>CM054177.1:84395162-84437662 GCA_028829895.1 Sinotaia quadrata
TTTCGCTTTCTCTCCCTTTCTCTCTTTCTCTCTCCTCTTTTTTCTTCTCTCTCTCTCTCTCTCTCTCTCTCTCTCTCTCTCTCTCTGTCGATTTATCTCTCTTTCTTCCACCTTTTCTCTCTTATCTTCCCCTCTCCCCTCTCGCCAAGGAAAGCAAGTGGTGGCGGTAGCCGATGTTTATAACACTGGCTGCACGGGAACAATATTAGCATTACGCTTTTGTAGTAGCTATATTCAAGTGTCTCTATATCGTTCTGTGTAAATATCTATCTCTCTATCTCTATCTGTGGCGGAGTAAATTTGACTATCCATTTCTAAATTTAATTGTTATATAAACTGTTAAATTGTCAAAATGGCCTGACCTTGGGGACTCCTATGCGAACACTGTCAGAAAGGACTTTTTTTCCCCCCTCAATCTGGATGCCAACAGTTCAGCAGATGACGTCGACAAGCTGAGATCATGAACTAGATCATTTAGCTCCTTGTGCAAAAAAGGATTTGGAACATCATCATCAAGAACCACTAATTCTTCTTCTTCATATTCTTCAACACTAGAGAAATCTTTTTCACTAATGTCGGTAAGTTCTCCAGGGACAGGTACTGGAATTTCATCACAATGAGCTACTGGACGACGTGCTGATTCAAGATCAGGATGCTTAAGGCTGCTCCGGTTTTTTCTGTTAATGCCAGTCACATCAATAGCGCAGAAGTAGCAGTCAGTGACATGGTTTGTTGGTTCCCTCCAAACCATAGAAATTTTAAACTTCAGACAACTCTTCCTACCCTTGGTCCAATGACAAGGATTCTCAGTGCACGTCTTACATACCATGTGTGACACCCAAACTTTATCCTGATCACCAAGTTTTATACCAAAATAAGATTGGTAAGCACGCTTTATAAAACCTGTTGCTGTATTCCTGTTAGGAACAATGGTGTATTCTCCGCAGATGTAGCAAAATACATGGGTTATTTTTGCAATGTCTTCTGGCCGATTCCATTTCATTACAAAGAAAAGAAAAATAAGAAAAATATCATTTATATCAATTATTCAAAAATTAGCTTATGTAACCTCTTCATAATTATGTAAAACAAATTATAATTTGTTTATTTAATAGAAAATACTCTTATATGTAAAAGAAAATAATAAATAATGTCGCAATAGATCAAAATGTTGATCAAAATTAGATCAAAAAGTTGACCTGATTGAACAAAAACGATGTCATTTTTGGATCCAGCACAATAAAACTGTCATAAATCCGTCAAAAAAATCTTAGACAGCAAATGTGTTGTTGCCCAGTGTTATTTAATAACATAAATTAAGATTTTCATCACTTGTAATTAGTTAAGGGTGATTAAATAATAATAATCATGACCAATAACTAAGGTGGTGTTGGCGTTACACCTTTCTATGTAAATATTTATCAGTCTATCAATCTACCTACTGTTCTTTCTATCTTTATGTGTAAATATCTATCTCATAATCTATCTCCTGTTTTATCTATCAGTCTAGCAATCTTTCTACTGTTCTCTCCATCTCTATCTTTCTATGTAAATAGCTATCTGTCTAGCAATCTACTGTTCTCTCTCTCTCGATCTTTCTAAGAAAATGTCTTTCTATCTAGTAATCCATTTGATTTACTGATATCTGTCTATCTATAGATCGATTGATCTAACTATATGTCTATCAATCTATAAATCTATCTATATATCTATCGATATAAATATCTACCTATCTAATCATCTGTCTATAGGTATAATTATCGACCTATTTATCTATCGCTATAGCTCTCTAGCTATAAATCTGTCAATTAACATAGCTATCTCTCTAATGATCCTTCTATTGTCATCTACCTGCCTATTTCTCTATTTTTCTGTCAGTCTACCTCCCCATCTATGACTATATAAAAAGGTTTCGAACTGTTATCTGAGCACTGCTGACCCCTGTTTCTAACAGTTATTTGAACACAACATGTCATGTTTCGAACTTTTACATGGACACAGTACGCATATACGCAATTATTTTTTATCATTGTGGTGCACGCTTGAAAAGTAATTACACGATAATATTTGGCACAAGCCAGCATAGCGTCAAGAAAATCGATGGAGTTAGGCCACCATGTTGCTTGGGTTTGTGACACAAGACACGCGAAAGCAGGATTTACATTGTCGATGTTGGAGATACACTTGTTGCTGTCTTTAGCTAGTTGATGTTCAGAGATTCAATTTGTAGCTTGTGATGATTATCCAAGATACACTTGTAACTTGACTTTTTCCAGGATACACTTGTAGCTTGTCTTTGGCTTGTTGATGTTCAGAGATTCACGTTGTAGCTCGTGATTATCCAAGATACACTTGTAACTTGTCTTTAGCTTGTTCCGAGATACGCTTGTAACTTGTCTTTAGCTTGTTCCGAGATACACTTGTAACTTGTCTTTAGCTTGTTCCGAGATACACTTGTAGCTTGTCATTTTCCGAAATAATTTGTAGCTTATCATGTTCCGACATACACTTGTAGGTTGTTGATGTTCCGAGATACACTTGTAGTTTGAGATTTTCCGAAATACACTCGTAACATGTGCACTGTCTAATGTCTAAGGATGGTTTATGAAGTAGAGTGGGATTCGAAAAAGTAAAGAATAATTCTCACTTAGCAGTTTCTTATTTCATTTATAAATGAGAACTTTGGCATGAAGAAGTTTGGAAGTTTTGTGTTATGTAGCTTGGGCCTGCTTGTGTAAAACTGATTTCCCTTTGTTGTAAGATCACGTTAAATAATTTAACTACTACTTTAATATACACACATTATATAGCAATGTGCTGTCTTTCTACATTTACATAATGTACTCTCAACATTAAAGTAGAATAATTACATAACAATCTGCTATCTCTCTGTATTAAAATACACATTATATAAAAATGTGTTGTTTTTCTAAATTAATGCACACATTATACAGATATGTGTTATCTCTCTGCATTAATACACACACATTATATAACAATGTGTTATCTCTCTAAATACACACATAATAAAAATGTGCTATCTCTCTGCATTAATTATAAACATTACAAAACAAAGTGCCGTCTCTATAAATTAATATGCACACATTACATAACGATGTGCTACCTCTCTATATTAATATACAAGTATTATAGAACCATTTGCTATCTCTACATTAACACGTAAGTAGGATATAACAATTTCCTATCTCTACGTTAATATACAAGACAATACTATATATAAATTTGCTATCTCCACACTAGCATAAAAGCATTATATAGTAATTTGCTATCTCCACATTAATATACACATTATATAACAATATGCTATCTCTCTACGTTAATATACAAGCATTATATAAGAATTTACTACCTCTCTACATTAACACACAAGCACTATATATCAATTTCCTAATTCTGTACATTACTATACAAGCAATATACCTCAATTTAGTATCTCTCTACATTAATATACAAGCAGTAAACATCAATTTGCTATCTCTCTACATTAATATACAAGCCGTATACATCAATTTGCTATCTCTCTACATTAATATACAAGCAGTATATATCAATTTGCTATCTCTCTACATTAATATACAAGCATTGTATAACAGTTTTCTATCTTTCAATACGTTGCGCGACGCTTATTAGTTAACGTTTTGCAAAAATATGTAATAAACATTAACAAACAACGCAAGATAGCGAAAAATTCCGTACAAGTTCATTACATCTACTATCTTAACTGCTTGATCAAATAATAAAATTTTCGTGGGAAAGTATTTTGTTGCTTTTTATTTGATAACTATCATGAAAGTAGTTTGGCCTTAACATGTTCTTCAACACAGTAGTATGTGTTCAGTCGTTCAAAGCAACCTTAGCGTACAGCTGCCAGTCGTTCGCACGCGAGCTCACATACACACACACACACACACACACACACACACACACATATATATATATATATACACACACACAAATGAAGAATTGTACAATCGATAAACTACGCATGAAAAGGAAAGAACTTTGCAATAGATACACTAAAGAGAGGAAACGTTGTGCAATAAATATACAAAACAGGGAAATAACTGTGTAATTCCTGTAGGGGAAAGAACTAGTTTCAGTGTTATATTTAGTAAATGGAAAAGAACGGTGTGGTGTCATAGATGAAACAGGAATAAAGAACTGTGGCGTGTTGTATACCAAACAAGAACAAGGGAGAAAAATACTGAAAAATAATTGAGTGTTTGGTTCAGATAACCACACAAGTCAACACTTTTACATGTAATACGCTACATGACTTATAACTTAGATAACTTAGGCAAGTCAACATATCATCTCTGTCAACGATAATGTGTGTTTAATTTCATTAGCTACAGCAGCCAACGTTGTAAAAGTTAGACATTTTATCCTTTATTGTCTCAGTTGTTTTCTTCCGATATATGAAGAATTTTGCACACTGTTAAAGACAGAAAAGTAACGGCGATGACAAGACGGTAACAGATTAAGATGGAATGCAAATTACAATGATGTTTGGTACTTTGTTTGCAAACGTATAATAAGCTATCACACAGTCCACTTTGTTTGCAAACGTATAATAAGCTATCACACAGTCCACTTTGTTTGCAAACGTATAATAAGCTATCACACAGTCCACTTTGTTTGCAAACGTATAATAAGCTATCACTCATTCGACGTAACAATACGTTCGGCGTGACACACACTTGGGCACACTACTTAGGAAAGAGAGTGTCAGAAAAATGAGGTCATTTCTTTTCGCTGTTTAATGAGCTACAGTCACACTACAATAAGTCTTCAGAATATGTTGTAAATCGCATATGGTCTTAATTATATGCCGATATTTCAGTAAGACAACCCAAATCTCGTATAGATAGAAACGTGACAAAATGGCCTGTTTTACTGACTCATTACATCTAGCTGAAATCGCGACAAAATGTCCTTGTCCACACTTACTGAAATCCTGACAAAATGTCCTTGCCCCGTTTATTTACTCCCTCACTTATTGAAATCGTGACATGATGTCTTTGCTCCATTTACTCCCATACTGAAATCGTGACAAAATGTCCTTGTTCCATTGATTCCTATACTTATTGAAATCGTGACAAAATGTCGTACTATTTATTCAATTTGCCTTGCTGAAATGTGACCAAATGTCCTTGATCCAGTGATTAACTATATCCAGCTAAAATAGTGACAAACTTCCTTAAGTGAGCACTACCATTTTAATTCCATTTACTCAATTTGCCTTGCTGAAATGTGACCAAATGTCCTTGATCCATTGATTCACTAAAATCGTGACAAATTTCCTTAAGTGAGCACTGCTATGTTTGCCAGAAAGAAAATGATTCCTTGGAAACACAGTATAATAAGTAAAGTAATACTTTTAATAGGAATGATTTGACGAAACTTTTCATTTTAGAGCTTCTCATGGAAAGTTACATATCGACCAACTTTTTGCTGATTCTGTTCCATTTTGTCTCTCTATTTTGTTTTGAAATAAACAGAATGTGCAGAGTACAATTTTTACCTTATCAATGTTTGTTAAAACTGTACATTTGAAAATTTATTTGATTTATGCTTTTCTCCTATAGATACAGTTATTTGTAATGTTGTGCATTTTTGTTCATATGAATTCATGTTGTTGTTGTTGTTATCTTTAGTTTTCTTATGATTTTAATTTGTTTCAGTACAGACTTTGTTTTATGTATCATTACTATAAAGCATGTGAAGCTTGTGCAGCATTAAATTTGCTTTATTAAACTGGCAATGTTCGCTTTATTACGGTTTCTATTGTTATTATAATTATACGGGGGTGGGGAGAGAGAGAGAGAGAGAGAGGGAGAGAGGGAGAGGGGGAGAGAGGGCGAGAAAGATGGAGAGAGCGAGAGGGAGAGAGAGAGAGCGGTTACACACACGCACACATATGGTTAGATAGGTGGATGTGTAGGTGGACTAGTGGGTGGACTAGGGGGTGGATATGATTGTATGTATATGAAGCTCGAATAATTTTGAGTGGAAATTGTCACTCTTTTTTTCCAAAGCAGTTTGATCGAATGATTGATTGATCACTGCATAACGTGTACTTCTAATGTTAATCGATCTCTAGTGCCGCCAGAGAATGTACATGACACCGCATATTTGACTCGTCTTTCTTACTGGACGGCGTGAAAATTGATCCAAAATGCATTTGTTTGACCGTTTGCTGCACAAGTTCTAAGCATCTTCCTAATCGAAAATTTCCTTGGTAACATTTGTTTAAACGCTAATGTACAGAGTAATCCATTTTTTTTCTCTGCTGTTTCCAAGGGTGCCTTATTTGCAGGTGCATGCAGTTATTGGCACAACTATAAATTCTGCGCATGCGCAATTGAAGCTCAAAATTTGTCTCTTCTAACATTAGTAATTGTGTACGTGGAGCTTTAATATAAGGATCGTCAAATAGTACAATCTACAAAAATGATTAAGGATCGTCAAACGGTACAATCTGCAGAAGTTGATTTTTTTTAACGGCCTAGGCCTGTTTTAATGTACATAAATACGGAGAAAGAACAATTAGAGTCATCTGCAATATCATATTGAATTATCTGACAAAAAACGTTATATTCATATGTGACTTCCACGAGATCAACTTCTACTCTGATTGATTTCACAGAACCGAAAAAGAGTGACGTCAGGTTGGATGGAACAGCCTTCATTTGCACTACTTTTCACACCTCGTCGCACCGTGTTGAGAATCACTCCACTCCCGCTCCAAACTGAATAGTTACTTCCTGTACCGTGTTGAGAATCACTCCACTCCCGCTCCAAACTGAATAGTTACTTCCTGTACTGTGTTGGTAACCACTCCACTCCCGCTCCAAAGATAATAGTTACTTCCTGTACCGTGTTGGTAACCACTCCACTCCCGCTCCAAAGATAATAGTTACTTCCTGTACCGTGTTGGGACCACTCCACTCCTGCTCCAAACTGAATAGTTACTTCCTGTACCGTGTTGGGAACCACTCCACTCCTGCTCCAAACTTAATAGTTACTTCCTGTACCGTGTTGGGAACCACTCCACTCACCTTCCCAACTTAATAGTTACTTCCTGTACCGTGTTGGTAACCACTCCACTCACGCTCCAAACTTAATAGTTACTTCCTGTACCGTGTTGGTAACCACTCCACTCACGCTCCAAACTTAATAGTTACTTCCTGTACCGTGTTGGTAACCACTCCACTCACGCTCCAAACTTAATAGTTACTTCCTGTACCGTGTTGGGAACCACTCCACTCACGCTCCAAACTTAATAGTTACTTCCTGTACCGTGTTGGTAACCACTCCACTCACGCTCCAAACTTAATAGTTACTTCCTGTACCGTGTTGGGAACCACTCCACTCACGCTCCAAACTTAATAGTTACTTCCTGTACCGTGTTATAACAAATGAGGGCCAATGATCGTGGCGCCTACGTCAGTTCATTAAAAGGTGTTGCGTGTTCCACTCATTATAACGTATCTGTTTGTCGTTATTTACGTTAATTGGATTATAGCTGTCGAGTGTTATACCAGCCATTACAACAAGGTTAATTAACTGTAGATGCGTATATCAATTGATTTATAACTGTCGTGTGTTATACCAACCATTATAACAAGGTTAAGTAACTGCGGATGCGTATATGAATTGATTTATAACTGTCGTGTCTTATACCAGCCATTACAACAAGCTTAATAACTGTGGTTGCCTATATCAATTGATTATTAGCTGTCGGGTGTTATATCGGCCGTAAGCATGAAGTGTGCCCAAGTCGCTAGCAATGAAATATTTATGCGCCCATTTCCGGGGATCGTAAAGCAAGATGTGTTAAAGAGCAGTTGTCTTTCCTTGTTGAGACATACGTATTCTCTTTTCCTCCTGAAATGTCATTTATGTTTGCGTTCATTGTAATGTACCAGTAGTTTTGTAATGCATGGATGTGTGTCTGTGCTTTACTGTATGGTGGGTTTTATTAATGTGGGTATGTGGCTTTAGTGTGTGTTTGTGTATGTTTGTATGTATGTGTGGGTGTGTGGATTTAGTGTGTGTTTGTATGTATGTGTGTGTGTGGCTTTAGTGTGTGTTTGTGTGTTTGTATGTATGTGTGAGTGTGTGGCTTTAGTGTGTGTTTTTGTATGTTTGTATGTATGTGTGGGTGTGTGGCTTTAGTGTGTGTTTGTATGTATGTGTGTGTGTGGCTTTAGTGTGTGTTTGTGTGTTTGTATGTATGTGTGAGTGTGTGGCTTTAGTGTGTGTTTTTGTATGTTTGTATGTATGTGTGGGTATGTGGCTTTAGTGTGTGTTTGTGTACGTTTGTATGTATTCATGGGTGTGTGGCTTTAGTGTGTGTTTGTGAATGTTTGTATGTATGTGTGGGTATGTGGCTTTAGTGTGTGTTTGTGTATGTTTGTATGTATGTGTAGGTATGTGGCTTTAGTGTGTGTTTGTGCATGTTTGTATGCATGTGTGCGTGCACAAGCGCAAAAGAGATATAAGCAGTTTACGCAGCCAAGCATTGAAATGTATATACATGAAAGTGTGTGTGTATGTGTTTCAGGTATGTGTGTGTGTGTGCGTGTGCGTGTGCGTGTGTCACACAATAGTATTATATTGATAAATAACTATAAATACGGTATTAATGTCATTACTATCGTAAATGCTGGAGCTTATCACATGTTTGTGAGTTTTCAATATATGTTTATAATTATTTTGTATATAGCCCTTTACTTGTCGTAATTAAAGAATAACTTGCGTGTGTGTACGTGCGTGCATGAGTGAATACTTATGTGAGCGAGCAAGAATGACATATTGCGTTATTAATTCATTCAACATGTACTGAGCAAGTCGGGGTGACGTGTCCAAATTAAGGTCATCTTATACACTTTCCAACATTGGTCACGTGTCTGCCTATCAATTATTCCGTCATCTTAACTGTCGTACGCATCTCTAAATGTGGGTGGATATCTAGCTATCAATTAATCCGTCATCACATGTTAAATATCGTACGCATCTTTAAAATGGTTAGATGTGTGGCTAGCAATTCACTACATACAAGTGAAGCCAGTGGTGACTATTTTATCAATCTTCTGAGCACGGTTAGATGTCTACCTATCAATTATTCAATGCACGGAGATGCGTTTTTGCGCGGTTGTCGTGTGTGCGATAATCTTGCTTCGTCTATCTCTCCTATACGCACACTCTAAATATGGTTTTATTTGTTTACCAGCTATTATTCATTCAATCAATGCATTCATTTGTATGCGTGTAGCGCGTGTGTGTAAATATCTAAATATTTGTGTGCAACTCCTTTTGTCTGTCCAGAATTGCTCAAACAAACATGTGTAACTATATCCATAAGCTTGTGCGAGCGTACGCGTTTATGTATTTGTGTATTTATGTGTTTGTGTATTTGTGTATTTATGTGTTTGTGTGTGCGTGTATATGTATGTGTGTTTGTGTGTGCATGTGTTCATGCGTGTGTGCATATTTGTTTGTTTGTGTCTGTATTTGTGCCCGTGTGTGTATTTGTGTGCGTTTGTGTGCAAGTGGTCGCATGTGTGTATGCGTGTTTGTGTGCATATGTGTGTATTTGTGTGTTTGTGTGTGTGTGCGTTTTTGTATGTAAGAGCGGGTACATAAAGGTAAAGTAAGTCCTGCTATCACATAGAATTTGCACGTGGGACACACTCTACGACAGACCACATATAGAATAATTTGCATAGAACAGACTGCCATCGGGGTCAACGTCAACAACCACAAACGAGAAGATGGATTGCAAAATTGATCGGTGTTGGTTATTGCAGGCACATTTTCACTTGGTCGGTTCTATCATGAAAAATATATGTCCCTATTTCTAACGTAATGAGCAGCTCAAAAAAATATTTTTTTTGTAAAATTAAAAATAAAACAACTCAGATCGAAACAACTCAAAAGAAAACCAGAAAACACAACAACACTTAAGTGCATTCACCTAAAACAAAACTCTAAAATCCAACGCAGCACAACCGAGGAAGCAATGATAGCCTTTTGTGCGATTTTTTTAAAATAATTGTCGCAACTTTACATAAATTCAAAGGGAGAGAAGTCGCGTTCTAAGTGATTCATTACAGCCATAATTGGTGAATACTGAATGCATAGAGTGTATGTCGATCTCTTCCACACTCTCGACTGTCTGGCGCCATGCACGAGAGCAGTTGTCTCCCTTTGTTGTACAGTAGCTATCGACTTTGTGTCAGACAGTTGCCCCTGAAATGAAACATTTCGGTTTTTTTTTCTTTTTAAGGCGTACTGTGACGTCATGGTGCTGTATGCTTAATAAGCAAGAAATTGTTTTATTGTTTGTTTACTGTTTGTTATTTTGTTTGTTTACTGTTTGCTTTATTGTTTGTTTACTGTAGTAAGTCTTTCAACTACATTAAGACAAATCGGGGGGGGGGGGGGCGGGAGATGTATCCGTTTTTAAGGTTACAGGCAAACTGACAGAGGTTAGTTAGAGAGCATATTTCAACTTTGCTAAGTAACCTTTGACGTAAACTATTTTTTATTTGCCGCTGACTTAGAATCTACGGAGTGGAGGGTTGCCATCATTCATTTCACACAGAGAAAGAGAATTGGGGCGGGGGGCCAGAAGGAGAAGTTGTGAGCTGAAAACATTTTTGCTTTTTACAGTAAGCTGATGTTTGCACTCAGGAGAGGCAAATGAGCGAAGGTGGAAAAGTAGACTTTAGCTTTTATAAGGAGTCTGGCTTTCTTGGCTATATAACGGTGATAAATGTAGACTTTAGCTTTTATAAGGAGTCTGGCTTTCTTGGCTATTTAACGGTGATAAATGTAGACTTTAGCTTTTATAAGGAGTCTGGCTTTCTTGGCTATATAACGGTGATATTGTTGTTAATGTGGGGAACGCTTCCGGCTTCCGCCGCTTTCGCGTTTGGATAACGGTGATAAATGTAGACTTTAGCTTTTATAAGGAGTCTGGCTTTCTTGGCTATATAACGGTGATAAATGTAGACTTTAGCTTTTATAAGGAGTCTGGCTTTCTTGGCTATATAACGGTGATAAATGTAGACTTTAGCTTTTATAAGGAGTCTGGCTTTCTTGGCTATATAACGGTGATAAATGTAGAGGAAAGCGAACTTACTTCCTTGTTACTAATTATAGCTAGGACAGTGGTATTACGGTGAGCAGCTCTAGCAGATGTTTCTTTAAAATGTTAGTAGCATCCATTAAGCTGTCTTCTGTTCACTCTACATACTTAATAAGCTGTCTTCTGTTCACTCTACATACTTAATAAGCTGTCTTCTGTTCACTCTACATACTTAATAAGCTGTCTTCTGTTCACTCTACATACTTAATAAGCTGTCTTCTGTTCACTCTACATACTTAATAAGTTGTCTTCTGTTCACTCTGCATACTTAATAAGTTGTCTTCTGTTCACTCTACATACTTAATAAGTTGTCTTCTGTTCACTCTACATACTTAATAAGTTGTCTTCTGTTCACTCTACATACTTAATAAGCTGTCTTCTGTTCACTCTACATATTTAATAAGCTGTCTTCTGTTCACTCTACATACTTAATAAGTTGTCTTCTGTTCACTCTACATATTTAATAAGTTGTCTTCTGTTCACTCTACATACTTATTAAGCTGTCTTCTGTTCACTCTAATACTTATTAAGCTGTCTTCTGTTCACTCTATGTACTGATTCAGCTGTCTTCTGTTCATTCTTACATACCAATTAAACTGTTTCTATTCTTTGTACATAGATGTTGAGCAGTTTTCTATTCTCTTTACAATCTGTTAAGCTGTATTCTATTTACATCTTGACTGTATATTAGCTTTTCCTTGCTAACCAATCTTGTAGTATGAAGAACTAAAATTATATACTTATTGTATTTGATCACAGCATACAGTTTGTAATATTTACTGCTGTTTCCTAGGTCCCTATCTATAATATATAATAATTATTATTGTGATGTAATTACATATGAAATGCAGGAAAGAAAGACATAAAGAGAATTAAACATTTTCTAATTAATTCTTCGCTTGTTGGATGGAAAAATTAACTCGGTTTCCTAGTCACACGCATGCACTTTCTGGAACAACTACAAAGGACGTAACACACGTCTAGCCCTTATAGGCTTATACTAATGCATATAATAATGAATCTAGCTCGAGCCCCCAAACCCCCTTATACTAAAACATATAATAATTAATCTAACTCTAGCTCACAGACTCCCTTATTCTAAAAAATATAATAATTAATCTGAATCTAGCCCCCAGACTCCCTTATTCTAAAACATATAATTAATCTGAATCTAGCCCCCCGACTCACTTATACTAAAACATATAACTCGAGACTAAGTTTAATTAAAATGTCAGAAGTTGGAGCATACTTGGAGCATTTAAAAATAACTATTTTTATAATGATTTAAAGTAATAAGGTTGAAATAGTATTATTATTTAGATTATGATTATTAAATTTGAAATATTATTATGGGTTAAGATATTTTTACCTTTATGAATTTAATAAAATAATGAGAAGGTCGGCAGATGTGCTACAGTTATCAGAGCCACATCAAGGGTCAAATAAATTAACTAATAATTATTTGATCCACGATTAAGATCTCTTAAATTAAATGTTATTTGTTAGATCTGTGTCTGATGTCTGTTAACTGATAATTATTAAGATTCTTGTTCATTATCTGTTAAATTAGCTAAGTATTACTGGTTGATGTTTCAGGTCCCTTTGAATTACCTGATAATTATTATTGTGTCTGCCATAAAGGGCTACTTGATTAGTTATTCCCTGTTAAACTAGTTAATGGCTTATAGGTTGCTCATTTTGTTTTAAAAAAAATAATAGTTACTAATAATCATATTAGATCCATAATTAATCAGTGTCTGATAAAATTAGCTAATAATTATCAGACCCTTGCCAAGAGATGTAAAGTTAGCTAATCAGATCCCTTGTCAAGAGCAGTAAAATTAGTTAGTAATTATCAGACTCCTTGCCAAGAGCAGTAAAATTAGTTAGTTACTATCAGACCCCTTGCCAAGAGCAGTAAAATTAGTTAGTAATTATCAGACCCCTTGCCAAGAGCAGTAAAATTAGTTAGTAATTATCGGACCCCTTGCCAAGAGCAGTAAAATTAGTTACTATCAGACCCCTTGCCAAGAGCAGTAAAATTAGTAATTATCAGACCCCTTGCCAAGAGCAGTAAAATTAGTTAGTAATTACCAGACACCCCTTGCCAAGTACTCTAAAACTAGCAAATAATTATCAGACCCTCTGCCAAGTACTCTAAAACTAGCAAATAATTATCACACCCTCTGCCAAGTACTCTAAAACTAGCAAATAATTATCAGACCCTCTGTCAAGTTCTGTCATATTAGCTAATAATTATCATCCCCTTGCTAAGATCTGTAAAATTAGCTACTATTTAATAAACCAAGGTATTAGCTGTGTTAGCCATCTAATGGACTCCCGACTGGGCCAACCCCATTGACGAATGAAATAAATGCCAAACTAAAGGTGAAACCACTTTAGATGGAAAATATGTCGACAGTCAAATCCAGGTCTGTGTGAACGGAGCAGCAACAATAAGACATACTGCACACGGCACTCAAGACTCCATGTATCTCGGGATTCTGACAGTTCAGATTGACAAACGCGGTTCCACCTTCACGTCAGGACAGCCTGAGTATCAGTTTCATTATAATTTCATCTCCTTACATAGAGAACGAACTCTTTTCAAACTGTGTGGGTATGGGTAGGTGGGGGGTCTTCGGCTGTTGAAGTATTGCGGCACATGCAGAAATATTAGCTATCTTGGCCTATACGCTATCCTTACTTGGTTCCATGGTGTGTGTTTGGGGGGGGGGGAGGGCTATGTCTTATGCCGCCTCAGTAACAAGTGTTATCGATCAGAAACAGAGCAAATGATCATCAAGAAATAGGGCTACTATGCCATGTCGTCATGAATGTTTTATTTGAAAAGCCCTCCCTTAATCACGTTGTTTAAATCTTTACACGGTATGGACGTACGCCATTTCCGCCATGAGGGGTGGGGGGAGTGGTCTTGGTTCGTCAGTTCTGCTTTCGCTCGATGTGGCCCGCGCCCTAGTGTATGTCGTTAGTTCAACGCCTTAGCTGTGAGAAAGTAATGGCGGCTAGATTAACCGGTTTCGCGCCTTGCGTGTCAGCGGAACACGACCGAGGTCTCAGCTTAATCAGTATTTCATTTCTGGTTGTATCGAGCTGCTGCAGAAAGTGTATTATAATTACGTGTAGCACCAAGTTGGAGAAGGGGAGGGGGTAAGCTACAATCGAAAGAAGAAAAGAAAAAGTGAGAATCTACCTATTCGGTTGTTTTTCCACTTCAACTTAGTTTGCATTTAAAAGATTGTAATATCTAAATTTTAGGCAACAAACGTGTTGTGAACATAACTGATGTAAAATAAAAAGCAATTATGTTATATATTTAGTCACGTGTTCCATCATTTGCCTATTTGCAATATTACCCCAAGTCGCCGTATTGGAACTTTCACAGTAAGAATAGCTCGCTTTAGGAAGTACTCCAGTTTGAATTAGTTCCCTTTGAATATATCTTTACGCACTGTTTCAAGCACTGTTTTTCCGCTATGACTTTTCAAAACACTAACTATCCCCTATGACTAATAAGGCACTAACTATCCCCAAAGACTAATAAGACATTAACTATTCCCTAAGACTAATAAGACACTAATCTGTACCTATTATCGACTGAACCTGCACTTCTCATCGACTAAACACCTATTCACCATCCACTCTGCACTTATATTCTCATCCACTCCCCCTGCACTTGTCATCGACTGCACATATAACCGACTACACGTGTACTTATCATCCACTCCACCTGCACTTGTCATCGACTGCACATATAACCGACTACACGTGTACTTATCATCCACTACCCCTGCACTTGTCATCGACTGCACATATACTTATAACCGACTACACGTGTACTTATCATCCCACCTACACTTGTCATCGACTGCACATATAACCGACTACACCTGTACTTAACTACTACACACGTATTTCTCATCCACTCCACCTGCACTGTGTGACTCTTCTCTCAGGCACCGAAATGGAATTTTCATTATTTTTAGCAGATTGTAGAGTCACAAACTTCAAAGGATTACATAAAGTATTCACTTAATTCAATTCTCCTGGGACTTGAGGTGCGTGATTTCACTTTTGCAGCCCTAGAGCAATGTCGACGTCATCTGGTGTTGTCCTATGTACGTGAATGAGAAATTAACTCTTAATTAGCATCAGAGTTATCTTCCGACTCATATTCAGTCTTCAAGTGACGAGGTGGCGCCAAGATCAGCTGTCATTCTGATACGACCAACAGGGACCACTCGAATTGGTTTGGAGTCCGCTAGACAATCCACTTTGTCAAGTGACACTTGCTAGCGTAAGCTACACGTGAAAAATTACGTATTTGTGCCACGTGCTCAACTTACAACAGAAGGGGCCCAGTTCATTCAAAAATAACATTGTACATGAAATTTGAAAAAAATATATACATGATCAAATTTTCGCAGAATGCACGGCAAGCTTATTATTCTCTGTGGAGCAGAAAGACAGAAAGAGAGTGTGTGTACGTGTGTGTGTGTGTGTGTGTGTGTGTGTGTGTGTGTGTGTGTGTGTGTGTGTGTGTGTGTGTGTGCATATAAAAAATGGGGGAGCCATTTTTGCAGGGGTGTCCAACATTCGAAGTAACGTTACTGTGTATGAACATCGATCTTATATTTAGGATTATGATACTACAAACACTGGTTTTAAGGATAGGATTATAATATTACATAGGTCTTAAGGATAGGATTATAATGCTACATACATGGGTTTTAAAGATAGGATTATAATGCTACAATCATGGGTTTTAAAGATAGGATTATAATGCTACATAGGTCTTAAGAATAGGATTATAATGCTACATAGGTCTTAAGGATAGGATTATAATGCTACATAGGTCTTAAGGATAGGATTATAATGCTACATAGGTCTTAAGGATAGGATTATAATGCTACATAAGTCTTAAGGATAGGATTATAATGCTACAAACGAAAATAATGCTTAGGATTATACCTCAAAGAGCACTGTTTGGAGTATAATTCTATAAACATGACTTCAGAGATTTGACTACAAACAACACACTCTCGAACTAGGATTACGATTCTACAAACTACAAGACTACGCTGTGTGTCAAGGACTTTCAACTTCAATCTAGTGTTCCGAAAATAACGCCACAGCAGAACACAGTCTCGACAAATATAAACAGCACAATCCAAGGGAAGATGTGCGCAACTTACAAAAGCTACAAACTACAATACTACAGGGTAGATAGTGTAATGCTACAAAGAGAATAAAACAAAGGGTAGATAACTCAATTGGTATTTTTTTAATTTAAATATTATGACCCTTTACTTTTCCTATGATGAATGCACGCAAGTGCGACAATCTATGCACATACGGACATCGATGCGGTCCGCGGCCTGAAATGTGAAAATCATATTTCATGGCGCTTAACAGACCTATTAATACTAAGTCCGATCAATTCCTGCAGATGTTTACTAGTGCTACGGGGAGACTGGCAAGGCTACTAACGCCAGCAGGTCTCTGGTGTATTCAGCACCAATTGCCAAGTGAGCATGTGCACTTTGGTATTCACTGCGGGATGTTGCGTTCCCTTTGAGGTTGTTGATACGAAATTTCTCGATTTCATTACAACGTAATTGTCCTTTGCCTAGATAATTCATAGCCTGCGCGTGAGGACAGAGTTGAGAGACAGTTAGAGTGCCATAGAAGCAGTGACAAGAGATACAAGCAAGTGTCAAAGACAGAGACAGGGAGAGTGTCAGACAGAAACAAAAAAGACAAGTATGGTGTCAGACAGAGATAAGAGGCACGGGCAAAGTGTTAGAAAGACAGGAAGGCAGAGACGAGACAGGTTTAGTGTCAGAATGACAGAGACAAGAGAAAGGTTTAGTGTCAGACTGACAGAGACAAGAGACAGGTTTAGTGTTAGACAGGCAGACAGAGACAAAAGATAGGTATAGTGTTAAACCGACAGAGACAAGAGACAGGTTTAGTGTTAGACTGTCAGAAACAAGAGACAAAGTGTAAGAGAGACAGAGACAAGAGAGAGGCAAAGTGCCAGGCAGACAGACAAGAGATACAGAAACAGCTATACAGACAGGCAAGAGATGCTGACAGAACCAGGCAGATATACAAGGGACACTAAAAGCATCAGAAGGGGAGAAACGTTCAGGCATAATGAATGACAGACAGACAAAGAGTTATAGGCTTGAGACAGGGAGTTACAGACAGTGACAGATAGACGGACAAATGTTACAGGCATAGTAAGTGACATATAGAAACAAAATATAACAGACAGATGAGAGGTGCAGGTACACTGACAAACAAACATCAAAAACAAAAGAAATACGCAGAAATACAGAAAAATATAAGCAATGGGATACAGGTAAAAATAAGAAATTCAGGCATAATAACAGTCAGAAATACGTCCGACATCACAGTCCATAACATAAACATATGATTGAAAATTTATAATTTATTTGAAGTTTGGTCAAAAGTATATTTATAACCTGTGACGCCAACGCCATTTAGTTAATGGATATAATTATTATTAATTAATTAATCATCCAAAACTAATTACAAGCGATGAGAATATTAATTTATTTTATTAATGATCGTCCAGAAGACACCACTCGTCTCTCTCACTTGGCAGATATATAGGTGCTGTAAATGTTTTCTCTCTTCCACAACATTTAAGAGAAATATTTACTGTCACACAATGTTCCGTTGGTGGAAAACTTCTCACTAAAGGAGAAGACAAATCTGTCTTTAATTTATATTTAGTGAGCCCCCATCCACCCACTTTCTTCTCCAACATAAGGTTATCAATATGGGTAAGATGGTCAATAAATTTATTAAATCAACAATCAAATATACCTATGACAAATACAATGAAATAGATTATTTATGTAATCAATATTTCTATTAACCATGAACGAATAATTTCTATAATTCAGAGTCATATGCATAAAATACAATTCAACAATAATGTCAACACAAATTGCAGGATAGTTCCCATCAGAGAATAGGAATGGAGCTTTTACAGACAAGTGATAATAGTTTAATACATAAACCTGGATTAGGTGCAGTCTCAATAATCTTTCACATCTTGTTTTGCAACATTGTCACAAATTTATAGTTCAGTTCAATTTCCACATTTCCCTCCTCAAGTTGAAACAGATTTGCTGCTTGTTCTTTCGAAGTCAACCTGTTTTTTTTTCCACCTTACCAGTTCATTCAAGCAGAACAGTAAGTTATACTACTTCCCCATACCAGAAATTTTCTCATTGTAGTCAGCATATTTTGCCACCATACATCAAAGGAGTATAGTGTATTCCTTTATTCTTACACACACCATGGCAGATGATTCCTGCATCTCCCCAGTCATAGTGGTTTACACTCAGTGAACCAGCAGATTTGAATAAAATGTGAAAGGCTGCTTACTCATCGCAAAATATAATCATGGAGCAAACCTAAGTTTCCAGTTTATCGCTTTATAACTCCATTCTTTCTTACATTCCAAACTCTACTTATGATTTCCTGCAATGGTATTTATTCAAAGACTGTACCTGAAAGAAACGGTTTGACCTAAACTCTGAGAAAAGTGCTAGAGGCAATATTTAAGGTTTCCTCACAAGACCCAGACGAAGACCATAGAGAAGAAAGCCACAATAAACAAGTAGATAGTGTACGAGTGAACGCACAAAGTCGAGAGTAGCTTTGAACACACAATCGAAAGAGTAGCAGTGAACACACAAAGTCGAGAGTAGCACTGAACACACGAAGTCGAGAGTACTAGTGAACACACAAAGTCGAGATTGGCAGTGAACACACAAAGTCGAGAGTAGCACTGAACACACAAAGTCGAGATTGGCAGTGAACACACAATCGAGAGAGTACTAGTCAACACACAAGTATTTTTGTATCTGTATCATTGTGGAAACTAGCGGCCTTTGTGACATGTTGCTCTTTATGTAATGGAGATGTGTTAAGAAAGAAAGAAAGAAAGAAAGAAAGAAAGAAAGAAAGAAAGAAAGAAAGAAAGAAAGAAAGAAAGAAAGAAAGAAAGAAAGAAAGAAAGAAAGAAAGAAAGAAAGAAAGAAAGAAAGAAAGAAAGAAAGAAAGAAAGAAAGAAAGAAAGAAAGAAAGAAAGAAAGAAAGAAAGAAAGAAAGAAAGAAAGAAAGAAAGAAAGGAAGAAAGAAAGAAAGAAAGTATCAAGGATATTCACTGATTGGTAGATGTAAGGATTTAGGAATGCCTTTACAAGCCACGCGCGAGATATTACTTTAACCATCATTTGTTATCCATGATTGAGAAACAGAAACACAACTGTCTGCAGTCTGGACAACGGGAGCAACTTTACTGGACAACTTGATTTGTACGTGGACATCATCTGGGTACAAATGATAGATCACCAGATGACAATTCATTACGCTATGAACGGGAGGAGGGGGCGGGGATATAACTAATAAAACGAACTGATCTGAAAACAAAAACCTCTTTAACGCCATGAAAAAAATTATTTGTGGTCTATAAGTATCGCACTGATCGGACAAGTGATAATTTCCTCTGAAACACTCAACAACTGAAACAAACTGAAGAAAAATGGGAGTGAGAGAGCAACCATAAGCTATAGGTTGAAATCATGTAAATAAGATAAGACTACATGTTAACCATATAAATGAGATGGCACTACTTGTATATTAATATATAAAGGAAAGGCAATACTACATGTTAATCATATCGGGGAAGGGAGGGGAAAAGTATATGTTAATCATTGAAAGGGGAGGGGAAAATACTTGCTGATCATAAAATGGGAATAGAAATATAGAAATATATAAAAATAGAAAGGGTTTGCAATCATTTAATGGGTGAGGAAGCAAGACAAACATATAAAGGGGAGGCAAATCTAAATGTTAAGCATTGAAGGAGAGGAAAGAGAACTCGTTAAGCATTAAAGAATATGCAAGACTACTAGTTAATCATTAAAAGAGAGGCAAGACTACTAGTTAATCATTAAAAGAGAGGCAAGACTACTAGTTAATCATTAAAAGAGAGGCAAGACTACTAGTTAATCATTAAAAGAGAGGCAAGACTACTAGTTAATCATTAAAAGAGAGGCAAGGCTACTAGTTAATCATTAAAAGAGAAGCAAGGCTACTAGTTAATCATTAAAAGAGAGACAAAACTACTAGTTAATCATTAAAAGAGAGGCAAGGCTACTAGTTAATCATTAAAAGAGAAGCAAGGCTACTAGTTAATCATTAAAAGAGAGACAAAACTACTAGTTAATCATTAAAAGAGAGGCAAGGCTACTAGTTAATCATTAAAAGAGAAGCAAGACTACTCGTTAAATATTAAGAGAGGCAAAACTACTTGTTAAATATTAAGAGAGAGGCAAAACTACTTGTTAAATATTAAGAAAGAGGCAAGACGACTTGTTAAATATTAAGAGAGAGGCAAAACTACTTGTTAAAGATTAAGAGAGAGGCAAGACTACTCGTTAAACATTAAAAGAGAGGCAAGACTATTCCTTAAGTATTAAAAGGGAGGCAAGACTACATGTTGATCATTAAAAGGGAGGCAAGACTACATGTTAATCTTTAAAAGGGAGGCAAGACTACATGTTGATCATTAAAAGTGAGGGAAGACTGAAAGTTGATCATTAAAAGGGAGGCAAGACTACTCTGGGAGGCAAAAATCACTTGCAATAAAATACACGTGACTTTGCTAGGACCTCAGCTGTCTGTTTGCAAACGCTGAAATTTATCGAACGACTAGTATGCCAGGTTCTTCTGTAGGACAAACAATTGCTGTTTTTACTCTGTTCATGTCCTCATTGCTGGAACATTTATAGCACGCTCCCCGCCATATTGACCGGAAATGATTGGTCTGTGGAAAGAGAACTGAAGCTGAACTGAAAGCGGTGGCTAGATATTGTTAGTACTCTTGTGTACAGCCTGTATTTGCACATTATTCTGGACCGCACTGGTGGTGCCGTGCTATTTAAAGAGGCACCATCTCTAGTAGGTGATACCGTCCAGAAGAGATAGATTATAATATTTAATATTTAATTATTTTAATTTTTAATATTATATTACTTTTCTCTTTCATCGCATGATGAATGTAACAGACTTTATAGATAACGAAATGCTTGTTATGTAAGTTTTAATTATTATAACTTGTATTTTAATTTTAAGTGCGTTAAGCTAAAATCATGGCCATATATTTATAACCAAAATTGATGTTCATTGACTACAACACAAAATATCGCAGAACGGTGCTTTTTGATGTTTGATTGAATTGTTTTCTGTTTGTAGTCATCTTTAATTGAAATGAAATTGTTTTAATTATAATTGCAAAGTTACTAAATCGTGGTTCTCTGAAATCAACATTTTAAAGTGAGCAATGTTTTAGTGTTTAAAGCAGGGGTCTCAATCTCAAATTGCTCTGAGGGCCAAATGAAGACTTGTAAAGTAATCCGAGGGCCGCATCACCGGAACATTTTTTTTACAATGATAAAAAGTCAATATAGTTTGGGTACTTAGCTGGTAGTGTTTTGTATCAACAAGGACCTCAATATTAGGCTTGAATTTATGAGAAGAAGCCAATCTCAGTGTTGCTTGCAAATGTTCATCAGTAAGCCGTGACCTTAGCACAGACTTGTTAACCTTCATGGATGAGAAAAATTTTTCACATGCATATCTACTTCCAAACATTGCAATAATCCTTGCAGTAGCAGAGAGTAACCTTTTAAACCTTTCTTGTGAAAGAAACGTGTAGAATTCAAGAATCCCTAATTCTGCAAAATTTTGTTTCAAGATAGCATCACATTGAAGTTCTACCAACTCCATTTGTAATTCCTCTGCAACAGTGTCAATTTCTACAGCAGTGTTGAAAAAAAGTTGAAATTGCGGCTCCAATACCTAAAGTCTTCAAAGCGCACATCAAACTGTTGAAGTAAGTAAGACAACAAATCTGCAAATTCTTTCAAGCATTTGGGTTCAACATTTCCTAAGGAACTGAGGGTTGAGAATTAGGCCAAATTGCCCTCACTCAACTGCTTCATACATAAATGTAATTTAACTTTGAACGATTTCACATTGTCATACATATGTGTGATAATCTTGCTTTTGCCTTGAAGCTTCGAGTTCAATGCATTCAAGTGATCATAATATCTGTTAGAAAGGCAAGATTGCATAGAAAAGTAGAATCAGTCAGCCAAGTAACTGATTTGTTTTTAATTTTCATGAATGAAATTGTTTCATCTTTAAGTGCAAAGGAACGCTTCTAAACATTTCCACGACTAAGCTACCTAACTTCAGTTAGAAGTTCACCATACTCGGAATCCATATCTGCAAGAAATGATGTGAACTGCCTGTGATTCAGCCCCCGAGAACATATAAAGTTGGTTGTTTTAACTACTACATCCGAGAGCGTATAAAGCTGATTGTTTTAACTACTACATCCATCACTTCTTTCATTTGCAGGCTTTTACTACAAAGAGCTTCTTGATGCAAAATGCAATGTATACTAGTGACGTTGAGGCTGTTTAATTTGTTTTTCACCAATCCAACTATTCTTATATTTTCAGATGGTGCACCGTCTTTAGCCAAAGATACAAGTTTATCCCGTGGTAAGCCATATTTCTCAATGCATTTTTCCAGAGCTTGAAATAAATCACGTCCAGTTGTTGAACCCTTAAACGGTAATAATCTAGGAATTCTTCTGTCAGATTTAAACTGCAGTCTACACCTCTCATAAATACAACACATTGTGTGGTATCTGATACATTTGTGCTTTCGTCGAGAGCAATTGAAAATGCTCCTTAACCGTTTCATTTAATTGTTTCTCCATACTGGCTGATAAATCTGTAATCCTGGTGGCAACTGTATTGGGTGTCAAGCTTATACCTTCAAACAATTTCTTTTGACCGGGAGGTGAAATGTCACTTATCTTTAAAAGACGTTCTTTTATGAATAAGCCATCTGTAAAGGGTCGTGATGACTTTGCTATCAGTTCACGTACAGCAAAACTTGCTCATAGTGAATTTTCGTTGGATTGACTGATGCTGGTAAAGAAACTTCTTTGTATAATGCTGATTTAAGTTGCATAACTTTATCTTCTCTAACTTTGCTTGCATACACATCACATTTCCCATGGTGCATTGTTTTGTAATGCCGACGTACACATCATATTTCCCATGGTGCATTGTTTCGTAATGCCGACGCACGTTGTATTCCTTTGGAACAGCTATCGTCTGTTGACAAACGAGACATTGAATTTTACCGCAAACCTCAGTGAAAAAATATAAATCCTCCCATTTTACTTGAAAAACTCTCTTTCGTCCAGGAGCTTTCTTTTTTCGAAACAGAAGACATTTATATGGGCACTTATTTTTATTAAAATGTAGCAAAATCAACTTGATCACTTCCACTATATAAGCCGGATATCCGCATTGGGCGCGGCAAATATAATCAATCAAAAGACTACGAATAAATAAGTTAAGAACTTCTTACGATTAAGACTACGAATAAATAAGTTAAGAACTTCTTATGATTAAGACGGCATTAACATCAGCGGCGGCAAGAGAAAGATAAATAAATGAAATGTAATTTTTTTTTTATTTTAAAATGCTTCGCGGGCCGCGTGTTTGAGATCCCTGGTTTAAAGTATATGACAGGAAGAGAATTATTTTAATAAATTAATAACTGACCTTCACAGTGAACTCAAATACTAATTATTTTAATAAATTAATAACTAACCTTCACAGTGAACTCAAATACTAATTATTTTAATAAATTAATAACTGACCTTCACAGTGAACTCAAATACTAATTATTTTAATAAATTAATAACTGACCTTCACAGTGAACTCAAATACTAATTATTTTAATAAATTAATAACTGACCTTCACAGTGAACTCAAATACTAATTATTTTAATAAATTAATAACTGACCTTCACAGTGAACTCAAATACTAATTATTTTAATAAATTAATAACTGACCTTCACAGTGAACTCAAATACTAATTATTTTAATAAATTAATAACTGACCTTCACAGTGAACTCAAATACTAATTATTTTAATAAATTAATAACTGACCTTCACAGTGAACTCAAATACTAATTATTTTAATAAATTAATAACTGACCTTCACAGTGAACTCAAATACTAATTATTTTAATAAATTAATAACTGACCTTCACAGTGAACTCAAATACTAATTATTTTAATAAATTAATAACTGACCTTCACAGTGAACTCAAATACTAATTATTTTAATAAATTAATAACTAACCTTCACAGTGAACTCAAATACTAATTATTTTAATAAATTAATAACTAACCTTCACAGTGAACTCAAATACTAATTATTTTAATAAATTAATAACTGACCTTCACAGTGAACTCAAATACTAATTATTTTAATAAATTAATAACTGACCTTCACAGTGAACTCAAATACTAATTATTTTAATAAATTAATAACTAACCTTCACAGTGAACTCAAATACTAATTATTTTAATAAATTAATAACTGACCTTCACAGTGAACTCAAATACTAATTATTTTAATAAATTAATAACTGACCTTCACAGTGAACTCAAATACTAATTATTTTAATAAATTAATAACTAACCTTCACAGTGAACTCAAATACTAATTATTTTAATAAATTAATAACTGACCTTCACAGTGAACTCAAATACTAATTATTTTAATAAATTAATAACTAACCTTCACAGTGAACTCAAATACTAATTATTTTAATAAATTAATAACTAACCTTCACAGTGAACTCAAATACTAATTATTTTAATAAATTAATAACTGACCTTCACAGTGAACTCAAATACTAATTTGCAATCTCTCGAAATCGTGGAATGAAAATTCACGAATAATATATTCATATACATGTTTGCAGGCGTCTGACCTAATGCCATTCTTAGTAAAATGAATACATAATGGCAGAACTGATAATGTGACTGATAACACAATTATATATATTTGAAACACAACAATGAGTTATTTTATTCTTTATTTAATTAAGGTGTGTGTTTCTAAAGCGTGTCATGTCATAGGGTTGTTAGGAAAATCAATTTCTTTTTTCATCCAAAGCTGAAACAGCACTAGTATATGAATTTTGTGCCGTGTACAACTCTATATTTTTACAACTACCGTGTCTTTCTTGCGAGAACTAACTAGTTTTGTTACTGGACACTTCCAGAGCCAATGGTGAAGTTTTCTAAAATGATAGATCTTCCTCTGTTCTCAATCTGACATGCGCATTGGCTGGTCGGAAATGATCATCATTATTGAATCAGGTTTACCCCATTTCTAATTGCGGAACTCAACGGCCACCATTCTGAAAACACCATTGTTGAACAAGGTTTACCCACTACCTCCACGAATTCTTCTTTCAGTTTGACATATTTGGCCTCCACGAATTCTTCTTTCAGTTTGACATATTTGGCCTCCACGAATTCTTCTTTCAATTTGACATATATGACCCCCATAAATTCTTCTTTCAGTTTGACATTTCCAAATATGTTTAGTACATAGTCCATTCAAGCTTGGAACATATCTCCCTGAACCTGTTTTTTTAAACAAGGTCAATTATATGTCACTGTACCAAGGGTTTGACAGTCTTGCAATGTCAAAATTAAAATTATTGATGTATCTGAACAGAGATAACTAGTGAATGATATCGATTTAACATTTACTAACATGTGGTTTACAAAGAACTAGTTTCCATAAGAGCATGAGAAAACTAATATGTTTGGGATTTATTGAAATCCAACAAAAATCAAAAATTAAAATAAAATCACATACAGCTATTGATCAGGTCCAACGACGGATTTCTTTCTAGTAAAATAATAACAATCTATGAACAGAGTTTGGAAGTTAATTATTTCACATGTGCACACACACACATTTAAACACATACACACACACACCCCACATCACCATAGAACCATGTATACACACATATCATCAAAATTACTCTAAAGAAGAGCCCTTTGTGAAGTATTTCTTCTTTCCCCTATGACAAATATCACAACGGCTTGCTGGCTGATTCGGTTGAACATTTCATATCATTTTCTAGCTTGGATGATTTTTAGATAGAGCTGCATTGTCAATTTCATTCATACTGATTTTCTTCTTCACAAGAAAAATTCGCTGAATTTGAAATTAGTCTACCCACAAACATGTGGAGGAAAATATGAAACAAAAATGTATTTATGTTTATTAAAACAAAAAATAGTTTATTGATCACTCATATCTATTCACCTTGCCTTTCATCGTTACTGTTTTCTTCTTTCAAGCAACAGAACTAAATGTGGGGAAGGGGGGACTCGAAATAATCTGATGTAAAGCAGAACATGGTTTATTGATTACTCATGCCAAGTGATTTTCAAGATGAAACGTTGAAATTCAGATGAGTTCAGCAATGTAGAGAACACTAGATACAAGTTTGATAAATTAGAAACTATTATTTTAATTATATCAGTCCTGGTGTTGATCCTTAGGCAAATACTAAGATCTTTTACTGCAGCCTTCTTGTTTGAAATGAAACGTGTTGTGTGTCTTTAAAGTCAGTTTTTTATATTGTTTCTTATTAAACGGTTTTTCATTGTATTTGAAAATGTACTCAGCAATGATCATACACATCTTTTTTACTAATCACGAACTCTTAAATCTTCAGTGCACACATATTTGTTTAGAAATAGCATTTTCAAGTGAGTTAGTGAGTTAGTGAGTTAGAACAAGTTTATTAATATTCGTCGATCATTACTTTTGCCTGGCCTGGATTACTCCCCCTAAATTCAGTCAGAATTCGGCATTTAATTACACTGGAAGCTAAAAATTATAATTGCTTTTAATCACGTGAGATATATTAAATAAATAAGAGAGGATTTTTAAAAAATCAACCGCGGGAATCAGCATATCGAGTGGCCTAGTCTGATGTTTAGAACAGTAGAGCGGTTAAAAGACCACTACCCCAAAAATCTGGACCGACTGCAACTGAGCCTCAGTCTGGGACCCTGACAGCCTGGTCGATGTTTGGTGGGGTTGGGTGGTGGTGCTCTCAGACAAGTTATCTCCATCTGAGAAAAAGGGGGCTTAGGTCGTCTGTCTTCCAAGTACCAAACGCCCACCGAGAGTGTCTGTCATCTGGGCCCACAAGAGGAAGTAACCATGCGTAGGCGAATCTGTATCTCCATAAATAAATTAAAACAGCAGGCTGCTTGCCATTCTGCTTGCGTATTTTTGACGCACTTTCGCCTCAAGATGGACATCCCCCGCAGACATCGTGACGCGAGTTTATTACATAAGCTGCCATCTTGTGTTGCAAGTTTAGCGTTCTCACTTCTAGGGGTTGCTTTTGTCACGCGATATAACGATCTCACTTCTAGGGGTTGCTTTTGTTACGCGTTATAGCGATCTCACTTCTAGGGGTTGCTTTTGTTACGCGTTATAGCGATCTCACTGCTAGGCGTTGCTTTTGTTACGCGATATAGCGATCTCACTACATTTAGCTTAATACACTGATCGTTAGCTTATACTGATGCTGTATTACCTTTAAATACTGATCATTGCTCTGATATACATTTACCTTTAAGCTGATCTTAATTTCGGCGCATACTGAAAGTAGTTTGGGGAAATTTAAGAATAAAATGTTGTGTGCACTTTAACAACGAAATGGAGTAACTGGTATAGAATGAAGGATGTTATTGCTATTAATACACAAGCTTATGACATAACAGTTTCCCTTAAAGTCAAGAATAGATATCTATGAATAATGCATATTTATTTTTAAACCGTATGTATCGGTAATTAATTTCTTCTTTTTCTTAAAGGACTGTAGTAATGCCATCAAAACTCGAACGAAATTTACAACTCTCGTTGAAGCCCGGAATAGTTTATAGAAATGTTGATTGATGTTTTCATCCGGATTTGTCGTACCAGCCAGTAGTAAGGGTCACGTGATCTGTGACATGAGAAGCCCATTTACACAGGCAAATGACGTTATGAATACGGAGAAATGCTTGAGACTAAAGTCGGTCAAGAGATGTCGAGGAGGGGACCAACCAGCAGCAGAAAACACCACGGATCTTTGACGTTAACAAAAGGGTCACGTGATCTATGAAATCAAGAAGTTATGCGCCCATGTACACAACAGACAAATGACGTTACCGAACATGGAGAAATGCTTGAAACTAAAGTCGGTCAAGGGATGTGTGGGGGGATACACACACACACACACACACACACACACACACACACATATGACTAGAGAAAATGACATCTCTTCTTGTCTTACTTATTTTCAGTAGATCAGAATGCATGATGTAACAGAGCAGAGTTGCCTGCACATATTTATGAAATTATTTATATTTATGCTGCTAATATTTAATTTATCAAGAACTGAAAGCAGACTTACTGCACTGCACTTTAAATCTGTAAGGAAGTCAGAATTCTCCAGAACCATCGCTAAACGATAGCCTGAAGCAAGGTTACCACGTCACCCTTTCCAGAATTTTTCATGGTCGAAGTTTTCAGTGAGCAAACCAAACTGAGTAACAGCTCACCCAGTCATGATAGCCAGTTCTAGGCGGCTGACCAGTTATAAGCTGATACTGATACTGGCCAATAACAAATCTTACCAATAAGAAAAGTGACTTGCTAGAAACATCCGTTGTTCTTATCACTTTGATTTTGTCTATGGTCAAGTCCGGTCTTAAAGGTTGATCGTAAGCTTGTGATTTATTTGACTGATAAAGAAAGTGTGGACTTAGAAATATTTTCTATTGATTTGTGGTTTGTCATTTGACTCAGAGATCATTTAATGTATTTAGACTGTTGACTTTTATGCATGTGCAATTAGATTTTAAAATGTTTTCATGTATTTGATCTTCTATGACTTGTAATTAGAAAAATTTTCTA
This sequence comes from Sinotaia quadrata, assembly GCA_028829895.1. Lineage (NCBI taxonomy): Eukaryota > Metazoa > Mollusca > Gastropoda > Architaenioglossa > Viviparidae > Sinotaia > Sinotaia quadrata. Next base: position 84,424,302 of record CM054177.1, read on the forward strand.
CATTGCATTGTTGAATATATGATATTGTCCCTAGTGGAAATGTTATTCATGAATTTGATTATTTTATATGTATGCTCATGTGTGTGATTCAGGCTAATGAATTTTATTGTAGAAATGTAAATTTTGAGAATGCTTGTACAGAGATATGGGCAGTGTAGAAACATTGTAGAGTGTCCCTTGATTTGATTTTTCCAGAGAAGCGCACTCACCTTTTCATGTTATCCATTCAGACTGCAGTGAACTATTGCACTATACTGAATTACACCAGTAGGTGTATCCAACACCATTTGTTACACTTGCTGGCAAATAGATTGCTGGAAATTGGTTACGAGAACCTCTGTTCCAAAACCATAAGGCAGAAATTGGGTCAGCTTTGGTCTGGAGAGATGGCTTACAGAATTCTTGGGAAAGTTCGGGTAGTGTGCCTAGAGATGCATGTTAGACCCATTATCCAATGCAGGCAAAGTAAGCCCGTGACATTGTTGCGAAAACTAGCCAGGAACAGCTTATGTCATAAGAAATTAACTATTGTTCTTTCCACTCCTGCTCTGATTCTGTGACTCACAATTCGACTATTAATTTATAATTTGACTATTTTATTGTTAAGATAGTGACTGATTAAGTGGTGGACATTATCTGGGTATTTATCCTCAGTAGTATTATTATAAGTGTCTTTTCCTTTCAACTTTATTCGTTTGTATGCTTTAATTGTTGATTTAATAAATTTATTGTTGTTTCTCACTTATCCTTTTTACAACTATTATTTAAATTATATCTTTGGAATAAAAGTGGATGGATGGGGGCTCGTTAAAATAACTTAAAAGAGGATTTCGTTATTCCTTCAGTAAGAAGTTCCACTTAGGGAAGAAATTGTGTGTCAATAGACTGTCTACCTAAATATTGTGAGTAAAAAGGTGGAAAGTATGTGTCAATAGACTGTCTCCCTAAATATTGTGAGTAAAAAGGTGGAAAGTATGTGTCAATAGACTGTCTACCTAAATATTGTGAGTAAAAAGGTAGAAAATATGTGTCAATAGACTGTCTACCTAAATATTGTGAGTAAAAAGGTAGAAAGTATGTGTCAATAGACTGTCTACCTAAATATTGTGAGTAAAAAGGTAGAGTTTCTGCAACTCCAGGTGATCCGCCAAGAGGAAGACTAGTTGGGCGTCTTATTGGGATTTATTATTAATTAATATGAATTAAGATTCCAGCCACTTGTATTTAGTTATGAATTATTCATTAGTACACAATAATAATCATAACCAGCAGCAGGCGTACGTACACATGGTATGGCCTTACAGAAGAGAAAAGGACTGTGGGATTTCTTTCTCTCGTTTACATTAATACGGGGATTTATAACAGTGGGATTGTGGGATTTCTTTCTCTCGTTTACATTTTTACGGGGATTTATAACAGTGAGATTGTGGGATTTCTTTCTCTCGTTTACATTATTACAGGGATTTATAACTGTGGGATTGTGGGATTTCTTTCTCTCGTTTACATTATTACAGGGATTTATAACTGTGGGATTGTGGGATTTCTTTCTCTCGTTTACATTCTTAGGGGGATTTATAACAGTGGGATTGTGGGATTTCTTTCTCTCGTTTACATTCTTAGGGGGATTTATAACTGTGGGATTGTGGGATTTCTTTCTCTCGTTTACATTCTTAGGGGGATTTATAACAGTGGAACGTATTGCATCATTGCATCTAACAGAGGTGACGACACTTATTCCAACGCGTAATCCTTGTTACTCTTCCGGGTACGGTGGGTGGGGAGGAACTATTTCTTATCTTCTTTTCATCAGATCATTCATTTGTATAATTCGATATACATCACTTCCTTTTTCGATTAAATCCTCGAAAATGCAACAAAGTTTTTAAATGTGTGATTGATTAAATCCTCGAAAATGCAACAAAGTTTTTAAATGTGTGATTGATTAAATGAGTAAAATGTCCGTCGAAGTGTGTCATTTATGTTATTCCGGGAATTTATGTTATTCCGGGAATTACAACACTGGCCATAATCCAAAACAGCGATCTGATAGCGGAACTGTCAACATCAGGCAAGATACTGACATTTCTTGAAGCGATAAATTGTGCCTTGTCAGTAGATGTCATTGACACCGGACAGAAGAGTACGTAGTGTGTGACCTCCTATCAAAAAACATCATTAAGGCATTTATTTTGAATTATTTGTCACGCGAGTATCATTTTAATCATAACGTGACATTTGTTGAGTCGGGAATTATGTCTGTCACTACGTGTACTGATTTAGATCAGCAGTTTTTAACGCAAAGCTTCGGAAGAAAAGCTGCCTTTAAATCAATTAAGCAGACTGTAAGCTTCTTTGGGCGCTTCTTTGCCTGTCAGCTTCCGGGGAAAGATAACCAGCCTATTCTTCGAGGTTATTACGCCCTTCTCAAAATAACTCACAAAGTAGTGGGGGGGAGGGGCTAATACTACTGCCTTTGGACCTTCCATTCTCTTTCTTTGCTCTGTCTCTTTCTACCCTCACATTCTCTCTCTCTCTCTCTCTCTCTCTCTCTCTCTCTCTCTCTCTCTCTCTCTCTCTCTCTCTCTCTCCATGTTTGAACAAGTATCTACAGTTCTACACATAGTGCTTTAGATGTAAAATATCTAAATGGAACATATCCCTACGAGTGTCTATACAGTATACACTCTATTTATAGTCATTGTTCACACTTTCAAGTAAATCGTATACACTCTCTATCACGTTTTTGTTTGTTGTTGTTGTTCTTTCTGTGGGAAGGGGTATGGTTTGATACAATCCATGAACACACACACACACACACACACACACAATATATATAGCTGTGTAGGGTTGTAGACTTCTTAATTATTAATCGTACCATTTCTACTGCTGCTTGTTCACTGAAAAATTATGTCCTCCGTGTGTTAATACAACTTACAAAATACGTTATTTTATGACTTTCTACATCTTGTAAGTAAACGCAATATATGCATTTCAGGGTGTCTATCATATGTACTCGTCTATGACAACGTCTTTGAATAGATCGTGATTGTACCTATGCCCGTTATTCATTCCGTCCGCAAAACTTTTATATTAATTATCCATCGTCATATACATGCTTCAGGTGAAGATAACGTCTAGTTGTCGGTGTGTATTGTAGATGTGTTGTATTATCAGTGTGTATTGTTTGTGGCCTTATCAGAGTGAATTGTCAATGTGTTGTATTATCAGTGTGTATTGTCGATATGTGTTGTGAGAGCGTGTTGTACTATCAGTGTGTATTGTCAGTGTGTGTTGTCAGTTGTATTATCAATGTGTATTGTCAGAGTATTTTGTTAGTTGTTTTATCAGTGTGTATTGTGTGTGTGTTGTTAGTTTTATTACACTCACACACATACACACACTTCTATCTAACCGGTAGTAAACCTCTTTGTCTAAGTTCTTCTAATCCCTCACTCTCTAAATTTACTTTTGTAATCTCTCTCTCTCTGTCTAACATTTCTCTGACCTCACTCTTAACTCCCTCTTGTTCTCTCTCAATTCTCAAACTATTTTATCTCTCCAATCTTTTTTCCTCTTTCTCTAAACCACTTTGCGCTCTTCAATCGTCTTTTTCCAACCTCTCTTAAATTTCCATCTACTCTTTAGGACTCTCTCTCTCTCTCTCTCTCTCTCTCTCTCTCTCTCTCTCTCTCTCTCTCTCTCTCTCTCTCTCTCTCTCTCTCTCTCTCGTAGATTCGCACGCGCACACAAACAGTTCTTTTTTAAGGGTTTTAGTTTTAATTCCATCGGCCATCGTGGTGTATATGCAAATGAAATTAAGATAAAACACGGGTTGCGTCGGTCCTCGCTATCGCTACCGCCAACCAACACCATCGGTTCAGATAGCCCCCAGCAAGTGCGAGGCGACATAGCGCTCTGGGACACTACCGCGCATATGCCGCGTAGCTTTTCCGAACGCATCTTTAACCTCGCTGCGAATCGCCGAGCGCGACAAGCAGTAGTCTCCATTTTGTTTCGCCAGTAACCTCCCCTACACAATCGGCATCGGACTGGAGTTTCGTGCCCTTGTTGCCGGCCATATTCGTGGCCATCGATCAAATTGTGTGTTACGGACAATGATGTTTGAATAATTTAGCAGTATGAAAATGAACTTTGCTACTCGCTGGTAGTCGATGTGGAAGAAAATTTTTTTTTATTTTATTTTAATTCTTTCTTTTGCTTCTGTCCAAAGAGTCCAGTGTTGATTTTGTATCTCCTAAAATCCATGAGGCACAGGAAAATAGTTGTGAGCGAAGTGAAAGTGAAACCACTAATATGTTTAATCTGAGTCGGAAGCACACTAAAACGAGTGAAAGTATTAATAATCCTCAGTGTGACATTATCAAGTTACATCAGAAAGTAGAAATAAACTGTCAAAACAAATAAATTACACTTTAAGAAAGTGTGTTTGGAGTGGAGGGGGTGAAGATTTTTTTTCTCGGAGGGAGTAGATGTATTTTGATTAGGAAATTTTTTTATTTTAATTTTCTTTTTTTTTTTTTTAGTTCTGCTTTTATTTCTATGAGGAAACCCTTAGCCATTAAATAGTGGCGGCAAAGATAAGCCATTCTAAATTAAAATGATAAAATTATAGTCTGTAAAAATAAAAAACAAAATATTATCCATTGACTGATATCTTCAAACAAACATTAATAGGTCTATGTACCACCATGTCTCAGCAAACATTAATAGGATTGCCATTGCTATCTTTAGGCAAATATTAACAGGCCAATCCATCGCCATCCAGAAGCAAACTATGTGGAGTGAATTTGCCCATCCCTATTTCTAGACTTAATTGCTATATAAATTGTTAAATTGTCAAAGTGACCTGGCCTTGGGCACTCCTTATGATGCTATTTTTATAAGTGTCAGAGTTGGAATAAACAACTCAAGTTGAGAATATGCTAGAAAATTGCTGATGCAATTCAAACCAGTTCCAACTGGATGAGTAGTTTCCTGACTAATACTCTTACATTTATTCATAACAAAATCATCCAATGGGGATGGACCAGATGTTTCTTTGTTGAAGAAGTGCTCTATTCTAATCATTTTGAATGTGAACATAGCTCGAGTCTGGTCATAAAGGTGATCGTTAGCTTATGGTAAGTTAATTGATCGGCTGATTGATTTGTTTGTTTGTTTGTATATGAACTAGCAAAAGGACCCAGCAAAAGAAATAAATTTTACGCATATCGATAATATAATCAATATAATGAATTGCTTCAATGATCACGAAACGAAAGACCAATAGTTGTAATGAAACAGCAAAACGAATAATGGAAAAAGCAATTAGCTTCTTTCACCAGCGAGGTAAATAACTGAATACCAGGTAAATTATTTTACAGGTGAGGCGATAAACTAAATGGCACATAATATATCAGTATAATGTACAAACTACAAGAGTATTTCAAGCAGCGGGACAAATAATTATTTAAGTGATGACGCGAATACATGACATATATTAAGTAACTTAATTCACCAGTGTTGTGATTCACTGAAATTTGAACAGTAACGCGAATAACTGAACTACAAAACGTAATATTTCAGTGATGAAATAAATAAGTAATTACTTCTGTGTTACTGAATGACTGAAATAATAAAGAATTTGCCTCAGCTGTGATGTGGATAAATGAAATAACAAGGAATTCTTGCACCAGTACGTGAATAATTGAAATAACAATAAATTTCCAGCTGTGATGTATTTAATTGAAATAACAAGGAGTTTACATCATCGGTGGGTTGTGAATCACAGAAATACAACGAGATGTATTTCATCAGGAAGGAGAGCAAGTGAAAATAGAACGGGAAACGTATTTCAACACTGACGCAAATGACAATTATACCACGTGATTCATTAGTGCTGTAAAAAAATAGAAACAAACATAGCATTTCATCAATGCGCCTAAAATAAGAAGTAATTATTTTTTAACATTGTTGTTAATGACAACCAATAGTGACATTACGAAGCGTCTCGTCAATGACTGAAATAAACGTGTGCCGAAGACAATCAAAACTATAGGAGATGGTTGATATAACGTAGATTTTACAATATCACACACACACACACACACACACACATTTTCACTTTAAACATATCTTTCCCCTAAAGCTATCCTTAAGAGAAATAACTTTTTCGTCCCCGTGAGATTTGTTCAAATACATGACTAAGACAAACAGTACCACGGCTACACGAACAAACAGTACCACGGCTACACGAACACACAGTACCACGGCTACACGAACAAACAGTACCACGGCTACACGAACACACAGTACCACGGCTACACGAACACACAGTACCACGGCTACACGAACACACAGTACCACGGCTACACGAACACACAGTCCAAAGACAACAAAATAAAATTAGCGATTAATGTAATGAGACAATATTTTATAATGAAAATAAATGTATGTATTCTTTTTTCTGATATTTTAGCTGGATTCGCACAAACGTCCACACGCCAGTAATTTCACGTTCATGGTCACAATATTTCCGATGACACCACGTGACAGTACAATTCCTTTAGACACACTCTGGTGAAGGAGACTGATAACTTGGGCTATCATGTACGCACAAAGTACCTCATTAATGCTGCGTCGTTGATTTTTAATGGTTTAGGTTGGGATTATTATATTTGAAGGATTTAAAATATTTTGAATACATTCTTAAATATAAATCTAATCTCTTTACAGACATGTCTTGATATGCGCTAAGCAAATAAGTATTAAATATTTTTATAATCCTTCATGAGAACATATTTTAGTATTTGTTTGTGATTGAGTATACCTGTGTTTGTGTACCTGTGTGTGTATTGTGTATGCATGTTTGTGTACCTATTGTAATTCTATTGTTTGTGCCATGTGTGTGTACATCTGTGTTTGTGAATGTGTGTGTGAGTGTGTGTGTGAGTGAGTTTGTGTGAATGTATTATGCCTGTGTGCTTATTCCTATGTGTGTTGTGCCAACAGAACAAAAGAAAAAGAAGAAAAAGAAAAGCATTCAATTCTGCTCGGCCCAAAATTGTCTAGAAATGTCTAATAATCCATGACCCAAACAAACCAAAAATAACCCTTAATCTTCCATGAAGCAGAAATATCCAATCTTCACTATGCAAGTTAAAGACCCCTATGGCGCTAATAAGAATAATTTTCCCCCATTCATTTCACTGTAAATAGTTCGTACAGTGAATTCTTTTACAATGTTGAGGAAGCGAACTCCGTGTGCGTAATATAAAAATGAGCTCATTCCATAATGTAAAATAAAGGGAACTCATTCCATAATGTAAAATAAAGGGAACTCATTCCATAATGTAAAATAAAGGGAACTCATTCCATAATGTAAAATAAAGGGAGCTCATTCCATAATGTAAAATAAAGGGAACTCATTCCATAATGTAAAATAAAGGGAACTCATTCCATAATGTAAAATAAAGGGAACTCATTCCATAATGTAAAATAAAGGGAGCTCATTCCATAATGTAATGTAAAGGGAACTCATTCCATAATGTAAAATAAAGGGAGCTCATTCCATAATATAATGTAAAGGGAACTACATTCTATAATGTAAAATAAAGGGATCTCATTCCATAATGTAAAATAAAGGGAGCTCATTCAATGCAAATTAAAGGGAGCTGATTCCATAATGTAATGCAAAAGATGCTCATTCCATAATGTAATGTAACGGGAGCTCATTCAATAATATAATATAAACGGAGCTCATTCCATAATGTAATGCAAAGGGAGCTCATTCAATGTAAAATAAAGGATGCTCATTCCGTAATGTAAAGTAAAGGGAACTCATTCCATAATGTATTGCAAAGGGAACTCATGGCATAATGTAACTGCGTGTTGGTTTCAGGACTTATCGATCGCTAGACCTAGTCTGATTGCAAAAAAGGATTTATCATAAATATAACAGATATCCTTAACAATATAACCTTTAAGACAGCGTTATGCTCTTATCAATGTTCGCACTCCAGTTTTTGCATTGCTGTTGTTTATCAGTAAGTGCCAGTAACTCATTGTGTTGATGTTGTTTATCACTAAGTGATAGTAATTCGTGATATTGATGTTGTTTATCAGTAAGTGCCAGCAATTCGTAATTTGATTCTGTTTATCAGTAAGTGCCATTAATTCGTGTTGTTGATCAGTAAGTGCCAGTAATATTCGTGATGTTGATGTTGTTTATTAGTAAGTGCCAGCAATTCGTGATGTTGTTTATCAGTAAGTGCCAGTAATATTCGTGATGTTGATGTAGTTTATTAGTAAGTGCCAGTAATATTCGTGAGGTTATTGTTGTTTATCAGTAAGTGCCAGTAATATTCGTGAAGTTATTGTTGTTTATCAGTAAGTGCCAGTAATATTCGTGAGGTTATTGTTGTTTATCAGTAAGTGCCAGTAATATTCGTGATGTTGATGTAGTTTATCAGTAAGTGCCAGTAATATTCGTGATGTTGATGTTGTTTATCAGTAAGTGCCAGTAATATTCGTGATGTTGATGTTGTTTATCAGTAAGTGCCAGTAATATTCGTGATGTTGATGTAGTTTATCAGTAAGTGCCAGTAATATTCGTGAGGTTATTGTTGTTTATCAGTAAGTGCCAGTAATATTCGTGATGTTGATGTAGTTTATCAGTAAGTGCCAGTAATATTCGTGATGTTGATGTTGTTTATCAGTAAGTGCCATTAATTCGTGATGTTGATGTTTATCAGTAAGTGCCAGCAATTCGTGATGTTGACGTTTATCAGTAGGTGCCAGTAATTTATGGTGTTGTGAGTCCTTCGTAATAAGAGTATTGAATTTTTAGTTTGCGTTGCTTTCTGTTAAAAATTCTTTGTTTTGATATTATTGTTAATGTTTTACATTAATTTAAGATATTGTGTGATTATGTAACATTGTATTATTATTAAGGTTTTTACATTAATTTAAGACATTGTGTGATTATGTAACATGGTATTATTGTTAATGTTTTTACATTAATTTATGATAGTGTGTGATTATTAACATGGTATTAAGGGTGGGAATGGATGGATAGGGGATTTTTGTGTAAAAAGAATGTGAGAAAATGAGTGACAAGTATTATTAGGGTTTTTTATCTGGATTTTCTTTTAACAGTTTCAAAATTATTGATAGTCATGTATAATCTATTTTTATTCTTTTAAAGTAATTATTCATATTTTCTTCTTACAATTCATTAGGACACGTTTTATTTGTTCCCTATCAAATTATACACCCATCCAGCTCTCCTTAAACACCCTCACCCTACCTCTAACGTCATTTTTCAGCAGCAGCTGGCGAGATCACGCGATATACGAGAAACAGCTATTGTTTGAAACTAATTGTAAAGCGCATTGGACATCATTGATTAAGTAGCACACATGTAACCGGCACTTTGTCCAAATATAGAAAGAATTTTCATATTTCTGACTAAATAATATCCAACTGTCTGTTACTATATAGAAAGAATATTTATACTTCTGACTAAATAATATTTAATTAGCTGTCTGTTACTATATAAAAAGAATGTTCATATTTCTGACTAAATAATATTCAACTAGCTGTCTGTTACTATATAGAAAGAATTTTCATACTTCTGACTATTAATCAACTAGCTGTCTGGTCATAACTAGCTAACATTTGACACTGGAACCAAGTGACGCCCAGACAATTGACATTGAAATGCAGCATTAACGGTCGATGGCACCACACTTCCAAACTGATTCGATACAGAATCGCATTCAGGCCACAAGCAACTGTTTGCTGGCTTGCGGCTATCTGCACACTGTTCGGTGCGTGAATGCACAGCACGGCTTTGCTGCAATACCAACTGTCGCTCACTGCGAGGACACCTCGGCCGCACAGGCTATCGGAATTTACATGAAGCTCGAAAAATGTGTGGGACCTCCTCCAGATCATAGCTGCACCAGCCTTTCCTTTCACGACTACCTGAGACTTTGACATTCAAGACTATGAGACTTTAAAGTTGTGACTGCCTGGGACTTTACATTTGTGAATATGACACTTTGCAGTTGTGACTGCCTGAGATTTCACATTCGTGACTGACACTTTGCAGTTGTGACTGCCTACGACTTTACATTCGTGAATATGATGAGCCTTTGCAGTTGAGTCTGCTGAGAATTTACATTCTTGACTATGAGACTTTACAGTTGTGACTGCCTGGGATTTTATATACGCACCTGCCTGAGTCTTTATGTTCATGACTAGCACTTACTTTACATTTTTGCAGTTTACTGCATTAGACTTTACATCGGTGACTACCTGAAATTTTCCATTTTCATTAATGTCTCAGAATCTACATGCACTCCCGACTGACATTTTACTTTACACTACTGATTGACATTTTACATAACACTACCGATTGACATTTTACATAACACTACCGACTGACATTTTACTTTACACTAACGACTGACATTTTACTTTACACTAACGACTGACATTTTACTTTACACTAACGACTGACATTTTACTTTACACTAACGACTGACATTTTACATAACACTAACGACTGACATTTTACATAACACTACCGACTGATATTTTACATAACACTACCGACTGACATTTTACATAACACTACCCATTGACATTTTACTTTACACTAACGACTGACATTTTACTTTACACTAACGGCTGCCATTTTACTTAAACACTACCGACTGACATTTTATAGTTACTTCTGGATCAACCTTCTATTTACAACTGCCTGATATTTCAGAAAGAAAGAGTGAATGCTTCTATATCATTTATCTTCTGTCTAATATGACTGTATATCAGTTTGTCTAATTGCTTTCGACATTTTTCATGTGCGCGCGCCAGTTTATGAAGACATGCATTCTTCTAAAGAACTGCTTAAGCCAATCAAACAATCAAAAAATCCAAATTTAATTTTAAATTAAATAATAAAAAATCCGACTTAACATCTTTAACAGTTCACAAACTGCTCAACAATATCTTCCGCACAACATCCAGGAGAGAGCTGCGGCACCCAAAAAAGATAATTTCCAGAAACGGTGTCAATTCCTTGGTAAGGAAATCGTCAGAGTAGTGAAGATAATAAAATAACAAGAAATTTTCAATGACGGCGGACATAAAAATTATTTTTCTCTGTAAATCGCGACTTTCACGTAACGTGTAACATGATCGGATGTTTAATGCGTAAGCAATTCGCCTACACACAGCATCTTCACGCCTCAACACTAGTCGCGCAATTCGCCTACACACAGTATCTTCGCGCCTCAACACTAGTCGCGCAATTCGCCTACACACAGTATCTTCGCGCCTCAACACTAGTCGCGCAATTCGCCTACACACAGCATCTTCGCGCCTCAACACTAGTCGCGCAATTCGCCTACACACAGCATCTTCACGCCTCAACACTAGTCGCGCGACCTTTAATGTATTCATGTATTTAGGTTGATCTTTATATATCTGTTTGCGCGCGCGTGTATGTCTTGTGGCTTGCATGTATGCATGCATTTGTGTATGTACGCGCGCGTATAATTCAAGTACCCTTTTGTTAGTGTGACTATGAAAGGAAAAATATCAAACTGTATATAAAATAGTTTCATCGAAATAAACCAATTTGACCACATTGATAAAAAGCGTTGTACCTGATTACTGGTACTATAACATGTCTGCAGCGAAATAAACCGTAAATAACAGGCAGAGAGTAGTGAATGTGTACGGCAAATAAACTTTAAATAAAAGACAGAGAGTAGTAAATGTGTACGGCAAATAAACTTTAAATAAAAGACAGAGAGTAGTAAATATGTACGGCAAATAAACTTTAATAAAAGACAGAGAGAAGTATATGTGTGCGGCAAATAAACCGTAAATAACAGGCAGAGAGTAGTAAATGTGTACGGCAAATAAACCGTAAATAACAGGCAGAGAGTAGTAAATGTGTACGGCAAATAAACCGTAAATAACAGGCAGAGAGTAGTAAATGTGTACGGCAAATAAACCGTAAATAACAGGCAGAGAGTAGTAAATGTGTACGGCAAATACGTGTTGTTTGCTTAGTTTTTTCCTAACATTACTCATGCACACATATCTAACACTTTTTCGTTAATCTTATTCTATGATTGGAAGAAAACCAGTATTGCATTAAACCATTTACTCAAAACTGATTGTCAAATTAAAATGTTAATTAAAAATAAACAAAAAATAACAAAAACAACGACTTGGAATAGAACAGAAAGAGAAAAATAATATCGTTTCATTCATAATCAAAGTTATGGGGGGTGGAGTCGTTTTAGTCATAATAAGTTTTATCTTTCAATTGCCATCTTTTAATCCATCCAATCAAATCTGGCCATCTGTTGCAGCCAGTCAATCAACATCGACAAAAGACGACCATACTCAATAAAGCTTTCAGTAAAGTATCATTCGTGATGACTGGGATAAAGGAGGTTTAATTATATATAAGGAATCAGAAAAAAAAAAGTACAAAATTCATTAAGAGCCATCTCTCCCCGTGAACCAAATCAATGGCAGCAAAAAGAAATGATGGCTGTCACTTCCAAAATAACATGCATTCCGGCAGAACATGTGACTGGTTTCATTGATTCGAATGTCGAATCTAAACATGCTCAAGACATTGAACAAAAACGATGACGTCATCTAACTTACAAGAAGACCTACTCTGGTGACGTCATATTTTTTAATGATGTCTACAAATCACTGGCTAGATTGCATTCTGCATACCAGTTCTATTTTTTTAAACTGTGAAAGACATCTTGCTGTTTAGCCATTACTCTAACGTCCTTAACCAAAGCCAACATGCTAGTCACGTTTGAAATATATTTTTTTCAGGACAATTTGATAACCGTTCATGGCTAATGTTAGCGGCAAATTCAACCAATTCTTACTTTAACTTCCTACCTTCTTCTTTCTGAGAAAAAAACACACCTCTTAATCTTCTTTCTCTTTTCTTTTTGTCAAGTCTGTATATACGTACAGTAGCCTACAGCTATGTGATCAATAGAATAAAAGATCAATAGCTTCGTTGTAGCTGATCCATCTCCGCTTGGCTGAACGCGTTCAATGACTTTGTACACAGATGTGGCGTGACACCAGGCAGAGCTAACGATTTCAACGTTAAGTAGTCTCCCAACTGCTCACGGACTTGTGTACTTTACGGTTATAATTATTCAAATGTGTGAAGACGATAGATAGATAGATAGATAGATAGATAGATAGATAGATAGATAGATAGATAGATAGATAGATAGATAGATAGATAGATAGATAGATAGATAGATAGATAGATAGATAGATAGATAGATAGATATTGC
>CM054177.1:85640162-86042662 GCA_028829895.1 Sinotaia quadrata
ATATGTCATACAAGCATAAGTTTCGATACACACAAATCCTTGTGCATTTTACTTATATTATAAGCTTCCGTTTATTGCATAACAACACATACAATGACAAAGCAAAGACACAATCATTACTTAGAACCTATTTACTGCATAACAACACATACAATGACAAAGCAAAGACACAATCATTACTTAGAACCTATTTACTGCATAACAACACATACAATGACAAAGCAAAGACACAATCATTACTTAAAACCTATTTACTCTGAAATCCTCTTCTTCGAAATGTCTGGAGCATATTGTGACTCTGTTCAAACTTATTGAATTTAGCTGCATGATTCACTGCATGCACACGTGCTTACCCCACGTGTAAGGTCATCAGGTCCTTGCACTCGAATTAAACGATAATCTTTTGTGTCTAAATTTACAGGCCTTACATCAAACTATCGCACTTGTATCGCCAGGCATTGCGACACATTCGAAAGCAGATGACTGGAGTGCGTGCGCAGACTCAGCGCATATCAAACCGAATTTATATGCCGGAAGTCGAGAGTTAGCGGACCTGTTAATACACGTGTTCGGTAGAAACTATTAAACTGTCTGCACGTACTAACAAGTCACATTGCGAGTCAAGCGACATAAACTGTTTAGTAAGGCTGTTGACAAGAAAGATATAAATAGATGCACTATTAGAGACGTTCCTAACTGAAACCGGACACCCGTGAATTGATTAGGGAGTTTAACGGTTGCGCAGTGCAGAAGTAAAAGTCTCTGTGTCGCAGCAAAAAAAGCCGGATTGAAACTGTTTCACTTTCTGATTTCTGTCAAAGCAGGAGTGAGAATGGCGTTGCAGGTAAGGGAAGCTGGACGGACGTCATCACTTGTGGCTCTGGTATTGGTCTTGGGCGCTACAACCGTCACAGGACTTGTGGAATCAAACACTAAACCCCTCAACCACTTCGACCCCGTGAAATACAAAGGTGAGGACTGATAAAGTAATGTCCGGGGAGAACAAACATTTATAGTGTGGGCTGCGCCGGTAGAGTTAAGTCAGAATACGAATGTTCATAGAATCGCTGCAGTTTCGATTTGCCGTGTCTATGAGATAAGATTTTTTAAAAATCGTTATAGATGGTCAAAGTTCTAAAAACAAAAATATTTTACTTGCAATAGATGCATGCAAAGAGTGCTACATTCTTGACATAAGTAACATTTTCTTTCTTTATGTTAATAAAACATTTTTTCCAGCCGTATTCCTGTGACTGAAGTACCGTTTAAAACCAAAACATCGAATGTGTGTAAAAGAGGGCTGCTGAAATTGACCGGCGTCCTCTGCAAAATCGGCGTATGTTAGAAGCAGTCCCGGAAAACTACAATCACTGTCCTAAACAAACATTTTACCGCGTAAACCGAGAGACAAAACTGACACACTGTCCACTTATTCCATCATCGATCAGTTAAGACCTGGGGAAAACCAGTGGGTTCACTGAACATGTACCTGTGTGTACACTCCTCGTCTGAGTAGTTGCTGGATTTGTCTCCCCATTACCGCAGTGAGCAGTTTAAAGCACTGAACAGTCTTATCATTTCGAAATGTCGCGTGACTAGCATTATGGCATGCACTTAAGCCTCAACAGTAACTTGCAGTTAGATTTACATGCAACGTCCTGTTGTCATGTTCTTTTGGTGTCACGAGTCAGTGTTTGCATGCACAAACCGTGCCAAAAGATGTCGCGTTGATGACAGATTAACTGTCGGGCATTTGTGTTGTTATGTCTGTGAATTCGAGTAAACAACTGAATGCGGTTTGGACGTGACCTGATGTACTCTTTAATCCAATGCCAGGTGCGTGAGTAGTCTTTGTTTACTACTCACTAGTGAGCGCCATAATGCGCACCAAGCACGTTTAAACCCGATTGGCTGAATAAGAAATCTTATTTGGGAAGCATTCCGTTATTCATATACAGATATGTATCTGCATCCTGAGAGCGAAACATTGCTGAATGCTACATAGCTACGATAGACTACATAGAGAGCGAAACATCGCTGAATGCTACATAACAACGATAGACTACTGAATGTAACCTGACAGTCGCATAATTTATGTCACCAGACACGGGTTATGCACATTGACATTAGCGTATGAGCCACACATTATCACACATCCGCTTAAGTAGACTGGTGTATCCTGATGATGTCACATTTATTATTTCGTGTATGCCTAGTCAAGAGGTGACTTTCTAGAAATTAACTGTCTAAACAAAGTAAAATTATTCATAAAAATATCTATCTATCTATCTATCAGTCAGTCAAAAATAACCCTGTGTGAACAGTGTTTCAAGAGCTCTAGGGTTAACTGCTAGCTCAGGCACTTGTTTCAAAAAGATATAAATCTTCCCAACACGACCACCCTATTTAAGTGAGCACTAGGGTTGTTGTCGGGTGGAACAACAGCTAAATATAGTTAAAAAGAATTTTCAAAATCTAGGCTTACTTCCCGCTACCCAGCCACCCCACCCACCCCCGGCTAAATATTCCTAACACACAAGGGTGAAAGTCTTATATACATCTTTATTCTCGCGGCTTGTTGTACACCTCCCCCAACTCCCTATCAAGGCCCCTGCTTCATCTCATGGCGCAGACAATGATGATCACGATAGTTACAATTAACAGATTCACAAACAACCAAGCGACTTAAAATAATAAGAGATTAAAAATTAAAAATCAAGCACATTTCATCAGATGTTTCAGTTATTCTATACTTACAAATAAAATAATGTCACTTGAATTTTGTTGTGGTTGGTATATTCTGACATGATTTCAACTATAAAAATGTCAAATACTGGACACCTCCAGTGCATTATTGTAGATTATAAATTTTAGCAAATGATTTTGTTGATTAAATTACAGGCATAGTCATAAATTTCCCTAAATGTGCCAAGATCAAAGGATGTACAAACACTTCAATCAACAGCACTCTCACGTTTACTAGATTTAGATTTAGCAATATAAAATATCTAACACACAAATCAAGACTTTACACATTTACTAGATTTAGATTTAGCAATATAAAATATCTAACACACAAATCAAGACTTTACACATTTACTAGATTTAGATTTAGCAATATAAAATATCTAACACACAAATCAAGACTTTACACATTTACTAGATTTAGCAATATAAAATATCTAACACACAAATCAAGACTTTACACATTTACTAGATTTAGATTTAGCAATATAAAATATCTAACACACAAATCAAGACTTTACACATTTACTAGATTTAGATTTAGCAATATAAAATATCTAACACACAAATTAAGACTTTACACATTTACTAGATTTAGATTTAGCAATATAAAATATCTATCACACAAATCAAGACTTTACACGTTTACATATTAATTGCCTCGTACAACATAAATCAGGACTTCTTTTTGTTAACAAACTGATAAAAATCAGATTAAACTCCACATCACCTATTAATCTAACTTGAAACTGACTGGACAGATGACTGCATATGCCGCACTTAATTATTCACCACAGTAACACTATTCAACACTTTCACCACCTCATGAAGTTTGAGAAAATAACTAGTATTTCATTATGCTATGAACTGTTTTATACAACAACCTTAGCTAGAAATTTCACTACGTCTTGAAGTATGAGAAAATAACTAGTATTTCATTATGCTATGAACTGTTTTATACAACAACCTTAGCTAGAAATGTCACTACGTCTTGAAGTTTGAGAAAATAACTAGTATCTAATTATGCTACGAACACTGTTTTATACAACAACCTTAGCTAGAAATGTCTTGAAGTTTGAGAAAAATAACTAGCATCTAATTATGCTACGAACACTGTTTTATACACACTGTTTTATACAACAGCCTTAATTAAAAATTTCACTATCCCATGAGGAATCTCTCTACTCAATCAGCTATTGAAACACCAAATACAACACTGACTGGAAAATAAAGATAGAAACTAACATTGCGGGCATACACCACGCCTAATTTATATTACCACATCCACAACATCAACACTTTTCTACCACTACCTCCCTGCCGTGTGATAATCTAGCCGTAAACTCTGTTCTGATACAGTGCGATTCTACACTACAAACCTCAGGCAATTCACTACCTCTTGAGGAATTCCTACACTAAGTTTACTACACAACAATAACTAACAACTTGGATGAGTTGTACCGTTATCACACTGGATACTGAAATTGCATTCTGGAATTTCTGTGCTTGATCACAAGATATTCATTCACCATGCTTTTCAGTTTAGTCGGAGTCCAACAGAATTCCACCAAAAGTCCGCACACGAAGGAAATTCGAGTCATCTGGCAGGAAGAAGTGTCTACTAATATCGCGTCGTGGCATTGAACAGTTTCCGCTGGCAGACGTTATGCGTGACAAGGAAGTCAGACCGAACACGGCTATTGAAGCGGAAATATTTCCGCTGTCGGATACTCGTTAATGAATTATAACACCTACTTCTAATGAGTGTAGCACGTTGTATCGTGACGTCACCTTTGTTGGCCACCAATAATTGCCTAGTCTTGACGATTTCCAATCCAGGCGAGAATTAGCTATCGTGACGTCACCTTTGCTGGCTACCAATCGCCTAGTCTTGACGATTTTCATTCCAGGTAAGAATTGGCTTAAGAACAGTAATCACCGGTTAGATGATTCTTCCGGAAGGGTGGTTTAAAACAATTAACAGGACTCTGTCCCGAGAAGACTTTCCCGGAAATAGAGCAAGGGAAAATGGGGAAATCCTAGTCAAAAGAAAGCCAAAAAAAAAAGAAAAAAAAAAAAGGGAGGGGAGTATTTCGGTTGGAAGGCTCATGTGTAGCTGTAAGGCTTGTATTGTAGCTGTAAGGCTCATGTGTAGCTGTAAGGCTTGTATTGTAGCTGTAAGGCTTATGTGTAGCTGTAAGGCTCGTATTGTAGCTGTAAGGCTCATGTGTAGCTGTAAGGCTTGTATTGTAGCTGTAAGGCTCGTATTGTGGCTGAAAGACTCGTCTGTAGCTGGAATGCACATATTGACTGACTGTAGCTGTAAGTCTCGTCTATAGCTGTAAGGCTCGTATTTTGGCTGAAAGGTTCGTCTGTAGCTGGAATGCTCGTATTGACTGTAGCTGTAAGGCTCGTATTGTGGCTGTAAAGCTCATACTGTGGCTTTAAGGCTCGTTTATAGCTGGAAGGCTTATAACATCAAAGGAGTAAGCACTCACACAACAAAGCCCATGCACACCCACCCCCTCCAGGGATCCACCCGAAGACAGAGAAGGACAGTACTCTTTGCCAAATAGAAAACCATCTTACTGCCACATATACAAAATAGCCATTGCTTGCATAATACAAGAAATGCACAATATAATTATCACTTAGCAAAAGCACTTAAAAGTATTAATATCATTTAATTAATATTAGTATAAAAAGGCGAGGGAATTATTCTGTTGCACTTAGTCTGTTTTAACCGGCTGTCACTTAATAACTGTGTGCTCTAGTGAGTTTGGTCTATCTGTTTCAACCGTCTATAACTCAATAATTGCGTGCTCTAGTGGTCTGGTCTGTCTGTTTTAACCGTTTATCAATGATCTAGCCATAAATCTAAACAGTAGAGATGCTTTGTCTATTACACACACATCGCCTCACACAGCATTATTTATTGTATAATTTTCAAGTGGCACATTACGTGCTGCGAGTACATGGCTATTCACTAAATAAGAGGACCAATTGTTTCACCGTTTTCTCTCAATTTCCCAGGAAATTATTTTAAAAAGAGTTGCACTTGAGAAGGGCAACTCATTTCCACACAAACTGATTAGTCATTTTGATTTTGACGTTTAGGTGTATTTCTTCTCATTACGTTGACTTTGATTAGTTGTATTTCTACTTATTAACGTTGATTTTGATTGGATGTATTTCTTCTTTCATGTTGATTTTGATTAGGTGTATTTCTTCTTATTACGTTCATTTTGATTGGATGTATTTCTTCTTATTACGTTGATTTTGATTGGATGTATTTCTTCTTTCATGTTGATTTTGATTAGGTGTATTTCTTCTTATTACGTTCATTTTGATTGGATGTATTTCTTCTTATTACTTTGATTTTGATTAGGTGTATGTCTTCTTATTAAGTTGATGTTATTTAGATGTATTTCTTCTTTTACATTGATTTTGATTACTTGTATTTCAACATAACGTCCACGTCCAAAACTTACTGATTTTGCAGTTGGTAGGTACATTGATGATCTGAAGGCTGAGTGTATCATTATAGACTGATGTGTATGATAATCGATCATTTTTCCCCCTATTTACAGTATTTATGACGTAATTTCCCATAGCATTTGGCCTAAAGCAAGCATGGTTTTTTGTTTTATTTTTACTATAGACAGATTGCAATGACATCCCATTGCAGTGCTTAGCTGAGAACTTACAGATATTTAACCTTATTATTGCATTAACTATAGTATTATTCAATTGGCAATTGTTTGTCTATAGTGCAACTTGTGACATTGCTTTGTCAGCTGTAGTTAACTTTCTAATCAGCACGAATGTCTTAACCCAACTTTTTAGTCATTAAAGTTCCCGGTTTGTCCAGACTTTATTATTAGTCTATTCATTGTCTATACCTGGGTAGGCATGATTGAGTGGGGGCAAGCTATCTACCTGTCTGTCTGGTGTGCGACTGGTTGCATAATTTGTCGTTTAGTTTGTATCTATAAGTTGCGAGAGGAGTAAATATGGAACATAGTAGCAACATTTCTTGTCCCACTCAGTCACTGTTACTTACAACTGTACGTAAAGTAGCATTAGATGTATGAGGATCTGTTGTTGGTCAGGTCTTGATAATCGTCATGCGTATTTATATGCCATTCACTATTCTAACACAGATAAACTTGCCATTCACTATTCTAACACAGATAAACTTGCCATTCACTATTCTAACACAGATAAACTTGCCATTCACTATTCTAACACAGATAAACTTGCCATTCACTATTCTAACACATAAACTTGCCATTCACTATTCTAACACAGATAAACTTGCCATTCACTATTCTAACACAGATAAACTTGCCATTCACTATTCTAACACAGATAAACTTGCCATCCACTATTCTAACACATAAACTTGCCATTCACTATTCTAACACAGATAAACTTGCCATTCACTATTCTAACACAGATAAACTTGCCATTCACTATTCTAACACATAAACTTGCCATCCACTATTCTAACACATAAACTTGCCATTCACTTAACACAGATAAACTTGCCATTCTCTATTCTAACACATAAACTTGCCATCCACTATTCTAACACATAAACTTGCCATTCACTATTCTAACACAGATAAACTTGTCATTCACTATTTTAAAATAGATAAACTAGCCATTCTCTATTCTAACACAGATAAACTTGTCATTCACTATTTTAAAATAGATATTCTTGCCGTCCAGTTTTGTAGAACAGATAAGCTTGCCTTTTACTATTCTAAAACAGATAAATCATTTTGCTTCGAATTTAAATTTATAACAACGTTAACGCTATTTGCTACACTTTCCTTTTTCTTCAGACTGCAGTCACCTTCAAAAGGCCGGCTACAATGTTTCTGGCGCCCACGTACTGTGGATGAATGAGACAACATCTTTCCTGGTCAGTCAGTTCGTTGGTCAGTCTGTGATAGTGCAATACTTTCCTGTTGGCGTGTACTACTGTTATTTCAGTATTATTTCATTTGTTGTATAAACGCGCGCACGTACACACACGCACAATAAACATACACACATGCTTATGTGTATGTGCGCGGGCGCACGCACATACACAGGCACAACCATACACATAAGCATACTTACATACACACATATACACGCGCGCGCGCACATCATGTGTACATGTATCGATCTTGAAGAACCTAATAAGACAGATCACGATTAAAGGTTGTCGTGATACTAAAGGAAGAACCTAATAAGACAGATCACGATTAAAGGTTGTCGTGATACTAAAGGAAGAACCTAATAAGACAGATCACGATTAAAGGTTGTCGTGATACTAAAGGAAGAACGTAATGAGACAGATCACGATTAAAGGTTGTCGTGATACTAAAGGAAGAACGTAATGAGACAGATCACGATTAAAGGTTGTCGTGATACTAAAGGAAGAACGTAATGAGACAGATCACGATTAAAGGTTGTCGTGATACTAAAGGAAGAACCTAATAAGACAGATCACGATTAAAGGTTGTCGTGATACTAAAGGAAGAACGTAATGAGACAGATCACGATTAAAGGTTGTCGTGATACTAAAGGAAGAACGTAATGAGACAGATCACGATTAAAGGTTGTCGTGATACTAAAGGAAGAACGTAATGAGACAGATCACGATTAAAGGTTGTCGTGATACTAAAGGAAGAACCTAATAAGACAGATCACGATTAAAGGTTGTCGTGATACTAAAGGAAGAACGTAATGAGACAGATCACGATTAAAGGTTGTCGTGATACTAAAGGAAGAACGTAATGAGACAGATCACGATTAAAGGTTGTCGTGATACTAAAGGAACCCAACAATGGGTTATTACTCATACATTCTCTTGTACACACTAACACCATGCACTCAGATACAAATTCGAATTAATGCATGTTTTAAAAAAATATATAATTACTATTTGATCAAATAAGAAATTCTCTGTCACCAAGAAGGACACAGTGTTGATGTAGAACATGCTCACCCTTTAATTTTGGAAATTATTTTTACACCAGGGATACATTTTCTGTTTCCGCCCACTGTTCAGTTGAATACAGGGATTGTTGTCTAGTGTCTCACTTGAACATACTTTGTTTTAAAACTGACTTCATTTGAATTCAAAGTGTGCTAGAACTTACGGATTATAACGCTCTAGAGGCATTAACACGTAAAGCTACGGCTTTGAACTAGAACTTACGGATTATAACGCTCTAGAGGCATTAACACGTAAAGCTACGGCTTTGAACTAGAACTTACGGATTATAACGCTCTAGAGGCATTAACACGTAAAGCTACGGCTTTGAACTAGAACTTACGGATTATAACGCTCTAAAGGCATTAACACGTAAAGCTAACTGGTTTTGGCTTTGAACTAGCTTCTAGTACTGGAGGACTTCACAGAGGACTACAGACGTTGTATAAAATAAGTACTGGATGACTTCACAGAGGACTACAGACGTTGTATAAAATAAGTACTGGATGACTTCACAGAGGACTACAGACATTGTATAAAATAAGTACTGGTGCGAACATTCGTAGAAATGGCTAACACACTGTCACAGGAATGCCACATTATCATAGGGAAAACCTTATCTTAAAGTTCATCCGTGTGTTACATTCCATTTGTTCTATTTGTTTAATACTGTGTGTGTGTGTTTGTGTGTGTGTGTGTGTTTCGATAGCAGTTTTACATCACACTTGTTTTTGAGGTAGAGGGCGGGAGGGTCGGCGGATATAGAGGGCGGGAGGGTTGGCGGAAAGAAGTGAAGAAGATCGCACCAGTAATGTTATTGTTGGCAGTTCTTTTAAAGGGCCAGGGCATTTGTCTAAAATTTATTTATTTATTTATAAAATTTATATTTATTTTAAGTAGTTTGTTTAGTCCATTTTGTTAATCAAGTGAAGGTGCGGCCTGTAGTGTGTTGTCAATTTTGTTCTTAATTATTTGGTAATAATTCATTAGTGGGCTCCCCAAAGTACGATTTACGGAAAGAAACCAAAGGAGAATAACTACTTAGTAATTGTGTATGGAAAGGATAATCCGACTTAGATCATCGGCACATGTTTAATAATAACGGAACTTATTAACGATGAAAATCACATCGCATATAGTCTTCTTGATATTTCTCTCTTCATCTCTATCAAGTCAACTCAGAACATATATGGTGCAGTAAATTTGCCTGTCCCTTTTTCTAAACTTTGTTGTATAAATTGTTAAATGTTAAAGTGACCTGATCTTGGGCACTGCTTATGATGATATTTTTGGAGTAAACAACTCAGGTGGAGAATGTACTAGAAACTTTTTGATTACATCTAAACCAGTCTTATGTGGAAGAGATAGTTTTTATTACCAATGCTTTAGATTTATAAGCATGAGACCAGCCAATGGGCTGAGATCAAAAGTTATCTGTTGAAAAGGATTGTATTTTTTAATCACTTGAATTTGCTGCGGCAGAAGTCCGGTCATGAAAGATGGTCATTAGCTTAATGGTGAGTTAACTGACTGATTAACAGAGAATAGACTTAGAAATATTTCATGTATTTTGCTATTGATATGTTATACTTGCTTTGTATGTAGAGATGTATTATGTGAGTAAACCATTATTTCTACAAATTGTGAACTATGATGTTTTTATGTAGTATGCTAAACACTTGACATTGTTTCTAATGAACCTGTTCATAAAAATTGTTATGTTGTATTTATTATGTTGTATGTGTGTATCGGGCAAATAAATACTGTTGCAGGAAACTGTAATTTGAGACTTGACTGTAAGAATGAATAGAGTTAGGGATGATTAAACTGGAAAACTTATTGTTTGTTCCCTGATTTTATTTTACATCAGCTTTTTTTTTTTTTTTTTTTTTTTTTAACCAGAATCTCCCGGTTTACTGATTTATAAAGCACTATGACTGAGGTAGATTTGAGAAGTGTCTACTCTGTTGTGTAAGGTGTAAGGTGGCAAAGTATACTCTACCACATCATGGAATTTCTGGCACAAGGAAGTTATTGGGAACTGCTACATTGTTGTTCTACTTGAGGGAACTAATACATATCTCCTCCACCTCCCCATCACACACACATTTAAAAAAACCCATCTGTGAAAAACCCATCTGATTCACAAACCTTTCCTTTCAATGACTCATGCCTAGGATGCGTTCATTTCTGTTGTCAGTCGCAAGATTGACTGTTTGTAGTACTGCAGTTACTGATCTATTTATAGCACAGCGCATGATATTGAGATTTGGGTCGCGGATATTTTTCTAAAATGCAAACCCCTGATCAAGTATTGTGCCAAGAACTTTTTTCTAAAGCAAATCCGTGATTGAGTATTGGGTCAAGGACTTTTTTCTAAAGCAAGTCCTTGATTGAGTATTGGGCCAAGGACTTTTTTCTAAAGCAAGTCCGTGATTGAGTATTGGGCCAAGGACTCTTTTCTAAAGCAAGTCCATGATTGAGTATTGGGCCAAGGACTTTTTTCTAATGCGTCCATGATTGAGTTGCGGTGCACATCGACCGTCTTCAAACTCAATTAAGAACTACCATAACACACACATCTTCCCTGATCAATTTCCTTTGACCGTCTTCAAACTCAATTAAGAACTACCATAACACACACATCTTCCCTGATCAATTTCCTTTGACCGTTGGTAAACTGTTTCAGGAACGGTAACACCTATGCCACCGTCTTCCATTTATAACTGTTTTATAACCGGCATATGTTCATGCAATTTTTTTTCCAAATTGATTGTGATGGAGAGAGAGGGAGAAAAGTAAGATAATTCCGTCAAGATAGCAGACGTTCATTCACCTTTTCCCGAAGCTTGTTATAATTACTTTATAATTATATGTGTCGTGTGTCTATGTGTGCAAAACTCGCTTAATACCAGCATGCAAATTGTGTGTCTGTGTCCAAAACGTCGCTTAATACCAGAATGCAATTGTGTGTGTTTATGTGCAAAACGTCGCTTAATAGCAACTTGCAATTGATCAAAAGTTTTGAAAGCGAGTGGTAAAAAGATTTGTGGACAACGGCTGGAAAGAGAGGCGCCTTTGATACTGCAAGCGATACGCAATTCTGTCGCTGCTACAAATTCTGTATATATCTTCTGGAATCCTCTCCCCCCCTACCCCCCAATGGGAGAAAATCGTTAAAAAAAATTAAAACAACAAACAAACAAAAACAACAATAAAAAACCCAAACAAAACACTTTACTGCATAAATAATTGTCTGCTGATGAATGACTGTATAGCGTTAGTTGATTTTAATATTGTTTTCCCTGGTTTTGTTGTTGCTTATGCTTCGTTTTTGTTTCCGAAGATGAAGTGAATTATATTTTACCAAACTGTCGCTTGTGGAACTAGGTATCCTCCCAAATTAAAAATTCTATGACCCCTTAATTAATTATGAACGAGCGCCGTAGACTGATTGCTATCATTTTGAACTGATCCCATCACTTCCTTGTGTGACCTGATGTGAGCAACCTTGCGTCTTCATAGAGTCAATGCAGGTGCAGAATTAAGGTCATCACAATATTTACGACATTTTAGCGAAATTGTATTCTGGTTTCCCGTTTCCATAGATCCGCTGTGAGTTCACGAAGGACAACGCTTACACTGTCATCCAGAGGCGTATTGACGGGACCATAAGCTTTGTCCAGAACCTCAACTCTTACATCTTGGGCTTCGGGAATGCCCAGGGAGACTACTGGGCCGGCCTGAACTCTATCAACTATCTCACTTCAGTACAAGGTGACCTAAACCATTGAGTGTTTGTTCGCTGTTTCAAAGTGTATATGCGTGTAGAGAGAGTGATGAGTTGAGTGATGCAGCAGATAATTACAAATCATAAACTTCTACAGTTAGCAAGGCATTTATTTTTTCGTCATCCATATTGCTTGCATCGCGCGGCCATAACGGAGTTTGGGTTTTACAAGATGAATACTTACAATCACTCTTATAAAAGTCATCGCGTTTGGCTGAATGAAAACTGTCATTTAATACGTCCGTGCTGTACCAGCAAGTTAATGGAAAGAATGAAGATTTTTTACAATGCTGTGCTGTAGCGGCAAATTAATGGAAAGAATGAAGATTTTTTACAATGCTGTGCTATAGCCGGCAATTTAATGAAAAGATAAACCGCTTCAGACA
This sequence comes from Sinotaia quadrata, assembly GCA_028829895.1. Lineage (NCBI taxonomy): Eukaryota > Metazoa > Mollusca > Gastropoda > Architaenioglossa > Viviparidae > Sinotaia > Sinotaia quadrata. Next base: position 85,653,076 of record CM054177.1, read on the forward strand.
GTTCCATAGCCGGCAAATGAAAAAAAGGGGCTTCTATAGCCAGCAATTTAATGAAAAGAGAAAGGGCTTCAGACAGTTCTATAGCCGGCAAATGAAAAGAAAAGGGGCTTCTATAGCCAGCAATTTAATGAAAAGAGAAACGGCTTCAGACAATTATATAGCCAATAAATTAATAAAAAGAGAAAGGACTAAACCAGCAAATTAATGAAAAGAGAAAGGACTATAGCCGGCAAATTAATGAAAAGAGAAAGGACTATAGCCGGCATATTAATTAAAAGAGAAAGGACTATAACCGGCAAATTAATAAAAAGAGAAAAGGGCTTCAGACTTAACAGGCAACTGATACATGAAGTCCCCGAGTTTAGAATACTGATTCTATTTACATCGCGTGCTTATGACAGTAAATACGGCATGAATTTAATCAGATTCATCGTCTTCAGGCTTTATATAACATTATTGTCCTGTTGAGATGTAGATGTATTGAAGCACTGGTAAATATATATTATTTCCGTTTATTAATTAAGACTGTCTTTAGGATCACGGATTAAATACAGCCAAGCAAACATGTTTGTGACTTGTGCGATCACAGATGCAATGAGTTGCGAATCAATCGTCGATTTTTCTGATGAGTCTGAAGACGTTACCGCAGTAACATCATTACTGTCACTATTAGGCTTTAGTACTGTGAGGATTTAACACCAGTAAAATCATTACAGTCACCAGTTACCAGAAACTAATGAAGTACGAAGTGAAAAAATTGTTCATTGGGTGGGTAAAATAAACAGTTAAATTTTTTGTTGGTTCTAGATCTTATAGAAAATTTCATTGGAAATAGGGGTATAGGGAAATTCTAGTTTTTCTTGCCATTAACAAATGCTTCAAGCTAGAGATATTATACATGGAAATGAAAAACTGAAAGGTATGGCATAGTCGGCAATAAGTTATTCCTTGCCGTGACTGGAAGGAGACAAAATTAATAGAAATGAAATGAGAGTGACAAACAAAACATATCCACATATTTTTCTGTAAACTTTATAACACGAAGCTTCTTATGGCTTGATATGTGCAACAGGATTACGCATATGAGTGACAGGATTATTTATAATATGTGTGTGTGTGTGTGTGTGTGTGTGTGTGTGTGTGTGTGCATGCGCGCACGCGACAGGATTACGTATGTGTTTAAAGGATTTCATATTAGCGGGAAAGATTACATAAAAGTGTTTACAAGATTACATACACATTACATAAAAACGTGGCAGGATTACTTACAAGTGTGACAGGATTTCATAAAGTGGGATAGGAGTAATATAAGTGTAATAGGATCACATATTAATATAACAAGATTACTTATAAGTGTGACAGGATTGTATATAAGCACGTCAGAATTACATATTAACGTGAAAGGATTACGTATAAGTGTGGCAGGATTATGTATTAATCTGACGAGATTGCATGCAAGTATTTTGCTAGAAAAAGGTATGTAAAATTTGTCAGCATCAATGCTGGATACGCATTTTTTATTTTGTAATATAAATTTCTATTGAACTATGAGGGTATTGGTGTTTTATCTTTAAACTCACGCCATTTGCACAAATTATAGTTTTTCTTTATTGGTTATAGGAAGCATGATTGGAAAAGTGCCAAAGAAATTTAGCTAAACTGAAGAGAAAGTATTTAGCTAACAAAATATAGAGAAAGAATTTAGCTAACTAAATGTAGAGAAAGAATTTAAGTAAAAGGCTTTATTTAGCCAAAGAAAAGTTTCATTAAATAAATAAATATTAGTTATTTAGAACAAATTTAATGAATTGTTTAGCCAAAACAACTGCATATTTAGCTAAATTCATCAGATTTTAGGTAAAAGGACTTTTGAGCCCACGGGTCAAGGGTGTTTTGGAATGCAACAATAGAAACTGATCTGTTTCTTCATAAAGTCATCTGCAACATAAACAGAAGTTGGAAGCAGACATAAAACATTAGAACATTCAGTCAGTCAGTGAGTGTTTTTCATAGATTCAAAACATCCATGTCCACCATTTGTGTCACAGGCAACAACGTCCTCACCATCAACATGCAGGACTGGTCTGGCAACAATCAGAACGTCCGTTATAGTTACTTTAAAGTTGCCTCTTCAGCAAACCGCTTTCAGATGATTGTTAGCGGTTTTTCTGGCTCCATAACGGATGACCTCAGCTACCATAATGGAATGTTTGTATATTTGCATAATTTTGTTCATTGTTAAGTTCATTTAGTACATTGTGCAGCATTTTGTTCATAGTTAAGTTCATTTAGTACATTGTGCAGCATGTTGTTCATAGTTAAGTTCATACATTGTGCAGCATGTTGTTCATAGTTAAGTTCATACAATGTGCAGCATTTTGTTCATAGTTAAGTTCATACATTGTGCAGCAATTTCTTTAAAAATTAAATTTAAATAAATTTAAATTTTCATACAAACCACTCAAGACATACACAACAACTAAAGATTATATAGCAAAAGAAAGTAACGAATCCATAGGTAACATGATAATATAAAACAAATAATTATATTTACAAATAGAAATACTTAAAATAAGTTTACAATAATTATATTTACAAATAGAAATACTTAAAATAAGTTTACAATAATTATATTTACAAATAGAAATATTAAAATAAGTTTACAATTTTCAGTTTGAGTAAATAATGGCAATGAAGAGACAGTGCTTTTCTTGCTGATGAAAAAGATGTCTTGAGAGACCATTTGAAAATGATTAGGGTTATTTTACGTGTTTGTTCTAAGGACTGCATTTTACCAGGCAGATAGACCCAATTAAGCAAATTAACTATATGTCTTGGCCAGTGTGTTGGATGTCCATTAGTCAGTGTTTGTTGTTGCACTATGTGATTCATCAAATAACTTTTCTTTCCTCATGAATATTAATAGTTGATTTATGTAAAGCATTTCTGTCCGAACTTTTCTTATGGTCAGTGCAGCTTGCTGTATAAATTATATTAGTTTTGGCTTACAGGACATTCTAGACCATGATTTCTTAACCTGGGACGCACGGTCCCTCAAGGATCCTTTGATGGGCTTCAAGGGGACCCTGAAAGTCAAATATTCTATTTTTATATTCTGCTTGTGTGCATTTTTTCTAAGCAGGTTTCCATAGCTTTCACCAGATTTTCAAATGGGTCCGTGACTTAAAAAAAAATTTCAAAGAGGTCCGTGACTGAAAAAAGGTAAAAACAACTGTTCTTGATGAACCCCTCTTCTGTATAAATTATATTAATTTTGTCTAACAGAACATTCTACACTGAACTCAGCTTGCTGTATAAATTATTATCTTTCATTTTGGTTAACAGGACATTTCAGACGTATGACTACCCGGACCAATACAATTGCGCCACTAACATGGGTGCCGGGTGGTGGTACAATTACTGTGCTTACGCCCTCCTGAATGGCCGTTATTACGTAGGTGGGCCCTACACCCCTCCTGGTGGCTTCTACGATGGCATCTACTGGAAAGACTGGCGAGGGTTTTCGTACTCGCTCAAGTATGTGTCTATGTCTGTGTCGCCTTCTTGATCTGTCTTTAACGGCCAGAGAATGTAGCATTCCCGAGATTTGCACTTTTCTCAATAATTCAAACTGAAAAATACTTTAATTTCCACCCTTGCCGGACACGACCACTGCATTAGTTGAAATTTAGTTAAGTTTGTCTTGTATTTATAAATAGTACTGGTATAGACTTTAGTCACTTTGCATTTCCGGACACATCTATATCATTAGTTGAAATAGTTAGTGTGTCTAATTTGTAGAAATTATACTGGTTTTTATCCAGACTTTAGTCAATTTGCATTTACGGACACATCTATATCATTAGTCGAAATTTAGTTAAGTTTGTCTCCTGGTAGTTTATCCAGACTTTACTCAATTTGCATTTATGGACACATCTATATCATTAATCGAAATTTAGTTTGTCTTTCTTGCAGTAGTACTGATCGCTTGGTCTAGTCTTTCGACAGCAAACTCATGTGCTGAACATAGTTCTATGAAGATAAATTTGTTGTAATATTGAATCTATGTAATTGCTGAATTTGAAATGGCTTGTGAAAAAATAGCCGCTTTGTGTTCAGTTTTGTGTTTCCGGAAGTACTGCTTTAAATGTTGATTTCATTATTTCTGCCACTATTTTTGTATGAAATAAAAAGTTTTTTATTTTATTACCTTTTGGTGTCATTTGTAAATTGAAATATTTTTAAAAAGTACTATACGAGTCCGCAGACGTGCATTTTGTCTGGTGTGCATCTATGTAGTCACATAATTTATATTCTGTCTATTTTGTCTGGTGTGCATCTATGTAGTCACATACTTTATATTCTGTCTATTTTGTCTGGTGTGCATCTATGTAGTCACATACTTTATATTCTGTCTATTTTGTCTGGTGTGCATTTATGTAGTCAACATAATTATGTTCTATCTATTTTGTCTTTTGTGCATTTATGTAGTCAACAGAATTATGTTCTGTCTATTTTGCAATTAAGTAGACATTCTGTACATGTATTTTGTTTGGTGTGACAGTTCAGTAACCTTAACGTGGTCATTTGTCCAGTGTAAGAATACAGTAAACTTCACGTAATATTTTGTCAAAAGTGTGAGAGGTCAGTAAACATAACGTGGTATTTTGTCCAGTGTAAGAAGACAGTAAACTTCACGTAATATTTTGTCAAAAGTGTGAGAGGTCAGTAAACATAACGTGGTATTTTGTCCGGTGTGAAAATTCAATAAACTTAAGGTAGTATTTTGTCTGGTGTGTGAGTTCAGTAAACATAATGTGATTATTTGTCTATTGTGAGAATTCAATAAATTTCACATAGTATTTTGTCAGGTGTGAGAATTCAGTAAACTTCATCTGACTTCTTCTGGTCTGGTATTTTGTCCGGTGTGAGAATTCAGTAAGCTTAACGTGGTATTTACTTTTTGTCCGGTGTGAGAGTTGAGTAAGTGTAATGTGGTATTTTGTCCGGTGTGAGAATTTAGTAAACTTAGCGTGGTATTTTGTCTGGTGTAAGAATTCAATAAACCTGTTGTACTATTTTCTTAGAATTCAATAAACTTAACGTAGTGTTTTGTCTGGTGTGAGAATTCAATAAACTCAATGTAGTATTTTAACTGGTGTGAGAATTCAATAAACTTAACTTAATATTTTGTCCTGTTAACAATTCAAGAAATTGAACGTGGTATTTTGTCTGGTGTAAGAATTCAATAAATTTCATGTGGTACTTTGTTTGGTGTAAGAATTCAAGAAAATTAACATGGTATTTTGTCTGGTGTAAGAATTCAAGAAATATAACGTGGTGTTTTGTCTGGTGTAAGAATTCAATAAACTTCACGTGGTATTTTGTCTGGTGTAATAATCTAAGTATAAATAAAAATGAAATCTAAATCTCTGTGTAAATAAAACCCAGATCTAAAAGTATGTGTAAATAAAAAGACTAAATTGAAATCTATGTGTAAATAAAAACCAGAATCGTTTTGCAGCTGAACACCTAAGAAAGTCATTTGACCTACACTTATTTATAGCTTAAAACAATCCAGGAACTTAAATGTTGTTATATACATACATACACATATATCTCTCTAGCTATCTATCTTCCTACCAGGCTATCTATCTACACACACGCGTTGTATCAATCAGATGTCATCATACTATGACATATTTTCAGTGTCCCCCCTCAAAATAAGTATCCAATATATATATAGACACTCAATAAACACTTGACATCCATGTACCAGAAAGTCGTACATTTATTTGTAGGAATAAGCTACACGTCAAAAGTCCAATGGCATATTTTGAAAAGAGAATTTCCTGTGTAGACAATTATTTTTTAATTATCCAATCAAAGAATGCATGGGAGCTATGGACGTTTTTAAATATACCCAAAATGGTTGACATGGAATCATAGAAAGAAAGATGTAAGGTATAAATTTACTTTCGACACATCGTGAAACTCTGACTTCTTGAAAACTGTTGAAGTGAGTGAGACTGTTTTTGTTTTTGAGAGTGTAGTCGTAGCAGTAGTGGGTATGTATAACAACGTGCACATTGATTGACTGTTCGTAATTTCTCTGCTAGTTCTAATTGTTGCAGAACTGGTTAAACCGGAAGGGAAATGTGTGGTTACAGTGATTAATTTGAATCAATGAGGTACATTTCATAGAAAGTATGCTCCATAATACCTTTAGGAATAAGGTAACATGACTGATTTAAAGGTAACACAACTATTTTTTTTTTAAGAGTATGAAAGATATTATTTATAAATACATTTCACGTACTATTTATAGTATTGCAGGTTTAGAGTAGTGAAATATGTAAACAAGGGAAATAATTCGTATTTCAAATTCAAATGTTAGTATGATAAAAATTATTTAAAAGCTGGACTTGTTTTGAGTTCCTATTTTTTAAAAGGCTGAGTTTTAGGCCAGGTTATGGAGTGTTGGATTTAGTTTAAAGTACAATTTGGGGTTTTTTTCTCCTTGAAGAATCCAGTCAAAGTTAAAAAGGCTAGGGCAGAGGTGGGCAAACTTTCCGGTGCAAGGGCCGCATAGTTCATTAAGTAAAATAATTAATATTTGAAATAGCACAAACAAAAGTTTTTTTTTCTAAATAACATCATAATTAATTTTCAGTTGTTAATATTTGAAAACTTAAACTTCAAGAGAAGTACATTTATTTGATAAACAGAATAACATAAACGAGTCAGTGCGAACGATGCAGCTGATCATATTCATTGACCAGTTTGTCAAATTTGGTGATAAGTTGCTTGTGCTCTTTAAAACTTGATCTTTAAAACTGAGTGAAATTTGAATCTGTGAGAAACGATATGTTCTTTGACTTGCTGACTTTCATAGTAGATAAAGTCTGCTCACAAATGTAGGTTGAAGCAAACAACACAAACATCTTTCTGGCAAATTCTTTCAGATTTTGAAGCTTTCCTGAGTGCAGAGAAGCATAAAACTCATTCAGGGGTTTGGTTTCAAAAGTTCTTCTTAAGGAGTTGTCGGCCTGCAAATCAATCAGTTCCATCTGCAGTTTATCAGTAGCTGTTGCAATGTCACAAGCAATCAGCCAATCACAAACGTGTGAACAGTGAAAGACAACGCATGCGCGCGCACCTCGAACGACCCACCCGGTGGGAATTCATTAGACTAGCATAATCACTAGACAGTGGACATGACTAGAAAGATAGAACAAGCAGATAAAAGTAATGACCTTCACACTAATGGTTAGATCGCTATGATCAGTTAGGTGTCATGAAGAGACAGGTGTTTTGATCAGTTAGGTGTCATGAAGAGACAGGTGTTTTGATCAGTTAGGTGTCATGAAGAGACAGGTGTTTTGATCAGTGAGGTGTCATGAAGAGACAGGTGTATTGATCAGTGAGTTGTTATGTCTATGCGTGTATTAATCAGGACGGGTGTAATGATCAGACATGGAAAATATACTAATAAAAAGTGACAATTTTACAGGAGTAATGATTCGATCAGTAAACATAATTCTTAGAAGACGTGTTATGATTAGATGACAGAAGAAATTACTAGTCAGCTAGAGAAGGCGTTGAGGTCAAGGTAGATAACGAACATTCTTAATCACATATAAATAAAATTTCATTAGCTAACTTAAAAACAAACAAAAATATATACATTCGTACATTCGAAGTTTTGCAAACGCTTTTATTTCATCAAAACAACAATGCACGGATGTCGAATATGTTCCATCTGACTTCAACGTTTTGAGTGATTGATACTGACTGATTCATTCATTGCTTATCTCTGCTTAATGTCTACTTCAACGTTTTGAGTGATTGATACTGACTGATTCATTCATTGCTTATCTCTGCTTAATGTCTACTTCAACGTTTTGAGTGATTGATACTGACTGATTCATTCATTGCTTATCTCTGCTTAATGTCTACTTCAACGTTTGCTGATTTTGCTGATGGTTACTTTCAGTTATGACATTTCTCTGCAATTGTCATCCTTATAATGACGTGATTCCTTCAATGTTTAACGCGCTGTTTAATACCTTCAATGCTTAACATTAATTTCACAAATCAGTACACTTTGGCACAACTTTGAATAAACAGCAAAAAAAAAAAAAAAAAAACCCTGTCAGACAAATGATAAAGTTCAAAATTATTCTGTATGTACCATTCGTTGTGCAATTAAATACAAAGGAAAAACAATATTTAAATGCAGTGGGGGGAAATATCTGTTGTGGAATGCATTTGAACACTGAAATAAAATTACAAACACAAGCATCACCGAACAATGGAAATAAGAACATAGTGACAATACCAAGGAAATAAGAACATAGTGATAATACCAAGGAAATAAGAACATAGTGATAATACCAAGGAAATAAGAACATAGTGACAATACCAAGGAAATAAGAACATAGTGATAATACCAAGGAAATAAGAACATAGTGACAATACCAAGGAAATAAGAACATAGTGACAATACCAAGGAAATAAGAACATAGTGACAATACCAAGGAAATAAGAACATAGTGACAATACCAAGGAAATAAGAACATAGTGACAATACCAAGGAAATAAAAGCAATCGGTGCATTTACACAACATTAATTTACGGGTAGCAAGTCATATGTCAGTCACTAGTCGGTCAGTCTGCTTGGTTGATTGGTTTAGTTAATCTATAATCTGATTCGCTGATTATGACAGTTAAAATAATAATGTATAGTCAGTTTCCCATAGAATGGTTTGCAAGTCTTGTCGGTTGTTAGTGTGCAATCTCAATAGTTAGTCTACGGTCTCTGTCAACTGTCTGCACTTTCATTGGATAGTTTCGTCAGCTGACTACTCTCATTGGATACATTTGTCATTGTCTACACTTTCATTATCATTGGTTGGTTGGCTTTAGCTGCCTGTTCCTGGCGATAAGCATCAGCCTGACGCAGCATCTCCTGTTGGGCTTTCATCATCTCTCTGGCATCTCTCCGCCGAGCGACGATGTATTCCGGGTAGGTCAGGTACCCGTCTTTATCCACGTCGTCTGTTTCTAGCACTTTATCAACGATTTCTGAAGGAAACCACAAAAAGATAAATTATATTAATCACTGAAGAAAGTTACTAAGTTTTGTTTTGAAAGTATTTTAAATACACACACAGAGACACATCCAAGTACACAGAAATTAACATAATTATATACATCTATACACGCATACAATATACCTTGCATGCACACACGCACGCACGCACGTCGCACACACTCAACACACACACACACACACACACACACACACGCATGCACGCAATCACATATGCACAATCTCCTTAATTCTCACACGCACTCACTAACACACAAACACACACAAATTCACACAAAACCACATACACAACAAACACCATGCAAACAAATACCAAAAACACACAAACACCATGCACACACACACACACACACACACACACACACACACACACACACACACACACACACACACACACACCACATACACTATATAGTATATACCATTCACAGAAACACCATGTACACATACAAACACCACACTCATACACACGCACAACACTACCTCAGGCCGGATCGCCAAGCACTTACGAATGACACCAGTCAACATCTGCATGACCCTTGTCTTTCTCATCTGCTCGATATCTGCCGGCATTTTGCCCTGCATCTCATGCGGCATGAGGGTGGGGGGCGGCATCATGTGGACCAGCGCCTTGAGGATTTCCTGCCCGTCCAGCGCAGTGTCATTGTTCAGGTCGTGAAGCCTGCAGCGCATCGCGTTGGACAGCAAGAACAACTTAAGTCTTTAATGGCAATTAATCAACGACCAACAATACTTTAGTGAAAAGTGTGAATGGCTGGCATTGAATCATGACTAACAATAATTTCGTGAAAATATCAATCACTGGAGATGTATTTAATGGCAAAGAATCAATGATCAACTATATTTTAGTGAAAAAATCTCAATGACTGGAAATGAGTTTAATGGCAATAAATTAATGAACAACAATATTTTAGTGAAGAATGTTGGTTACTGGAGTTGTGTTTAATGGCAATGCATCAGAGACTTATAGCTCCTTAATGTAAAATATCAATGACTGGCGATGTGTTAAAGGCATTGAATCCAAGACAATAATACTTTAATGAAGAACGTCAACTGGTGTTGTGTTTAATGGCATTGCATCAGAGACTAATAACACTTTATTAAAAACTGTGTGTTATTTAATTTAACCCATAGCTATCAAATAAAGATATGTGTGGTATTTAATTTAGCACCTAACTATCAAATAAAGATATGTGTGGTATTTAAATTAGCAAATGCCAAGAAGAAAAAAAGACATATTTTGGTATGATAAGAAAGAATGAAGGCTAAATAATCAAAAAATGATAATTCCGAAATTTCAATGCTATTTCCTACTTTTCATGTAAATTAAGAAGTAAGTCAACTAAGCTGCTGGCCAAGCTAGGGATTTGAAAAGGCAGGTGAAAATCAGACATGATGTCCATCACTTTAAATAATACAATTACAATTGTTAAATTATTAAATACAGTTACTACTTGTTAAAGTGATGAAAAGTTATGTCCTGAAACTAATTAACAATTCTGGGAGGTAAAAATGTGAGTTGAGAAATGAGTCACGTGCATCATGTCACACGAAAGACAGAAATATATGAATGAGCATCAGGCTTCTGTGTATACACGTACCAAGGTCATCCGTGGAGACAATAGAAAACGGATGACATAGGAGTCACGTGTGAAAGAATAGAAAAAGGATGACATAGGAGTCACGTGTGAAAGAATAGAAAAAGGATGACATAGGAGTCACGTGTGAAAGCTGTAATTATAAATCAGTTCCATTCTTTAGATTATTCTTTGGAACTTGCTTGGCAGAGAAAAAAGTAACTGACAAAAATAATATAACCTGAGTTTGCTGTATAGTCAGAAGTGTGACTGAAATAAAAGAGAAAGATTATCTCTATGTAACTGACAAAAATAATACAACCTGAGTTTGCTGTATAGTCAGAAGTGTGACTGAAATAAAAGAGAAAGATTATCTCTATGTAACTGACAAAAATAATATAACCTGAGTTTGCTGTATAGTCAGAAGTGTGACTGAAATAAAAGAGAAAGAAAGGAATTCTATTTTCTTCGTTAAGATTGTGTGAGAAACCCTTGTGGTAAGGTCACGTGACTTATTTACTAAGGGTATCATAAAGATATTGTTATTTTAACAATGCATTTAACATATTTATTTTATTGCAGGTTTAGCATAGCGGAGTGTGTAAACGTGGGAAGTAGTCCCGAGCTTCATATTCAATAGCGGAGTGTGTAAACGTGGGAAGTAGTCCCGAGCTTCGTATTCAATAGCTAGTATGATAACATTTATTGAAAGCTTTAAATTATTATATGCATGCTCTTCTGAGGTGGCTTTGAGGAGTGTTGAGGTCAGGTGTTTGTCCAGTGTTGGATCTAGTTTCAAATATGATTTTTGGTTTCATTAAGAAATCCATTTGAAATAAAAGAGGCTAGTTAGGATATGTTTGCTGCCGATTACAGTGCAGCAGGAGTCGTGACTGAAGGAAGGGAACAAAAGACTTGTGTATTATATTGCAATCTAAATGGAAGTGTATCCACAGATTCATGTCAAATAGCAGCCAGACTGAGGAGTTGTGATTTTCTGGAAATCTTAGATTTAGAATCCAAAGAAAGAGAACACTGAATTTTTAATGATACTGTATTATATTGCAATCCAAATGGAAGTGTAACTACAGATTCATGTCAATTAGCAGCCAGACAAGGGGTTGTGATTTTCTGGAAATCTTAGATTTAGAATCCAAAGAAAGAGAACACTGAAATTTTAGTGATATTTTGAGAAACAGTGATAACACGGAAGCAATGAACAGTATTCACCACACAATTCAGAAACAGACTAGAGTTAGTATTCTATGGGTACAATTGAAAAGGCTGACTTTATTTTGAACAGGATTATTTGCTGTGTCATGGTAAAACACTCACCGAAAATAGTGGAAATCAGCGTAAAACACTCACCTGAAATAGTGGAAATCAGCGTAAAACACTCACCTGAAATAGTGGAAATCAGCGTAAAACACTCACCTGAAATAGTGGAAATCCATCTCCTCAGGCGACATTTCTTTGTTGACGTTAATTTCTCCTTTCATGTGCTCCTTCAAGTGTCTGCAAACATTTTGTGTCAATATAGCTGGCATATGTAAATGTTTTGTGTCAATATAGCTGGCATATGTAAACATTTTGTGTCAATATAGCTGGCATATGTAAACATTTTGTGTCAATATAGCTGGCATATGTAAACATTTTGTGTCAATATAGCTGGCATATGTAAACATTTTGTGTCAATATAGCTGGCATATGTAAACATTTTGTGTCAATATAGCTGGCATATATAAATGTTTTCGGTCAATATAACTGGCATGTATAAATGTTATCTGTCAATATAGTTAGCATGTATAATCGTTTTGTTTCAATATAACTGGATGTATAAAAGTTTTGTGTCAATATAGCAGGCATGTATAAATGTTATTTATCAATATAGTTAGCATCAATATAGTTTTGTGTCAATGTAGCTGACATGCATAACCGTTTTGAGTAAATACATCTGGCAAGTATAAAGGTTTCTTGTGTAAATAAATATATCAGGCATGTGTTTATGAACTGATTTAAATAAAATTCCATTAAATACTATTAGTTTTGAAAACTAATATTAATTATTCATATTGTAATGCAATGACCAATAAGCTCAACATTAGCCTCGTTTCGCTCTAGCCCGAGAAAGAAGAAACTGCTGTGCAATGCAAGGGAAATAACTTTCGTTGCAACGAATAAGGTGCTTGGCAAGAATGCTTCAGTTCCGTCAACACGAACTCTTTTTAGACTGCTGGAATGCCAGTGGAAGTGGAGATGGGAAGAGAAAGAATTGATATAACTTTAATTATAAAAAACGGAAATATCTATCGTAGCCTTGGCTTGAATGTTGTGCTGGAGAAACTTTTACTATTTTATCACTGCAGTTATTCAGACAAGAGTGAATGAGTGAGCATTTAAGTCAGATAAAATTTAGCCCCTATGAGCGCACTTAAAGGAATATATATTCGTACTTTGCGATTATGTGTAACTTAAATCAGGCCAGTAAAGAGGACAGTTATTGTTTGAGAGCAGCGATGAATTTATGAGTGATATTTATTTAATTTTACAGGTAAGCATGTCGCACAGTTAACTAGCCGCCACTTGTTTGGCTCACATAAAGGAGATGGACTCAGTATAAAATAAATAAACTGAAGCGTGCATTGAACGTCACTAACAATCCATCAAAAAAGAACAGAAAACATCATAACTGGACGACATAAGTCACAAAATGCAATGAAACACTATAGCTGAACGTCATAATAATCCACAGAGCGATGCGTCATGGTTGAACGTCACTAATATAATCCATAAATAACAGTGAAACGTCATAGGTAAATTTCCATTAATAATTTATATAGTGAACCGTCAAGGTAGAAATCATTATTAATCCCTAAAAGACAGTGAAACGTCATAGTTGAACCTCACTGAAAATGCATACAGTAGAATAGTAGGTTAGTGTTGAATCTCATTAATAATCCAAAAAATGAAGTGTCAACAGTGGTAATCCACAAAGCGCAGTGAAGCACTATAGTTGAACGTCATAATAATCCGTAAAGTAAATTTTTGATAAAATATGAACATAAAACACATGTTTAAACCTATATTCTGTTTATAGTATATGCTTATATTTTAAAAAAATAATATATGTGTATAGTCTTGTGCGGTCTTTTTATAATATATGCTTACGCCTATATTCTATTCACAATATATGTTGATTTTAAAAAAATAATTTCCTGATGCTGCTATTTCACTAAAATGATGTCAAGTTTTGCCTCGCTTAAGTAAAATAAAAATTCAGAACATATCTTACACCTGAATCTTAACAGCAAATAGCAGCCGACGAATAATTCAAGGGAAGTAACCCATCGTGATAGAGGAGAGTTAGCATTGTGTGGCTGTTTTGCACCTTTCATTCATTAGGCTAGACACACTTTAAAATCCAGTCAGAACTCTTTGAATACCCATATTTTTAGTGTTATGAAGCCTAGATAGCCCCACACATTTAATTTGACATGCAGGAAGTAGATATCAACCCCATGCCAAAAGTAAAAGTGAACAAGAAACTATACAAATTAATTGTCTATGTTTGAGTTTCCATGTTTTCTTAGTGGTCTTTATTTGCTCTCACTTCTCGGTAATATATACACACCATTTAAAAACTAAAAAGCAAATTTTGCAATAAAAGAAAAATAAATCAGTAATTTAAAATATGTATAAAGACATGTGAAACAAAAGTTTTTGAAAAATAGTACGGTTATAAAAAATACCTACAAACATTGTCGAATCACAGTGACCAACATTTTCAATCAGTATACACAATGGAGTGTTGGGAAAAGTAACCGTTTAATAAAATAACTGAAATATTTATTTACAAAAATTATATTATTTCCAGTCATTCTCTTATTTGATATTTATTGTACCCTTCTATAAACTTACTAGAAATATTTTTGCATAATCAATTTCTGGGTCGCCCTTAGAGTTAGACAATATCTGCTTGCACTTGTTTGCACGTGCTGGTACTGGATCACAGTGATTTGGATAAGAACTTATGCCACTGTCGGTCACCTTATCCGTTACGAAATCATAGGGGAATATATTTTAAAAACTTAATCACAGAATTTGTTTGTTAATGATGGCAATATAACACTGACTAGTTAAGTTTGGATTACTTACTTAATTAATTAAGTAGCTAATTATTTTATTTTTTAAAAAAGGTTTAAATGATAGAATTTGCTTGCTAGTGCTGGCAATATAACGATTATTAGTTAAGTTTGGATTGTTTGTCAATTAATTATTTTAACATATTACTAAATCGATATCGAATGCTGGTAAGCAGTGTGCTATAAACTAGACATTACAATCTAAAGAGAGTAAAGCTAATAGTTTAACAGAAACTGAAATTTATCATATTAAGCATTAGTGGTTTATTGGTTTGTTGGTTCGATGAAGACATTACAACAGGCGACTGGATGCACACAGTGACACACACACGTGCGCGCGTGGCATAATCCTCACTGGAAAAAAGCGTCACTACTAATAGTTTAGTTTGTCATTAAAATTGTTAGAAACTCATCTATTTATAGATTAGGCCATTAGGGCAAACAGAGCCTATTATATTACAACACTAGCATTCGACAAAGTTTTCACAAACACTAACAATCAAAAAGATTTCACAAGCACTACATTTGATTAATATTTCACAAACACTAACATCCGATAAAGATTTTACAAACACTAACATCCGACAAAGATTTCACAGACACCAACTTTCAACAAAAATTTCATAAACACTAACTTTCGAAAAAGATGTCACAAACACTAGCAATTAAATAAAAAGACTTCACCAAACCTAACACTCGACAAAGATTTCACAAACACTAACCTTCTACTAATATTTCACAAACACTAACCTTCTACTAATATTTGACAAACACTAACCTTCTACTAATATTTGACAAACACTTACCTTCTACTAATATTTCACAAACACTTTCTACAAATATTTCACAAACACTAACATTCGACAAAGATTTCACAAACACTTTCTACAAATATTTCACAAACACTAACCTTCTACTAATATTTCACAAACACTAACCTTCTACTAATATTTGACAAACATTAACCTTCTACTAATATTTGACAAACACTAACCTTCTACTAATATTTGACAAACACTTACCTTCTACTAATATTTCACAAACATTTTCTACAAATATTTCACAAACACTAACATTCGACTAAGATTTGACAAACATAGCATTCCACTAAGATTTCACAAATACCAGGATTCGACTAAGATTTCACAAACACTAACATTCAACAAGAATTCCAAAAACACCAGCATTCCACAATAGTTTCACAAACACTGCTGGCAGTCCGGAGTCTGTCTCACAGAGCGGACAGAGAACAAATAAATTCATGTAGAGTTTTGTAGACGGAAATTCCAGGTTTGGAGTGGGCCAGGAAACATTAAATAGTACCACAAATCAAGCATGCCACATAACGTGTATTAATGATGCATAGTACATTACTGTAGGCCTCTATGTATGTTCCGTGTATGTATGAGTATGTGAGCGTCCGTGATTGTGTGTATATGTAAGTGCGCTAGCAAATAGGTCTGTGCGTGCATGTGTGTGTATCTATGTGTTTGTCACTGTATCTATGTATCTGTGTGTGAATGCATATGTTGTATGTGAGTGTGTCTCTTTGTGCGTGTCTGTTTGTGCGTGATTCGCGCGTGTGTCTGTGTGTATGAGTGTATGTGTGTGTGAGTGTGTGATGCTTACTTTTGGTCTCTGGCAATGTTGGGATCGCTGAAGCTGGTTGGCTGCTGACTCATTTGCTGGACGTCGCCGCTGCCATGGCCAGCATGCCCATCCGCAGTCCAAGAGGTCATTGCGGACAGAGTGACGTACACAAACACTTGGAAACGCATAATCGACAGCGAGCTGTGGAAGCGTTGAAAATATAACGGCAAAATACCAGTATGTAGCAGAGTCTAGACTACGGGTACTAAATATATCATGTATGTAATTGTATCAGAACTCTTTTCATTAAATGTATATATTATATGCTGTATCAGAACTATATGACTGACTAAATATATGTGCTTTTATAATTATATTCTCTGTCAGAACTCTATGTATGACTATACATATATATCAGAACTCTATGACTGACTAAATATATGTGTGTATATATATATGCTGTATCAGAACTCTATGACTGACTGAAAATATATATATGCTGCATTCGAAGTCTATGACTGACTAAATATATGTAAATATATATGTAGTGTATCAGAACTCTATGACTGACTAAATATACATATATATTATATATATATATATATATATATATATATATATGATGTATCAGAACTCTATTAGTATCTAAATATATGTATATATATTCTATATCAGAACTCTTTGACTGACTATATATATATATATATATATATATATATGGTGTATTAGAACTCTATGACTGACTAAATATATGCACATATATATGTGCTGTATCAAAAGTCTATGACTGACTAAATATATGTATACATATATATATGCTGTATCAGGACTCGATGACTGACTATATATATATGTGTGTGTGTGTGTGTGCTGTATCAGAACTCCATAACTAAGTATATGTATGCCGTATCAGAAAACTATGATTGGCTAAATATATGTATATATATGCTGTATCATAATTATATGATTGACTAAATATACGTTATATGCTCTATCAGACCTATATGACTGACTAAATATATATGTGCGTTATATATTCTCTATCAGAACACAGTCTATGACTGACTAAATATATATGTGCTGTATCAGAACTCTATGACTGACTAAATATATATATACTGTATCAGAACTATATGACCGACTACTGTATCAGAACTCTGTGACTGAATATATATATGTGTTGTATCTGAAATCTATGACTGGCTAAATATATATTGCTGTATCAGAACTCTATGACTGACTATATATATATATGCGTTGTATCATAACTCTATAACTGACTAATTATATCACAGAACAATTGTGTACTAATTTTATGGCTAACTAAACATATACGAGTATATGCAATTGTGTCAGATTTCTATGGGTAAATAAATATATTATATATGCGTGGTCTAACTCTATGGCTTACTAAACACGTATGTTGTATTAGAACTATGCTGTCTATACTAATATATGTTCTAAGGTTTAGTAAAATGATATACATCAGGGTTCATTGATTTACAAACATATCAAAAATGTAATTGTGCTAGAGTTCTATTGCTAACTACCCCCACAACCCACCCCACCCCACACACATTCTGGACTCTAAGACTAACTTACACAGCAAATAATACATATTATGTTGTCTGAACTCTATGGCTAAGTAAACATAATATGTATTATTTGCTGTGTCCGAACTCTATGGCTAACTAAACATAATATGTATTATTTGCTGTGTCTGAACTCTATGGCTAAGTAAACATAATATGTATTATTTACTGTGTCCGAACTCTATGGCTAACTAAACATAATATGTATTATTTGTTGTGTCTGAACTCTATGGCTAAGTACTTTGACTATTACAAACAACAATTATTTTATTTTGTCTGTGAAAAACAATAATTATGTTATTTTACTTCGACTGTGAAAAACAAAAATTGTCATTTTACTTTTACTGTACAAACAATAATTATGTTACTTTGACTGTGACAAACAACAATTATGTTATTTTACTTTGACTGTGACAAACAACAATTATGTTATTTTACTTTGACTGCGACAAACAACAGTTATGTTATTTTACTTTGACTGTGACAAACAACAATTATGTTATTTTACTTTGACTGTGACAAACAACAATTATGTTATTTTACTTTGACTGTGACAAACAACAATTATGTTATTTTACTTTGACTGTGACAAACAACAATTATGTTATTTTACTTTGACTGTGACAAACAACAATTATGTTATTTTACTTTGACTGTGACAAACAACAATTATGTTATTTTACTGAGAGTTAAACTATTACACTGCGACTTATAGAAAATAAACTTATAGCAATTATACAGTAATTAGGACAAACAATAAAATTGTTACACTGTAACTAAAACAGAAAAAATCAAACCGTTCATTAACCTCAGAATGTTTGACCGCATATATTAAATGTCAAATGTAACATACCTTCATATAAGGAAATAGTCCTACTGTTTGCACTGTTTAATAATTCTAAACAGCTAGAGTCAGCCCCTCCAAAGTTATACAAATATTAATGATAAACTTCTCTTTATTAATTATTCCACGTTTAAAATATGAATTTAATCTAAATGCATTTAATATATGCACGAATACAGTACCTGACCATGAAAGTAGAAACTAAAACAATGAATTGGGGATGAGGCTAGTGGATGGAATTGAGATAGGAATGAGGTTAGCGGGTGGAAGTGAGATAGGAATGAAGTTAGAGGGTGGAAGTGAGATGGGAATGAGGTTAGAGGGTGGAAGTGAGGTGGGAATGAGGTTAGAGGGTGGAAGTGAGATGGGAATGAGGTTACCGGGTGGAAGTGAGGTGGGAATGAGGTTACCGGGTGGAAGTGAGGTTACTTGTGGAAGTGAGGTGGGAATGAGGTTACCGGGTGGAAGTGAGGTGGGAATGAGGTTAGCGCGTGGAAGTGAGGTGGGAATGAGGTTAGTGGTTTGGAGAACGACCAGAGCGACTGAGATGCTAACTTTTGGATCTCAGACACGACTCTAACATTCATAGCATAAAATGCCTTTTAATATCACAAAGACAGTAATTATAAACTTTTACAACAAATGCAATGATGGACGGTCAAATCAGTGAAGACTGAAATAAGGACCGCATAGGTGAAGGTCATTGCGAATCGTTCCATGACCTCTAGGTCTCGGATGTAGAAGTGTAACATATGGAAACAGTAGCACATTGCTAAGTAGTTTTATTTGAGATAAAATGTTTAAACAATTTCGTAAGAATCAATAACTGAAGTTCCCCCCCTCCTTCCGTTTAGTCAATAACAACAAAAACATGCAAGTTGTAGTTAATTTTTAAAAATAGCAACTCGCGGAACGCATCGCTAATATAATTTGCGTGACGTCAGCGCTGACAGTGGCGAAAGCTAGAGAATGGCGGAGAGTTGTCCGTATTGGCGACATTTTTGTGTAGTAGTTCCGTGTCACGTACTTTGTGCGTCTTCCGAGCGTGTTCGACGGCAGGAGTGTGTGACGAAACGTGACAGTGACCAAAGTTTTCTTAGAAACATCGCGTTCACATCACGTTCCCGTAGGAACAAATGAACACTGCCTATGTGTGCGCGTGTGTGCGTGTTTGTGTGGCTCCTTCCATGTCGCCGAATATACAGCCGTCAAGCCATGATAACATCAAGCAGACTGTCTTCGTATTCTTTTCGTCGTGAATTAACTCTTAACATCAGACGTACACAGTGCTTGATTCGCTAATTAGAAGAAAAGTAGTCGGTGGAGATAAAACAAAGTCGACTTACCTTCGACCAGGTAGATCAAGTGAAAGCGCATCGTTTAGCGCGGCCAACCGTAACTTTAAGGCGTTAAGGGACCTACAGGTCTCTGGTTTAACGTTGACACGACCGGCATTTACTGAGTTTAAAAGGACACGTCAATTTTACTGTTGTTGTTTCTGTCTGGACAGGAGAGTAAGTCCGTTCAAGTACTTCACAAAAGACCTAACGGGGGTGGGGATGGGTGGGTGGGTGTTTTTTGACTAGCAAAAACATGTAATTATATTTACTCAGCGGAGGCCAATAACCATAGAGGTAAGATGTATATGCATAACACTTTAGGAATTTATGCCGTACACTAAAATGTTCTTGTTGTCAGTATTAATGTCTAATATTTATTTCAATAAAGTTGTCAGCGTGCAGTTGTAAGAATGATAATCTTTATTTACCATCCACACTCATGCGATATGTGCTTTATTGTTTACTTAATTTATTTTTGGAAAATAAAACTCTCATTTCCTCCCATTTATTCAAATATGGTAAAACGTCCCTGTTTAACCCCATATCGACGTCCATTGGGCATAGTGTACCTCAGTGATGTCACAGGTCAGTCCTGAGACCATTTCAGTCAAGAGATCGATCATACTTATTTAATATCACTATTTTCAGCCACCACCTCCTCACATACCCAAGTGTCTTTTTACCAGGTTATCCTGTTTGAGCGGATCATTGATACTGGCGCAATCATCGTACCGACATCGTAAGGACAAAGAGTAGCAAAGATATTCAAATGGGCAGTGCAAAGGTTAAAGGGACATAACTGACATCTTCACACGTATCAATTAGCAGAACAATCTTGAGAACATCGTAGGACTTTCTTGTGGCAAATAATGATTTTTGAGTGGAGAACATCGTGGCCTGCATAAGGGGCCTTTAAATTCTCTTGTAACAAAGAGGCACATGTAAATAAATTTGCCATAAGCCTGCTATAAGGAGGTTATTTACAGGTAAACAAACATGCTTAAGTTACTCGAAATACCATGCCACATAGAGGTCAGTTAAGCGTAAAAAATTACGTCATGAGCTTAATAAAAAAGATCGTTAATTTTACACGTCAAGTAACCATGCCATTCAGAGGCAATTTTCTTGTTTACGTTGGCATGCAGCCAAATGAGCAGTAATCTTAACATCAAAGAGAAAATATATCATTTATATAAAATTAGTATTGACAAGGTGAGCTAAAATAATCATGCAGTATATACGTCACTTACATGAAATTAGTATTGCCAAGGAGACCTAAAATATCATGCAGTAAATATATACGTCACTTACATGAAATTAGTATTGACAATGAGACCTAAAATATCATGCAGTATATACGTCACTTAAATGAAATTAGTATTGAAAGGTGAGTCAAAGTAATAATTTGAAATCATATGCCATTTATGTGAAATTACTTTTGACAAGGTGAGCCAAAGCAATCATTTGAAATTAATACGCCATTTAAATGAAATTAATATTGACATTCTGACCCAGCGTAACCATACAGTAATTTACATGAAATTAGTTCTAAATGCTTACCCAAAGTAACCCGCTCTAAAGCAACCGTTGAAAAGACAAACTGTAGGATCACACAACGGGCCGACATAAAATTTAACGGTAGGCAGCGGGAGGGGGAAGTGGAAAGGAGCCAGTGAAGACCGAACACGACATCTCTAACTCGAAATAATTTTTTTATCATGCAGTGAAATACTTCTCGATACCTTTAGGACGCAAATCTCTTCCATCCTGAATGCATACGTGTCGCCGCTCATGAAGGATCACCTGTCAAGCCGTTTTAAATCTTGGGCGACTCAGTGAGCATGCGCAATGACTACTTCCTCTTTGCACTCTCAGTCAGTGACGTATGCCAACGTGTGCTTATGAAGTGACGTAAGCATATGCATCTTGAGCGTCTGAGTCGAACTGATCATGCGTGTTAACTACTTAAAAAAAATTCAGTAGTCTAACACACAAACAAACACATAAGCACAAGAACACACACACGTGCAAACTCACAAAACAAGCGCGCACATTTACACGCACTCACACACTGTCACGTGGTTTGCCGTATTAATGTCACTGCAAAAATCGGATGTTCATAAATTGCTGCTGCGTAAGTTGCGACAGCATTAGCTTTAATCAGGTCAGACAATCCTGAAATGAAAACAAAGACAACTGAGGAAAATCTGACTTGTTTTCGCCGATTTTTTAGACCTTTCGCTGAGCCGTAAACAACAGGATTAAAATGGACTCTAAAAGATGGTTAAATGCTTGTTGATTTGCTAGTTGTTGTTTTTAATGTGTGCTATTTATTCATTTTGGAAATAATTATTATTACAGTCATTCCATTTCCTTTCCGCATATTTTCATCAAAATAAAAATGAGATAGATGCTAAATAGAAGAATGAGATAGACGTTTACTTAGATCAATAGATAATTAGAAAGATTGTTGGAGGGAGGGAGGGACACCTACTACATACATAGATGGATTTTTAAAGAACATTTCACATCATGGATGATTATTCTTAAAAGAAAGAAAATAAAAGCCACCACAGTAAATCATTATTAAGAGCTATTATCCAAACAGTATAACTGTGCGTTTATATTTCAATGTACTGATTGATAGATTGGGGAAGGTAGGTACACACAGGAAGAGAGATAGATAGATTGATAGATAGATAGATAGATAGATAGATAGATAGATAGATAGATAGATAGATAGATAGATAGATAGATAGATAGATAGATAGATAGATTTTTTAAAATCCTTTCTTTAACCCAGCAAAGTGAATAGAAAGATTTTTTTTCTTTCAGTCCAAAGTCAACTTGCAAACAAGCCCATTTTTCAAAGTGACATTTCGGAAGGATCATTGCTTTTGGCACTCGTAGCCATTGCCATGAACGACTGCTGCTTTGGGTCAAATTAGTATCGGCGTCAAGGACCAAACTACGACCCGGGAGGGATGGCTCGCAAGTAAGAAATGCCTGCCGTGTTCCAGCATTCAATTCTTGGAGTATCCCTGCAGCCTCCCGCTGCTTTCAACAAGCGCATCGCGGTAGCGTCTTCGCCCCACTTCATCTGCAGCTCTCTTGCCGACAACGCTTCGGACCCAGCCTCCGCCAGCGAAATGCAATTTGGTCGCCGTCGCGAAAGCGAAAACATAAAAAGCTGGCCAGAAAATCGAGAAAGTCCTCGACTAGCGCTCGAGTGTCGAGCGGTATGCACGGAGCAGATCTGGTGAAATAAGCGTGCTAATGCAATGACGCTGAAAGCTGGCCATATGCCGTGCATATGCGTGCGTGTGTGCGTGCACACAGATATAGTAGTGATTCATGCGCACCGCGCGTGCGAGTGCGTGCGGATATACGTCTGTACGTATACGTATGTGTATATGAATGCATGCATGTGTTTGTGCTTGTGTATCTTTGGCGGGTACTTCCATACGGGGGAGAGAGAGATGAGCGAGAGAACAAGAGAATGTGTGTGTGCATTTGTGCACGAAATGGGGGGTGGAGGGCGTAAATAAAAACACACGTGTAGAACACTCACTCAATAGCTAGACTATAGTAGCTCACTTGACTTGTAGTTATAATTTAACGTATTAATTGCTTAGTAAAGATTTTTGTCCACTAATGTACTACTTACAAGGAGTTGAATAAAATGGACAATTCATTATGTCTAAAACAGTGGCACAAGCGAATATAATAGCAATTGATAGATAATTAATTAGACAGACAAACTGACAAACAGAAAGAGAGATAGGCAGATAGATAATTGGGGAAATGTTATTAATCGTGTTAATAGAGAGAAGGATAGACAGACCATAGACAGCACACAGACTAATATTTAGACAGACAGATATATAGACCTAGATGGATAGAGATATGGATAAACAGACGAACAGACAAACAGATAGATACATAACAGAAAGGCACCCAGACTAACATTTAGACAAGCAGATATATAGACTTATAGACGGACAGGCAGGCAGATATTTGAATAGAGAGATGGATAGATAAACATACATAGATAAGTATATAGACAGACAGAACAATAGATAGATAGATAGATAGATAGATAGATAGATAGATAGATAGATAGATAGATAGATAGATAGATAGATAGATTTGCTAACTGGTAGTTTCTATCCCATGATCAGGTGACTGACTGATCAGCACATGGTACATGCTAAACCCGTTCATCTATTTCAGCACACTGTTTAAATGCAAAATGATCTGTATAAAAAGCACATATATCACTGATGTACAACTGTCAATCTCTTCAGAGATTGGTTTATTAATTTAGCCTATTTGCATTAAATAAATATTAATATATACATTTCAAACAATACAAGATCTACTGTTATATTAAGCATATATATGTTAAGTTTAATCATTAAGTAAAACTGGATGTTTTTCAGTTGGAGTCCAGTGCAGGGCAATGGAAATATTTAAAGTAAACTATCTAACCTCATAGACACGACCCTGACATCAGGAAGTGAGTAAAACCTTAGAGAGTGGCAATGAAAAGTTGGAAGTAAAATTTAGTCAACTCTAGCCATATGCCAGGAAAATCCAGGCACACTTCCATCTGTGAATGAAGGTAGGGTTAAAAACTCATTAGCGTGGGCGGCTTGTGGTTCAAGGTATGATGTAGGCATCACATGACAGAGGTGAGAATGTAATTCAAAATACAAATTAAAATCACTTCTTCGAGAGACAACCTAGATTTCAGCCTAAAAGCAAAGATAGTCTGTTCATCAAAAATCGTAAAATGTTTTATGTGAATGGGAGTCACATGGATTCTAAAAAAAATAGGAATGAACGTTTTTTGAAATGGAGGTCATGGACCATTAATAGAGTGTTTCTTTCACTCTTTGTTTTGGCAGAAACTAAAGGTACATTATTTGCTTAAGTATTGTATATGAGAGTATAATAATTCTAAAACCTTTATTATTGTGTAATGATATTAGATAGAACACTATGTACATTCTAATCTATAATTCTTTGCCAGTATAGTGAATATGTCACTCAGAGAGCTGACCCAGATACAGTAAATTATTTGTTGCAAAATATTTAATACTGCATAGGTTGGTTGCAGGGTTCTCTTTCCTTGTTTCAGTTTAGTTTCTGGTTTGGTTCTCAAATAACATTCTAGATTCAATCTCCAGTCTGGTTCCTCCTTGGTTGGAACTGTATGAGAAAATTCTTTGTGATATCAGTGCCTGCTGGAGATCCAAGTAAGAGAAATTTCTAAGTGTCATGAGTGCTTGGGCAGATGATGGATCAGTGTGGAGGACAAGAATGACCATGTGTTAGGTGACGTCAGCTGAGTGGTGTATAAGATAAGTGTTACAACTGAACATTAGTAGTGTGTCATTTTAACTTCAACTTTTAGGTCAAGAGAATTGTTACTTCAAGAAAATTGTTACTTCAAGAGAATTGTTACTTCAAAGGAATTGTTACTTCAAGAGAATTGTTACTTCAAGAGAATTGTTATTTCAAGAGAACAACTCTTAAGATAGATGATAATCTTTTCAGGAAATAATTTGCAAATAGTAAAAAACTTTAGGGACAAGCTAGATTCCTCTGAGATAATTAGGCTAATAATTTTGTAAAAAGCCACCCTAGTTATTGGCTATTATTATTATTATTATTATTATTATTATTATTATTATTATTATTATTATGCCCCTTTCCACGACTTCTGTTTGAATATTGGTTGTGATCCAAGGTCTCGGAATCTTACCAAGATTCTGCTAGATCCAAAGGTTTTACGGAGGATGTGGGCACTTCCGAGGAGCGCTGCTTTGAGTAGTGGAGCGAGTCTGTGGTTTCCAGGGAGTTTATTCAGGTAGCCTTCCAATTCAGATGTTATGTTCCCCAAGGCTCCTATCACTATAGGTATCACTTCTGCTTTTACATTCCAAAGTCTCTGAATTTCTAATCTGAGGTCTTGGTATTTTTCTATTTTTTCTCTTTCTTTTGTTTTTATGTTTCTATCACTTGGAACAGCGACATCAATGATTGTTACTGTTCTGTCAAATTGTCCACCCTCAGCAGCAACTCTAAGACAACAGCTTTAGAAACATCCTCAGTAGTGAAAACAACACACGATTTTATATTTTGGAAGAGTTCAGATTTTGTATCTGGCTCTTGTGAACACATGCTTACATACAAACATAATTTTAACTTAACATTTGTGTCTATGGTATCAACTATAAACATTGTTTTGTCTTTTTATTTCTCCATCTTGAATATGGCCAATGGTTTTAATCGGTATTTTTGTTACATATTAAAAATTAAATGCTCCTTCATCAAATATTTGTGTTCATTCTATTGACTGTCTACACCTGTCTACGGTGATACGTGTAGAATGAGTGTGACATGTGATACCACCGGTCTATGGTGATTCGTGTAGAATGAGTATAGCACGTGACACCACCTGTCTATGGTGATAGGTGTAGAATGAGAGTGACACGTGACGCTACCATCTGAAGTCGCGTTCGCCTCCCCCATCCAGCATACATTTCAAGGAACAATGGATCAAGAAAGCAACAACAGAGAACATTTAACAGGATAAAGGAAAAAAAAGAGAGAAAAGAAGAGGTCAATTATAAAATAGCAAAAAAGTATTCTATTATTTTAATTTTTTCTTTCAAACTGAGAATGTCTCCGTTATTCTACTCAATTTAAAACAATTCTAAAAATAGATCAAGTGATAAAATAATACATATATTGCACACACTTTGCACACGCATAAACAGTCATGCATGCACACACACACACACACACACGTGTATATGCGCGCCTGCACAAACACATACATTCACACATACACATTTACACATGTGAATAGTGAATAAAATTAAATTACCATAATGTATTTCAAGCTGGACAAATAGTTTGCTGTTTAGATTGAAAAGCTAGCACAGAAACACGCTATACTGACTTTGTGATGTCATATTTATTACTGTATTATATAAAAGACATTTTTAATTAGGTGTTAGAAAACAAAAATTACATTAATGCATAGCATTAAAATCCCTTTTTGAAGGGTATCGCTGAAAAGATGTGATAAACGTGCACTCTGCAATGAATAATCTTATGACCATTAATTTTAAATTCTGTCTAGGTGTATGAGGAGAGGTTAGAGAACAGAGAAAGAGAGAGAGAGAAGGGGGTGGGGAGAGGGGTGGGATAGTGGAGTATGTAGGAATATGTGGTGGACAGGTTTTATTAGCATATTTTGTAGTTGTTATAATGTACATTTATACACAGTTCATGCACATTATGTGGTGGCTATATATGCATTCTTTGCGTGAGTTCGGCGGAACTGGATTTTAATTTGTAATTTATTGATTTATTTTTACTCACGAAGCATCACCTCTATTCTCCTTTGTCTCTTTAAGTCAATAATTTCATCACTCTTTTATTATTTTTTTTAAAAAACAGCTAAATAATTTTCATTGTCTCTTCAAAGCCTTGCATCCATGATTAAAAAACAAACAACTTTAATCTAACTGTAATTCAAAGAACATAATGAAATAATAAGTTAAATATGTAGATCTAAACGCACCATAAGAGTCAAGGGGCGTAATGAAATAATAAGTTAATCATGTAGATCTAAACGCACCATAATAGTCAAGGGGCGTAAGTGAAATATTTTCCTAACAAAACGTAGCTGTATGTAATCAGTTTTTTTCTTGTATGCAAATGATTACGTAATAAAACGCGAATAAATATAAAGAAATATAAATGTTAAACAATTTAGAATCTAAGCAACAGTGTTACTCAACAAAAAGCGGTATGTCATAGCTTGTAATGCTAATTTTGTTGAAATAAGACAAAAAGCGGTATGTCTAGCTTGTAATGCTAATTTTGTTGAAATAAAACAAAAAGAGTATAATCATAAGTTAGTAGGGTGCCTATCGAGGTAATGAAAGGCAGTTGCAGATATCTTCATTTGTAATATTTAAAGTAACATGTGTTTTAGTCATTGTGGTGTTCACTGTATGTATCGGTTTTTATTTGAATTCAAACAATAGATAGATAGATAGATACATAGATAGATAGATAGATAGATAGATAGAAGGAAAGAAAGAAAAAAAAGAAAGAAAGAATTTTAAATAATGCAGTATGCCTATGCGCTGTAATCCCTTATACCACACAAGTTGACAGGTTGGTAGTGGATTGTTTTCGTTTGGTTGATATTGCTGCTGATGTTGATTGTGCTTGCTATTTTGCTTCTGCTGCTTTGTTTGCTATTTTTGCATCTACTAGTTTGTTTGCTATTTTTGCATCTACTCGTTTGTTTGCTATTTTTGCTTCTGCTGATTTGTTTGTTTATTTGTTGATGCTTCTTTGTTTATTAAATTTGTTTTGCCTGCTTGTTTATTATTTTTGTTTGCTATTTTTCATCTTTGGTTTTATTTGTGTTTTGTTTGCTTTTGCTTGTATGTTTCTTGTTTGTTAGTTTGCTTGCTTTCGGTTTGCTGGGTTACGTGGAATTGTCTGAAGGATGGGCGGGCTTTCTTGCACCTCACACTAGAACTCCAAGAGTGCCATGCTGGTCCATCTGAAATTCTCTTACAAGATGTTTGTTTGCCTGGTGAAACAAGCTATGTTTGTGTGTGTGTGTGTGTGTGTGTGTGTGTGTGTGTGTGTGTGTGTGTGTGTGTGTGTGTGAAGAATATAAAGAGCTGTCTGGTTTCTACACAATACTTCAAAACCAGTCATTCCTCTTCTTCTTACTAATAGTAACGCTCCCTTTAGTTCTTTCTCTTTCTACTAAGAGTGATGTCCCTTTAGTTCTTTCTCTTTCTACTAAGAGTGACATCCCTTTAGTTCTTTCTCTTTCTACTAAGAGTGACATCCCTTTAGTTCTTTCTCTTTCTACTAAGAGTGACGTCCCTTTAGTTCTTTCTCTTTCTACTAAGAGTGACGTCCCTTTAGTTCTTTCTCTTTCTACTAAGAGTGAGGTCCCTTTAGTTCTTTCTCTCTCTACTAAGAGTGACATCCCTTTAGTTCTTTCTCTTTCTACTAAGAGTGACGTCCCTTTAGTTCTTTCTCTTTCTAATAAGAGTGACATCCTTTTAGTTCTTTCTCTTTCTACTAAGAGTGACATCCTTTTAGTTCTTTCTCTTTCTACTAAGAGTGACATCCCTTTAGTTCTTTCTCTTTCTACTAAGAGTGACATCCCTTTAGTTCTTTCTCTTTCTACTAAGAGTGACGTTTAATTAGTTTCTCTTTCCATTAAGGGTGTCGCTCTTTGTATTTCCTTCTTTTCTACTAAGAGCGACCTCCCTTTAATTCCTCCTTTTCCTAAGAGTGACGTTCCTTTAATTCCTCCTTTTCCTATTAAGAGTGACGTTTCCTGTAATTCCTTCTCTCTTTGCACCCAATATAACTATAAAGCGCCCCATAGCGTCAAATATATTTATTTGCCTCTTACAATCTTTAAACTTGTGAGCTTTATTTTGTTTCTTTTCAAAATACAAAATATCTTTATGTACACGCATTGGTCTTTCACGTAGTGACCTTATGCATTTAATGGTCTCGTACATTCAATAGTCTTTTACACGTAGCAGTCTTTTACACGCAATAGTCTTTTACACGCAATAGTCTTTTTACAAACGTCATGATCTTATACATGTAATAATCTTCTGTCCTTTTCAGTTTTCCGTTATTTTGGAGAATAGTTATTTCATTTCAATGCAACAAATCAATTCAACATATGCTTGGTGCTAATGTCTTAGCGCCAAGAAATGAATTAAATCTTTTAAAAACAAAACAGAACATTCTAGTTGAATTTTATTCGCTCTTACTCCGAGAGGAGAGGAGGAGAATTTATATATATATATAATCATATTAAGGGGTTTTATTTCTGTGTGCAAAGCATCTGTTCAAAACGCATTTCACCAGGCCAGTTAAATGGCAATCAAGAACATATAAAACAGTACAGGCTGCTCCATCCCGACAATTGCCAGCGCAAATCACACGTAGCTGGACTGAGCTCGAGCAATCACGGCATCAATTTGGCGCCATTGGTTACCGATATTTGTCGAATTGAGCGAATCCTTTTCAGTGTCTTCCTTCAGCCTTGGTGCAAAATATCCATTCAGCGCAAGAGATTCTCGCCTTCAAATCCAGCCAATTTCGTTCTGACCCCGCGCCGCAACTTACACCTCCCTCGTTCCGTCAGAGTAATATGCCCTTGGTTCAACTCCTTCGCATCGCCTCGTCAAGCGCATTAGACGAGCAATCATGGACGGTCGTCACCAGAACGGGTGGCGCTAACTAGCCCCAACTTTGTTACACCTCTATTTCCCGCCCCATTATCTAGTCCGCCTAAGGCACTGCTAGCTTATGACTATATAACAATTGCCTTTAACTTTTTCAGTCGTTTTCTCGCCCAGCCGAAATCTTGCCGTTTAACCTGGTCACTGCTAGCAGGCAAGTATGAATTTTAGCCCAAAGTTATTTTTCTTTCTTGTTACAATGCAGAAATTATAAAATATCAGTATTTGAAGTCTCAATGGGAAAAGAAATATTTTAAGGTCTTTTTCTTTTCTTTCAATGATTCGTCCGCAACTAAAGAGGTTTCCGACTGTAGGGGAAATAATTCCATAGTCCTGATGATTCAGTTTCCAATGCCTTTATCACATCATGGTAACTGTATTTATAATCTGTCTTCTGTCGAGTCAAGGCGAATTATGAATAGTTTGTGACTACTAGGTAGGGTCTTTTCTCAGCATGCCGTATCATTCTAAAGTACTTACAGACAACGCTCATTGTATCAGGAACCTTCAATGTCACTTCCCGTGTTATTCAGTGTCGCAACGAGATTTCGAATCGTTTTCATTCGGATCAGCGTGATATGGAAGACCGAGACCATGATTTCGTTGCCGAGACTCTTCCACCATTGTCTTCATGCCGGTATTATGAAGTGTTAGTGCTTTCAGAAAGAATTGTTGAAGGAACTTACGAAGAGAAATTTGATGCAAATAAATATGATCTAGGCTGAGGGATTCTCTCCCCCACCCCCACCTCCAAGACATCATGAGCTTACTCGAAATGAAGTAGATTTTAAAAAATTCTCATTGTTATACATTCTACTCAGACTTATCAGACAGTATTTTAGTCAGGAGGTTCTGCGAAATGAATGGACAAACTGTTTATTTATGTGCATATATTTGTGTGTGTATGTTAGTCGCAACATTATTTGATTGCATTAATTGGAGAAATGTATTAATAATTGTCATGGCATTGATTTAACAATAATTTAACACTCATTAGAACTTTCCTCTATTAAGAAATTAAGTTGTACTTAGTACCATCATGGATTTAACATATTCTGTAAAGAACAACTACGTTTTACGAAGTAATTACCAAGACTTAACATAAACTGTAAAGAACACTATGTTTTAC
Source organism: Sinotaia quadrata (assembly GCA_028829895.1). Taxonomy (NCBI): domain Eukaryota; kingdom Metazoa; phylum Mollusca; class Gastropoda; order Architaenioglossa; family Viviparidae; genus Sinotaia; species Sinotaia quadrata. The sequence continues at coordinate 85,684,748 of CM054177.1, forward strand.
GAAGTAATTACCAAGACTTAACATAAACTGTAAAGAACACTAAGTTTTACGAAGTAATTACCAAGACTTAACATAAACTGTAAAGAACACTAAGTTTTACGAAGTAATTAGCACGGATTAAACATAAACTTTAAAGAACCACTAAGGTTTAATCAGTAACTGTCATGGATTGAAAATAAAGAACCACTAAGGTTTACTCAGAACTACCACGGATGGAACATAAAGAACCACTAAGGCTGATGCAATAACTATCACAGATTGAACATAACTTTAAAGAACCTCTAACTTCTAAGGTTTACCCAGTAACTACCATTGATAGAACATAAACTTTAAAGAACAACAATTAGGTTGTACGCAATAATTACAACCCATTAAACTTAATTTTTAAATAATAACAACCTAGATCTACGCATTAACTACCACTACATTAACAGATAATTTAAACAACTGGGTTTATGTAGTAACTACAGCGGATTAAACATAAACTTCAAAGAACAACAACTGGGTTTATGTAGTATTTACCATGCATAAAAAATAAAGTTTAAAGAATCACTAAATTTTGCTGAATAACTACCATGGATTTATAACATAATCATACACACAGACACACAAATGCGCAAACACACACACACACACACACACACACACACACACACACACACACACACACACACTCCGTCAAGTTTTTTATTTCGTAAGCGCCACAGATTTATATTTAAGGTGAAAATAATTTTAAATTGCTATTCACATCTAGAGCACTTTCCCACTCAAATATTGTTAAGGCTGTTATTTGGTTATTTCGTTCTCTGGCCTCTGTGAATTAAACAATAAATATTTTTAAAGACAATCACTAGACATTGAATTAAATATTAAATAATTTCAGAGATACCCACTAGACATCGAATTAAACGTTAATTTCAGAGACACCCAGTAGACATTGAATTAAGCATTAAATAATTGTAGAGACACTCATTATACAGTGAATTAAACATTAAATAATTTAAGACGCTCACTAGACAGTGAATTAACATTAAATAATTTTAGATACACTCAGTAGACTTGAATTAAACATTAAATAATTTTAGAGACATTACTCCTCACATCGAATGAAACTTATCAGTTGACTATTTGTCTTTCGAATATACATACTCGCATTTCCGAAATGAAACAGATTAAATAACTTTTAGTCAAGTCAGGTTTATAAATTAAATATTACATGTAAATTCCAACACTTCCTACCCAGAATTAAACATTTTTTATCTATTAAATAAACATGCATTAGACTGAGTATTTCAATGAAATAAACACATTAAATAACTATTATTGTTGTTTCATTCAGTCTTTAATTAAATAATTTAGTTACTCGCGCACTAATGCCAACAATTAAAGACATTAAATAATTTAGTTACTCGCACACTAATGCCAACAATTAAAGACATTAAATAATTTAGTTACTCGCACACTAATGCCAACAATTAAAGACATTAAATAATTTAGTTACTCGCACACTAATGCCAACAATTAAAGACATTAAATAATTTAGTTACTCGCACACTAATGCCAACAATTAAAGACATTAAATAATTTAGTTACTCGCACACTAATGCCAACAATTAAAGACATTAAATAATTTAGTTACTCGCACACTAATGCCAACAATTAAAGACATTAAATAATTTAGTTACTTGCACACTAATGCCCTCAGTTAAAAACATTAAATAATTTAGTTACTCGCACACTAATGCCCTCTGTTAAAAAACATTAAATAATTTAGTTACTTGCACATTAATGCCAACAATTAAAAACATTAAATAATTTAGTTACTTGCACACTAATGCCAACAATTAAAAACATTAAATAATTTAGTTACTCGCACACTAATGCCCTCTGTTAAAAAACATTAAATAATTTAGTTACTTGCACACTAATGCCCTCAGTTAAAAACATTAAATAATTTAGTTACTCGCACACTAATGCCCTCTCTTAAAAAACATTAAATAATTTAGTTACTTGCACATTAATGCCAACAATTACAGACATTAAATAATTTAGTTACTCGCACACTAATGCCCTCTGTTAAAAAACATTAAATAATTTAGTTACTTGCACACTATTGCCAATAATTAAAAACATTAAATAATTTAGTTACTTGCACACTAATGCCCTTAGTTAAAAACATTAAATAATTTAGTTACTCGCACACTAATGCCCTCAGTTAAAAACATTAAATAATTTAGTTACTTGCACACTAAAACCAACAACTAAAGACATTAAATAATTTAGTTACTTGCACACTAATGCCAACAACTCAAAACATTAAATAATTTAGTTAGTTTCAATTAAAACCATTAAATAATTTAGTTAGTTGTGCACTAACTGCTTCAATTAAAGACATTAGATAATTTAGTTATTTGAACAATACTGCCCTCAATTAAAGACATTAAACAATTTAGTTATTTGAACAATACTGCCCTCAATTAAATACATTAAACAATTTAGTTATTTGAACAATACTGCCCTCAATTAAAGACATTAAACAATTTAGTTATTTGAACAATACTGCCCTCAATGACATTAAATAATTTATTTTGTTGCACATTAACTGCCCTCAATTAAAGACATTAAATAATTTAGTTACTTGCACACTAATGCCATCAATTAAAGACATTAAATAATTTAGTTACTTGCACACTAATGCCATCAATTAAAGACATTAAATAATTTAGTTACTTGCACACTAATGCCATCAATTAAAGACATTAAAGAATTAAGTTAGTTGCATACTAACTACTCTGAATTAACTGTATTAAATAGTAATTATAGTTTATTTGCATAGTAACTGCCTTAAATGAAGCATATTAAATAACTAATTCAGTTTTCTTCTATATTAACTATCGTGAATTAAATATATTAAATACTGATATGTAACTTACTTGCATATTAACTACCATGATTAAATATAATAAATATTACTAAAGTTTACTTTCATATTAATAATCCTGAATTTAATAATTAAATGACTGTTATACTCCAGTTGTTTACTAACTACCCTAAGTTAAAAACATGTACTTACATACTGCTAGAGTTTACTTTTATCTTAACTACTCTGAATTAAATCTATTAAATAACTATTATAGCTTACTTGCATATTAAATACACTGAATTAAATATATTACCCACTATTGTGCATTATTTGCATATGAAATACCCCGAATTAAACATATTGCATGCTATTTATTATAGTTTACTAACATACTAATCACCTTCATTAAATATATTACACACTAATATAGTTTACTTGCATATTAAATACCCTGAATTAAATATATTTCATACTTCTGTAGTTTACTGACGTACTAATTACCCTAAATTAAATACATCACATACTATTATAGTTTACTTGCATACTAAAATAGCCTGAATTAAATATATTGTCACCGCTGGACTCTTGGCTGTCGTTGTAATAATGGATTAATTATATCCAACATGAGCAATTAGTTAATGATATAAAATATCTACAAGTGTCGTTGTAATAATGGATTAATTATATCCAACATGAGCAATTAGTTAATGATATAAAATATCTACAAGTGTCGTTGTAATAATGGATTAATTATATCCAACATGAGCAATTAGTTAATGATATAAAATATCTACAAGTGTCGTTGTAATAATGGATTAATTATATCCAACATGAGCAATTAGTTAATGATATAAAATATCTACAAGTGTCGTTGTAATAATGGATTAATTATATCCAACATGAGCAATTAGTTAATGATATAAAATATCTACAAGTGTCGTTGTAATAATGGATTAATTATATCCAACATGAGCAATTAGTTAATGATATAAAATACCTACAAGTGTCGTTGTAATAATGGATTAATTATATCCAACATGAGCAATTAGTTAATGATATAAAATATCTACAAGTGTCGTTGTAATAATGGATTAATTATATCCAACATGAGCAATTAGTTAATGATATAAAATATCTACAAGTGTCGTTGTAATAATGGATTAATTATATCCAACATGAGCAATTAGTTAATGATATAAAATATCTACAAGTGCCGATGCAGAGTATGGGCTACTGGTTAAATATGCATATCTGCAACTGTTGTGCCAATTTACTCATTGCCCCTGTGACGATGTGTGACAAATTCTGTGTCATGACCTCGTGACCCAATTGCTCGTTTCAAAATTAAATTTTTGAACGGACCTTTGTTGAAATTCACCCGTGATACATCAGTATCTAGAAGCTTTCTAGCAAGGTCGGATTGTTGCATAACTTTAGGCCAGTGTCCAGCACCTTCGAGATCAACAACATACCACGTGAACGGTCACGTGATGCGTTCAATGCAGTTTCATAAAAATGATCATAAGGCGCCAAAACACTCACTCACCCACAGACCGGCAGACACACAAGGCAGCTTTAACATTAGCTCCGTCCCGCCGCCATACCAGAGTCGTAAGAGAGTCGAAGATGAACCCGCGCTAGAGCAGTAAAATCTACTTTGAAGAGGTAACAATAACACGTCTACTTCTTACAGTATCTATTGCATTTGTTGATTGTATTTTGTAATTGAATTGACGTATGTATTTTGTGCAGCTTAGCGCTATTTTAGCCAAAGCACGTGTTTCGATGTAAAGGGACAAATCTAAAAGTTATTGTATATAAATTATTGTAACTTTTTCTTATCTTTAATTTATATAAATCTTAAATTCACTAGTGCCGCCAGTATGTCTGTGCACGTGGTGAATTCTTCTTTGTAATTCAAATTGTTCTTGCATATAATTTTTCGTGTAAAATTGTAAAGCATTCATGCTTCATTTTGAATTAATCCTTTGTGTGAATTCCAATTTTTAATGCTGTAAATATTTGAGAATTCATACGTTCGTGTAATGTTATATGTAACACACACGTGGACCACAATGTATATTTAAATATAACTATATTTGAATTGTAAACGACACGATAGTCAAAGATTCTAAATTCAGAACCTTAAACAAAGAAACATGTGCTTGGGTTTTGCGAATATAGACGCAAATAGTTACAGAGCCCAAATCCTTTGTTTCAGCCGGGTTCTTCTTATGTTATTCCTCTCTACCTTCGTACTTCTTGAGTCGTACACCGACTCGGGTGTCTTCATGACCCATACGTGAACTATGTAGAAGTACCTCGTGTTAACCACGTGTTAACGATTCGTCGCAAGTACATTAGCGATGCAGTAATTGAGTGGACGATTGACTGTTGTGCTATGCAGTACTGACGATGAGCCAAAGTGATGTGGACCAGTTCTAACCAGTTGAACCCCACGTGCGACCAAGAGTATAGTTAAGTATATCTACTAGGGTCCAGAATCAAGTGACTATTTGGCAATAAAAGAAAAGAGAATTCTCGTTAAGACTTTTAACAAAGACGGTAAAATGAGAGAACAACGCTGTGTAGAATTAAGACGTCGTGATCGTAATTAATCGTTGCTGTTAATTGTTAAACTTATTAAATCTTATTTCATTTTGTTAAGAACCTCTTTTTGTAGTAAATTTGTATGCATATAGACCAAATGGGATTGGATGGGGGCTGTTTGAGCTAAACGAATGACGTAATGAATGCATATGAATCTAAGAGAGTTTTTAACGATTTCCAATCTAGCTAATGTACGCAAATTATCAGTTTCGTAAATCTGTGATCTAGACTACAAAGATGCATTTTTAATTTAGTCGAATGATGATTTGAGCAACCAGTCTGTTTAGGTTAAACGAAAGGGAATTAATTTAAATAGTAAATTAAAGTTCTATAATTTCCTAAGCAGGGTCTTTAAATAAATACTGGAAACGTAACAAGTGTGGCCTCGTCATGGGATTGATATGTATTAAATTGTAACATTTTTATACATAGGGCGCATCATAAACCTAGAAACGAACGAACGAACAGAGAATTGCCAATATTCTATTGATTCAGGATTGTTGAAATATTTATCTTGCTTTTGTTGTGACATGTGCATGTATTCTTTTGCAGAGTAGCGTGCATGTTAGTTAATGTTGATATATTTAAGCGTAGTTAAATATGTCATGTTAGCTATTGATGATTTATTTAGTATTGTGTTACTGGATACTTCATTGTAAGAGGTCGACGTGTTATACCGCCAGCTAGGAGAGTTATCGGTAGTAACAGACTTCGGACTATTATATTTAGGGTGCTAAGTATAATGCGTAATGTTGTATGGTCGGAGCCGTGACATTACGAAAGCCTTGGAGACAACAGATTGTAGCCAAGCAGGTGAACGTGTAACCAACGCGTAATTTATTTCGGAAGGTGTTCTGAATAAATTCAATAATTTTTGTAAGGTCGTAGCCTAAAAGTTATTGTGGGATAAAAGCGGAGTTTTATCGCCTACGGTTAGATACACAATCACGAGAGATATTTATTGTAGCCAGACGCGCTAAATAAATAAGATGGACATTTCGGAACGGATCGAGTCACGGCGACTCGAGGCTTTGAAGGAAGCAGAGAGAGAGAAAGAAAGAGAGAGAGAGGAAGAGGAAAGAGAGGAACGCGAATTCGAGGCGGAACACGCGAAAGTGTTAGAACGAATAAAACTCGATGGCGCGTTAGCAATAGAAAGAATAAAACTCAATCACGCGTTAGAAATGAAACAGATCGAGTCACGGCAGGCCGAGGCTAGAGAAAAGCTAGAACGCGTTAAGGCCGAGTTGGAAAGGTCAGAGATAGAAGATGATCACCTTACGACTTTGATAAATCTAAGGATTGATGAACAGAAGAACAGTGTAGGGAGAGTACAGCTCAGGGAGATTCTAAAACGCGAACAAGAAATAGGCATATCACTAGGCTATGAAAGTGAACCGCTACGTAATTTCGTCCTACTAGAACTCAATGAAAAGGAAATAAAACACAGGGAAGAAATTAGATCTTCATTAAACTCACGCGTAAACCTTACAAAGGCGCGAGTAAAACAGCTGTTTGATAGAGATTTCCGATTCGAAGGGGACTGGATGGAAATGAGAGAGAGCGAAGTTCTAATAATAGTAAGTGAAGTTGAAATGCGAGACCTAACGTTCGAAATTAGAAAGTTGAAGAAAGAAAAGGTAGTGCTTATGGAAAGGAAAGAAAGTCTAGAATTAGAATGGTTGTGGACAGAAATCAAAACAGAGTCTAAATTTGCTGGGGACGGTACAGTTGACAAATTACGACAGGAAGGTCAGGCCGTGAACTTTGACTTGCCGAGGTCAAACACCGCGAGCGTGGAGACTGACACACAGAAATTAGTCGCACTACCAAGCACAGCAGACGAATTAGACAGTTTGATTGAAAACAAAAACAAATGTTTTGACGAAACCATTACAGTTCAACTTGCTAACCAGTTTACAGAAACAGTTAGCGCACCAAAGCTTGATCTTGAAACAGAGACAAGAAAAGACACTGTTGTTAAGGACTTAATAACACGTGTAGAAATTGGACGAACACATACACCGCCGTGTACGTGTGACACCTTGGTTGACGGACTGAATGCGCATGATAAGATAGAGACAGATTCTATCGGTTGTGTACCGTTAAGGTGTGATGAAACTTCTAGCAACACAGTGACTGATTTTTCTGACAGGACAAATATGCATGAGAAGATAGAAACCGATTCTATCGGTTGTGTATTGTTGAAGGGCAGTGACGCATCGACTGAGTTTACTGACCGAACTGTTAGTTTAAGAGAGAGTCATGAGAAAGTGCTCGCTACGAAGACTGACATCGGTAGATCTCGATCTCCGATGATTGACGTGAGTCATGACGTAATTTTAGAACACAAGATTATTGCGTTATGCGAGGTTTCGAGTGCTAACACATTGATAGCCAGGGAAACAGAAGTATTTGATCCAGATGACAGTATAGGTAGCATTACAGACGGAGGCAATGTGCCTATGATAAGTTCATTTACTTCGGATGACATGACAGTTGTCAGAGCTGAGACAGAGTTCTTTTCCAAACGTGACATGGAAGAAGATATAGTCGAAAACTGTACAGGGACGGTCGACGATAACAATGCATGTGTACTGACGTGTATGCACGCAGTTGTCAGAGACATGGCAGAACCGTCTGCAGATAAATCACTTAATGGACTTAGTGACGTAGACAGAAGCCACGGTACATGGACTACCTTTATTGACTCACCTGTTGAGATAAAGGAATGTCATGAGTACGTACCAAAAACTGAGACAAGTGGAAGTAAGGAGGAGGGGGTTTCATTAACTGATATGTTCCTTGGTTCACTAATGATTAGTACGGAGTGTAATCCCAAATTGATCAAAGACACAGTACAAATGAGTGACAGAACTAGATCGATAGATAATGAAAACCGGAGTGACGGACTGATAACCAGAGTAGGTGGGACATCAGGACTGTTACTGACATCAGATGCAGAGAATTATGATGGAGGAAACAGTGGGAGTGTAGCCTACAACACACAGAGAATAGACATGGTGATGTTATTCAGTGTAATAGAGACAGGTAACATTCACTGCCAGTTGGTGACTGAAACTGACAGAATTTCCATCATAGATTCTGACGACCTGATGAGAAGACATATTGAATTAACTGAGTCAGTGGAGACAGATTATGTTAGTTCAATAAACGGTATGGTCCAGGGGAGACAATCAGTAACTCTTGGGGAGTTTAAGACAGAACCCTTGTTCATACAACCACGGGAATCTGACTTGCTAGCGAGTGAGTCTGACCACACAGTGACTAGAGTCACAAAAGAGACACAGACTTATGTTGTCAAGGAGAGAGACAAATTGACAGACATAACAGTCGAACACCTAGTTGTGAATGGGTTAAAACAGAAAACAACTAGTGGGATGAGGTATTTCACTTCAGTCTATGATAAGATCAGGAGAACGGAACCTCCAGATTTAGAGGGGACGCTAATGTTGCAATTCAGGTACTTCAGAGAGACTGGTAGCCGTGACAGAGCACATTTGCAAACCTATGACGTTAGACTAGATGCGAAATGGACCCATAGTAGATCTGACGCCATTCCGACGAAAGACGTTGAGTGCATGCGAACTAGAGACGTTCAATGTGTACACAATGACGTAACTACAGATGCACGAAACACCAAGAGAGCAAATTTCCATTTGCGTGAGTTCAGTGACAAGGCTAAGAGCGATAGATTTGAAATTCTGACATCGCATAGTCAAGGCCACAGTGACACTGACATGATACGAAACGTATCGAGAAGTTTGAAACTGTTAGACAGGGTAGAGACCAGTCATGCAGAAACTGACACTACCAGAAACATTTTAAACTTGACAAGTACTTTGGAGAGTTTTGAAAGAGATAAAACACTTCAAGGACGTACTTACCGGACGAGAAATGAAAAGTCTAAACTTGACATGCAATATATTGCACCTCACAGTGACATTCTGACGAACAGAGTAAGAAAGAAAGAATGCAGTTGTCATGCCATAGACATGTTGACACACATGGGCGACGACGTGTATTGGGGTTGGGACAGAACTACGAAGATTGTGCTAGGCAGGATAGTGCAGCAGTAGGAATAATGATTTGGTACCTTCTTTGAATTTTCATTATTTTCTTGTTGTACCGTAGTTGGTGGTTGTTATTGTAAATATGTTGGACATTTCATAAAAACTTGGGACAAGCTATAACACTGATTGAATTGTGTTAGTGTTGTAACTCTGAATATGACAGGTAGACTGATAGATGGTTCATTGAGTTGGTAATTCATAGACTCTGATATTTGGTTGATACAGGAAATCAATATCTGGAACTTTTCATAACCTGCATATTGATAGTGTTGTTCATTGGAAGTCATTTTCTGATCACACTATTGTTGGATACGTATTCAGTGGAATTGGTTGATGTTGGATTTCTATTCTGAATAATCTGATTAGATCGAACTAGGTTGTGTGTGAACTATTGATTATTGGGACAGATAGTGAGAATTTCAGAACATGTTATTCCATTGGATGGATGTCTATTCAATTAGACTGAACGTTCTTCCTAAATCATTTTATTTGATTTTTTTTTTCTTAAATCATTTTTCTTTGATTTCTGAAGTGAGAAATATTGTATGAGAGTGCCGTTAATCTAGAGTTGATTTCCCTGCCGCGTTACATTATTTCTAGTTATGTTGAAATTTTTTAATTGTAAATTTTTTCTTCATTTTGCACTTCTACATTTTATAACACATAATTTGTAGGAGGCATTTATCTTTTGGTAAGATAAACGCCTCAAAAGCAAGGGGGTGTGACGATGTGTGACAAATTCTGTGTCATGACCTCGTGACCCAATTGCTCGTTTCAAAATTAAATTTTTGAACGGACCTTTGTTGAAATTCACCCGTGATACATCAGTATCTAGAAGCTTTCTAGCAAGGTCGGATTGTTGCATAACTTTAGGCCAGTGTCCAGCACCTTCGAGATCAACAACATACCACGTGAACGGTCACGTGATGCGTTCAATGCAGTTTCATAAAAATGATCATAAGGCGCCAAAACACTCACTCACCCACAGACCGGCAGACACACAAGGCAGCTTTAACATTAGCTCCGTCCCGCCGCCATACCAGAGTCGTAAGAGAGTCGAAGATGAACCCGCGCTAGAGCAGTAAAATCTACTTTGAAGAGGTAACAATAACACGTCTACTTCTTACAGTATCTATTGCATTTGTTGATTGTATTTTGTAATTGAATTGACGTATGTATTTTGTGCAGCTTAGCGCTATTTTAGCCAAAGCACGTGTTTCGATGTAAAGGGACAAATCTAAAAGTTATTGTATATAAATTATTGTAACTTTTTCTTATCTTTAATTTATATAAATCTTAAATTCACTAGTGCCGCCAGTATGTCTGTGCACGTGGTGAATTCTTCTTTGTAATTCAAATTGTTCTTGCATATAATTTTTCGTGTAAAATTGTAAAGCATTCATGCTTCATTTTGAATTAATCCTTTGTGTGAATTCCAATTTTTAATGCTGTAAATATTTGAGAATTCATACGTTCGTGTAATGTTATATGTAACACACACGTGGACCACAATGTATATTTAAATATAACTATATTTGAATTGTAAACGACACGATAGTCAAAGATTCTAAATTCAGAACCTTAAACAAAGAAACATGTGCTTGGGTTTTGCGAATATAGACGCAAATAGTTACAGAGCCCAAATCCTTTGTTTCAGCCGGGTTCTTCTTATGTTATTCCTCTCTACCTTCGTACTTCTTGAGTCGTACACCGACTCGGGTGTCTTCATGACCCATACGTGAACTATGTAGAAGTACCTCGTGTTAACCACGTGTTAACGATTCGTCGCAAGTACATTAGCGATGCAGTAATTGAGTGGACGATTGACTGTTGTGCTATGCAGTACTGACGATGAGCCAAAGTGATGTGGACCAGTTCTAACCAGTTGAACCCCACGTGCGACCAAGAGTATAGTTAAGTATATCTACTAGGGTCCAGAATCAAGTGACTATTTGGCAATAAAAGAAAAGAGAATTCTCGTTAAGACTTTTAACAAAGACGGTAAAATGAGAGAACAACGCTGTGTAGAATTAAGACGTCGTGATCGTAATTAATCGTTGCTGTTAATTGTTAAACTTATTAAATCTTATTTCATTTTGTTAAGAACCTCTTTTTGTAGTAAATTTGTATGCATATAGACCAAATGGGATTGGATGGGGGCTGTTTGAGCTAAACGAATGACGTAATGAATGCATATGAATCTAAGAGAGTTTTTAACGATTTCCAATCTAGCTAATGTACGCAAATTATCAGTTTCGTAAATCTGTGATCTAGACTACAAAGATGCATTTTTAATTTAGTCGAATGATGATTTGAGCAACCAGTCTGTTTAGGTTAAACGAAAGGGAATTAATTTAAATAGTAAATTAAAGTTCTATAATTTCCTAAGCAGGGTCTTTAAATAAATACTGGAAACGTAACAGCCCCCACTCAGTTATTTAAACCAAGAAATAGATTTGTCACAAGATATATAAATCTGGTTCGATAGGAATGTCATGAATAACATCAGAATCAGTCACCCAAAGCCCACATCAGTGATTTCAGAATAAAGATAGACTGAAACTAAAACACCCTGAAACACAAGTAACTAAGGAGTCTAAGTGTACTGCAAATTACTACATTAATAAATACTTATTTTAGCATATGCCTATGCAAGAGATAAAAGTTAAACATGTTTCAAACAATATAACATTCCAAATAAAACCTAACCATTCACACAATGCAGGGACATCTTTAACTTATCTAGCCAAGAGTCTCCTTATTTCCATGTACAACCCATCATAAGGAGTGACCCAGTCTTAACCCATGCCCAAAGAGACGTTTGAAAAGTGTAAAGAAAAAGATTTCCACTGTGATTTTCTTACTCTTGAAACTACGCCCATTTCTCCCTAGACTCAATCTTGACCCAATCAAACTCAAAATTCACCTAGAGCTAATTAATATTTATGACTTTCTCACACCTTCCAACCCATATTCTGTCAACACACATGTGACCTATCCAAAAACAAGTTCATAATATCATCAGCATAAAAATTGCATAACACATAACCAAGGCCAAAATCAGGACTACAGATCTAATGTTTAATTAAGTTGATGTCTACTGCTTAGATGCCAGGGACTTAGCTTTCTCATTAACTATAATATCAGTCCTACCCAGGGGCTACTACTCTGCGCGTACTCACTCACTCAGCTTATCTCCCCCTTCAAGACCTTCGCTTCTAAAGTAAACATTTCCCAAAACATACAAATCACAAATAGCATGTCATTAAGAATTATAGATGAAAATATGAAAATTTATATTAAAAATATGTATGAGAATTCCTCATCATGTGCCATATTTATATTACGTACTGTTATGCGGTATTTGCATATAAAATACTCGGAATTATATATTATTGATATAATAATCAACCCGAATTAAATACATTACATACTATTATAGTTTAAATGCATATTACATACTCTGAATTAAATATATTACCTACTATTATTTGCATATTAAATATCCGAAATTAAATATAATACGTATTATTATAGTTTACTTAATACTAATCACCTTGAATTAAATACATTACATGTTATTATAGTTTACTTAATACTAATCACCTTGAATTAAATACATTACATATTATTATAGTTTACTTAATACTAATCACCTAAAATAAGTACATTACATATTATTATAGTTTACTTGCATACTAATTACAAATTATTATTGTCCACTGGCATAACTAACTAGTTAACCTATATTTAATATATTAAATACGATTACTGTTTACTTGCATACCGATATATTAAACACAGTTTTAATTTACTGGCACAACTTGCTTATCTGTATTTGATATTTTAAATAACAATTATTGTTTACTTTCCTACTGACTATCCTGCTACCATGAATATTATTCATAAACTAGTTTAGTTCATTTTCATTTCAAGTTAAGAACATTAACGGTTATAATCACACTTACTAACCGAATTCCAGATATAACAATAACAACAACAATAACAATAATAATAATGACAACAACAATAATAATAACTATAAATATAAAATGATGACGTAGCCTATCTGACTGAAAAGCTCCAAAGACATATTGTAGCCTGCTATTTTAATATAGTCACAGTTTTTACGTTGACTGCTCTTTTCATGTTGAATTAAAAAACAAAACCGAAACATAAAAGTTATCGCGTAAAGATACAAATTCAACAAGTATATTGTCGCTTAATTAAAATCGTAATTTACAGCATGGTCTTAATAATTATAGTCTGACATTAACTCGTGGTACTCTCGAGTGTGAACCTCATCTAACCGCCAGTATAGTCTGTCATTATCCTGGTACTCTCGAGTTTGAACCTCATCTAACCGCCAGTGTAGTACGCGCTCACAGCAAAGGTTAAATGTGCGTCCTATTTTTGTCCTTGTAAAGGGTCACGTTTAAATCCTAATGATTGGACAGAGTACATTAACGTATTGCATGTCAGTGTAATTTTTGTCGTTACAATTAAAATATTATTCGTGGACATAAAAGAATGTTGCCATACTTAGCTGAAATCGTGGTTTATTGTTTGTGAACATAATCATGTTGCAGTCCCGACAGATAGCTATGCGTGAACACAATGCTACATTCGTGATAGCTTTGCACACACACACACACACACACACACACACACACACACACACACACACACACACACACACACACACACACGCACGCACACACACACACACACACACACACACACACACACACACACACACACACACACACACACACAAATGCATGTTTATGTGTGAACAACATGTATATATTTATTGTTTAAATTAGTAGACAGCTATTGATACAGGTCTAAGGCTAAGAAGAAAAATAGTGGGCGGACAATGATCGTTATTAATTATTATATTTTCAAAAATGCATGTTATCAAGAGATAGTCTGAATACGTAAGACTATTCCTTTATAGCATGAGCAAATAATAAAAGATATGCAAACACACAGACACACACATTTGCATACATAATGTCTCTCAACATCATACACAAGCATTTTATGTTGTATAATGCATTGTGTGTGTATATCTATGTGTGCGTGCGTGCGCTATAGAAAAAAGAAAGGTGGCGGTGGCAACTTTGATATCCTCCCCTGTCGGGTTCCTTCCCTCCCTCCCTCCTTTGTAGAAAAATGCCCGAAAGTGACTGTAGTAAGACTGTAGTAAGTCACCTCGTCACCATTTTTTGGGGTATATACATGTGTATCATTTGTTATGCCTGGCATTATTACACAATACACATATGTAGATCTATTTGTTATGCCTGGCATTATTACACAATACACATATGTAGATCTACTTGTTATGCCTGGCATTATTACACAATACACATTTGTAGATCTACAAGTGCCAACTTTTTAGGAGGACATATACATAGATCTAACCACTTTTCTCGGAAGACGTACAAGCAGAGTCAACCACTCCCTAAGAGGAAATATAGATATAACTCTTTTTGAGAGGGTGAATATATAGAGCCACACCTACTTTTTGAGAGGGTGAATATATAGAGCCACACCTACTTTTTGAGAGGGTGAATATATAGAGCCACACCTACTTTTTGAAAGGGTGAATATACAGAGCCACACCTACTTTTTGAGAGGGTGAATATATAGAGCCACACCTACTTTCTGAGAGGATGAATAGTTAAAGTACCAGTCCCACTTCTTCAGTCAGCAACCCTTCTAGTTAAGACCTCGTTCAGAGACCAGAGCTGCTTAAGAATCTTACATCACTGTGGAGACAATGTACCACAAATTATTTTATACACGGAAGATCTTTCTGAACTGAATCTTGTCAATCAGCTCTCACTTAAGAGGCAGGATTGTCAGACGAGTGAATGAGACACACAACACCGACATCTGTATTCGTATTGATCGTGCCATAAAATATCTAATGATCATATAAATCAGCTCACTGAAATGATAAATTTGTTTTTCTATTCAATTTCAATTATCTAATTCTAGCTATATATACATTATGAAGGCCAATAATATAATATAATATAATATAATATAATATAGATCTTCATAAACATTTCATTGCAACGAATTAAATAATAAACTGAAACGATTGACCAAAGACAATTTATTGAAAAGAGCCATGTTCTTGTATGGTGATAGCAGAGTGTGTTGGTAGGAAGATTTGAAAGAAGCCTGAGCATTATTAATACTTAAAACCTCCAGGATGGACCTACACCAGAAAAATCCAAACCCTTTATCAAGCCTTTAACAGTCTCTGCAAGTATAACCCTCAGACCTACACCAGAAAATCTAAACCCTTTAACAAGCCTTTAACAGTCACTGCAAGTATAACCATCAGACCTACACCAGAAAATCTAAACCCTTTATCAAGCCTTTAACAGTCTCTGCAAGTATAACCCTCAGACCGACACCAGAAAATCTAAACCCTTTAACAAGCCTTTAACAGTCACTGCAAGTATAACCATCAGACCTACACCAGAAAATCTAAACCCTTTATCAAGCCTTTAACAAGTACACTTGTTAAACACTAGTCACTGCAAGTATAACTCTCAGACCTACACCAGAAAATCTAAACCCTTTAACAAGCCTTTAACAAGTACACTTGTTAAACACTAGTCACTGCCAGTATAACCCTCAGACTTCTCGGTTACAACTACTGACGCCACTGTGTTTTCCTTTCACAGAACTTTTTAAATTATTGCTGAAAGAGATCGATTCTGGTCTCAATCAACAAAATAAATATAAAAATGCCGATCATAATTTCTTTCTTTATATAACAGAACCTTTTTTACCCCCATTCATTAATGCCACATTTACACTCGCCCATTTCCTTTAGATCAAATCAACGACGTCATTTTACTAACCCGGTGATTATCTAATCACGTGATCGGTCACAGTTAAATTCCACAGTTTGGACTTCGAGGGTTTCCTGTTTTTAACTAAGTCACCTTCACCAAAGTGGACTGCTGTTGTCGCAGTATAATTCAAGTTACACACCATCAAACTTCACTTTGATTCAAATGTATTAAATCTTAAGGTATGTTCACACTTCTTGACATCCTAACCGTTCACTTGTAAAGGAAAGACTGTAAAATAAATGCTGCATTTTGAATAAGAAGACCAAAATACATGTAGCAAAATGATTAACTGCAGCTAATTAACATTTACCAATCTATATATTTCGCCCTTTCCCCACCAACCACCCTCTTACCCGATCACTATCCTATTTTGCCTCTGCGAGAGGATTCGGGACTTTGGTTCAGTTGCAGGCTCTTTGGTGCTACCTATTCCAGTTAATTCCAGAGACCAATTCCATCATCACTTTCTGAATCCGAGGCGATATGCGCGCACGAGACACAAGCGTGCAAATTGAAATGTGAGCTGCTGCAGGTCTCTATTATGAGAAGTTTGGACAGGGGAGGGGAAGGGAAGGGAGAAGGGTGAAGCCGGTAGGGCTGCGTTAAGGGATTGCTGAGGGATCTTGACTTCAGCAGGCAAATGTGATTGTAAATGGCAGCGGATCAGTTTGAAACGTTTTTATATGACTAGGATTGTGCCAATAAAAGCCCGACATTGTTTGATGCCGTATTAAGATTTTGTTTGTTTGTTTGTTTGTTTGCTTCGTATTTGTTTTTACTTCGTATTAGTAAGATGAGCTAAAGTCAAGCTTGTTGTGTTGTTTTGTTCTTTTTATCTTTATATTTTAATGTTTGTTTTACCGAAAACGCCAAAGATTCATTGTCCAAGGATGAGTTTAACCAAATGACTGACAACAAAGGGGAAGAAACTCTCACATGCCTCCGAAATGAATGAAAACATTAATACGAGACGTACGTTCTTAATGCAATGATGCGGAACATTTTAACGAAAATGTTTCCTGTAAATGATCTTTTTCTCAGTAATGGCACCAGATAGTTATTAATGTAAAGAGTACCCGGTTAAATGCATTTACTTGTACACCCTCTAGTACCTGGTTAAGTGCAGTTCGTTGCAGAACTAGTAACTGTGGGTTTGATTTTGATGGCGATTAGTTTTAACGGCAATGAAGATTTTTCAAGTCCGAATTTCATCTGCAAATCCTCACTAAGAATCAATTTCATCGTCACGTCTTCAGTAAAATTCAAAATATTATCATTGAGAATTATTTTTGCATGCATGTCCAGAGTGACAATCAAAATACTCTCACTGCAAATAAATATTATCTGTATGTCCTCATTTAAAATCAATATATCTTCACTGAAAATTAATGTTCTCACTGGCATACAAATGAACTGCAGACACCCTGTCAGTATTACTTTTAAAAATAATTTCTAGTCACCTCAGACACAACAAAAACAAGAACAGAACGCAATATTCAGCAAGCAAGAAATTCCTCTCAGCATGAGCTAATCTCCAAGTTAGAAAGTCTGCTAAAATTAGCTTTTGACTGTAGTCGACTGTTTTTCGTCTCTTTCTCCAAATGAAGACCCGATGGGTACCAGTCGTATCGTGACCATTGCTCAGGGGCTAACTGTTCGTTTTTCTTTACAAATGTCGGCCTCTTGAGAAAGAATGTGGTTACGCTCTCTGCAACACACATCGACGTAATGGTAGTTCTAGAACCGCTGTGCTTGACTGCTTTCCCTGACTTCTGTTATATTACAACTTCAACAACAATAAGTCCTAGAAGAACGAAATAATAATAATAATAATAATAATAATAATAATAATAATGGTGACAATAATAATAATAATAATAAGTCCAACAGAACAGCAACAATCATTGATGTCGCTATTCCCTGTGATAGAAACATAAAAACAAAAGAAAGAGAAAAAATAGGAAAATACCAAGACCTCAGATTAGAAATTCAGAGACTGTGGAATGTAAAAGCAGTAGTGATACCTATAGTGATAGGAGCCTTGGGGAACATAACATCTGAGTTGGAAAGCTATCTGAATAAACTCCCTGGAAACCACAGACTCTCCACTACTCAAAGCAGCGCTCCTCGGAAGTGCCCACATCCTCCGTAAAACCTTGGATCTCCCAGAATCTTGGTAAGATTCCGAGACCTTGGATCACAACCGACATTCAAATAGAAGTCGTGGACAAAGGCAATTATAATAATAATAAAAACTGTATTTTATGACTAAAAAAGACACTCGAGACATGTTTTGTACAGAAATCAATTACATGCCCTACTAACTTTGCTAAAAATGGGTCCAATAGCATAAAACAAGAAAATATTAAATCAAAATTGCTTCGTTTAAAAGAAAAAAATGACAGGAAAGCGGATCAATAATACACAAAAGAAAAAAGGAAGACAAGAAGAAAAAACAGAACAACGAAGCAAAACGAAAGAATTCACACAAATGCAATCCATGATGGTTCTGAAACTACTTTAAAAGACACAAAACACTTCAAAAACAATGTTCAAACGAACAAAGACACAAAGCACTTAAAACGCAATGTTTTCAAACGAACAAAGACACAAAGCACTTAAAAAACAATGTTCAAACAAACAAAGACACAAAGCACTTAAAACGCAATGTTTTCAAACGAACAAAGACACAAAGCACTTAAAAATACAATGTTCAAACAAACAAAGACACAAAGCACTTAAAAAAACAATATTCAAACAAACAAAGACAAAAAGCACTTAAAAAACAATGTTCAAACAAACAAAGACAAAAAGCACTTAAAAAACAATATTCAAACAAACAAAGACAAAAAGCACTTAAAAAACAATATTCAAACAAACAAAGACACAAAGCACTTAAAAAACAATATTCAAACAAACAAAGACACAAAGCACTTAAAAAACAATGTTCAAACAAACAAAGACAAAAAGCACTTAAAAAACAATGTTCAAACGAACAAAGAGACTGAAACATAAGCACTCGCATACACACGTTCAAAAAACAAACAAACACAAGATGGGGGGTCTGGGTTTAAAGTAAGTACAAACAAACAATATAACAAACACAAAGTCTTGGTTTAAAGTAAGTAAAAACAAACAAACACGTATTAAGAGTTCAAGTATGATACTACAAGCAGAAAGCTAAACAAAACAAAATAAAGCAACATTAACTAGAAAATAACAAAACAGAGGAACAGTAACAAGCTAATGACAAAACGAAACAAAACAACATTTACAAGATATTAACAAAACAAAGTAAAGCAGCATTAACAAGATAATAACAAAACAAAGCAACATTAACAAGATAATAACAAAACAAAGCAACATTAACAAGATAATAACTAAACAAATCAAAGCAACAATAACAAGATAATAACAAAAAAAAGCAAAGCAACATTAACAAGATAATAACAAAACAAAGAAACATTAACAAGATAAAGATGAAACAAAATAAATCAACATCAACAAGATAATAACAAAACAAATAAAAATTAATAATATAAAGACGAAACAAATCAAAGCAACGTTAACAAGATAATAACAAAACAAAGCAGCATTAACAAGATAAAGACAAAAAGCAAAGCAACATTAACAAGATAAAGACAAAACAAAACAAAGCAACATTAACAAGATAAAGACAAAAAGCAAAGCAACATTAACAAGATAAAGACAAAACAAAACAAAGCAGCATTAACAAGATAAAGACAAAAAGCAAAGCAACATTAACAAGATAAAGACAAAACAAAACAAAGCAACATTAACAAGATAAAGACAAAACAAAACAAAGCAACATTAACAAGATAAAGACAAAGAGCAAAGCAACATTAACAAGATAAAGACAAAACAAAGCAAAGCAGCATTAACAAGATAAAGACAAAGCAAAGCAGCATTAACAAGATAAAGACAAAACAAAGCAACATTAACAAGATAAAACAAAACAAAGCAACATTAACAAGATAAAGACAAAACAAAACAAAGCAACATTAACAAGATAAAGACAAAACAAAAAAAGTAACATTAACAAGATAAAACAAAACAAAATTCTATAAAATGAAATCTTCATATAGCATATAAAGCTGACACTGCCACAACAAAATTATGCAACAGCAGTAAACAACTCAAACCGAAACAAACCTAAATACTGAACAATTAAACCGTGATAAAGCAAACGAAATAGAAACAGTAACAAAATAAAATTAAGCAAGAGCAACTAACTAAACTAATCAACAAGACAAAGGAAAGATCAACAACCAACCCACCCACCCTTCCACAAAAAATAAAATAACCTAAAAATTCCAAAACAAAAGAAACACTCCAAAGTAAAAACAAAAATCAATGAAAAAAACACACTTTAAAGTAAAAATCGAAAATGAAATAAAATGAACACAAATACTTCAAAGTAAAAACGAAATTAAAATCAAATCAAAGCAAACACTTGAAAGTAAAAAACGAAAATCAAATGAAATCAAAAGAATGACATAAAGAAAACGAACAAAATAAGATAAAATAAATAAATGATGACAAAATCAGACAAAACGCTAAATGTTTACCTCTAAAATAATAATTTTTAAAAAAAACTAAGAACGGACTTTGAAGAACGGTAAACAATTAAGCTGCCAAGGATATCATAGTTTTGTGGCTTGAAATAATCATTTAAAAATTTTAAAACTCATAAAGAGTTGAAATATTTATATCAAGGGAAACGTCTTTAACCCCTAAATGATTAAAATATCTGTGTAAACAAATACATTTTAATTTAGAATATTCCAATCAGTATCGTTGCAATATTTCACACTTGTGGTGATACATTCAATTTCGGAGCGAAAGCAAACAACCCAAATACGGTTTCCCTCTCACAATTGTATGGCGGCACTTGATTAACGACGCGATTTGGGGAAGTTGTCTTTCCCTGCCTACATTAGCCAACGGTGCTGACAAGACGACAGATGTCGCACCAGGCTTAGCACCCTCCCCAGTCCTTTACCGCTCCTCCCATCTCTCCTGGGAGAACTCGTGCATGTTCATTACGGGGCCGCGCGTGAGTGAGTTTGTCGCGCGACATGGCGACTTCTTGTTTCGCTAATTACCCATCCAGAGTTGTCGGCCCTGGGCTAACCAGGGTCAAAGGTTAAGCAAATGGCTGTCATTGCACGCGTTTTCAAGATGTGAGGCACGGCACTGTGTTTTTGTCAGGAGGCTGGCGGTCAGACGGGTTCTTTCAGGATGCACTATGACCTCTTACTAGCTTGTAGGTGGTGTGCGACATAGGTGTCTGGCATCATCGGGTAGAGTATGGAATAGGAAAAGCGGGTTCAAGTCTGTTTCAGTGCGGACGCCTGACTTACTTCAATTGTGTGCTGGGGTCGAATGGTGATTTGTCGGCCAGAAACTATCGACCCAGAATGCTCGATGCGTCCACACGCATCAAGCATGTTCGACATTCATGTGCAATCTTGGGTCAGTCTTAAAATAGATCTCATTTCTAAAGAATCGACATAATGAAGACTTCCTGTTTCTGCCTCTTTGCGGTTTTTTAATGCATTACCAATTGGACATCTAAATCAGTTAAATACGATGACCACCCAAACTCCCAGATTTCAACTATACATTTGAAAAGGGTGCAAGGAATTTAGTCGCGGTAAGGACTGGTGACACTTTAATGGAAAAGTGCGCAACTAGACAGTATATTCATGTTGTTGTTTTTTAATAGAAAATCTCTTTGTAATTAATGACATTCAGTGAAAATTAAAAATCAGGAATTAAATATATACTATCGTTTTAGTGTACTGGTTTTTAAAAATGTTTGAAGTGTTTCAACAGCACGAAGAGCCATAAGTGACACTCGAGACACGGTGCGCACTGCGGTTTCATGTTGACAGCATCACTAGAAGTGCAGAGAAAACTAGGAATTAGCAGTTTAAAGAGAAACATTTTTCAATTTAAAATAGCTGTACACGTCACAGTGTATTCAACTCTAGTTATCCCAGCGACCAGTATTGTTGTGTGTACGTCCACTTCTCTCTTCCATGGGCGTGCATTAAAACTTTCATCGTGCGTCGTTCTCGCCTTTGATAAGTTTAGTTTGTCTCATCAAATGTCTCATGACCTTCCTAGTTCAGTCACGAATGAGTGTATACAATTGTGCCACACAATCCAACCTCAAATACCATTTCTTGTGGTACGCACACACCAAAACCGCCATTATTTGCAGAGACTGGCGGATAGATCACAGATGTAACACAATGTTTGCACCACCACAGTTACAAAACCGGTTTCAGGCATCAGCATAGACTCAATCCTTGACGTGACGTGACGTGACGTGTAGCAAGAGACATAGTACCACACTTCTCTTATGTCGGCAAAATACTCGTCACCCTCAGATGACGTAATACCACAAGCATTGACGTAGTAACAACATCACACTGACAACGTAGCACGGACACTGGTACTGGTTCAGTTTCTGATATTGACGTAAACACTCCCATAGCATCACGCTCACACTGACGTAACGCGACGCCACCAGAAATGAAATCACGTAACCCGGAACTTCCCAAGTAACTGTAAAACAAAGGAGCAATAAGTCAGTTTTCTGTATCTTGAAAATTGCACTTTTGCTCATTCCTCTTTCACACATATTTTAGAGTAAAATGATTATCACTACTCAAAATGATTGTCACTAAACTATCTACTCACACACACACACACACACACACACACACACACACACACATTCAAATGCACTCTCTAACTTAACAAATATTAAAAGAACGTTTTAGAACACTAGCAGAATCTGAAAAGAAAAAAAATCATTATCACAGTCAATCGATTAAAAAGCTTAATTACAAGTGAAAAACAACTTGTCGACATGCCAAACCAAGAGGTTAATTCTGAAAGCAATTTCTCTTCTGGTATTGATTTTGCGGGCAGTTTTAAGCCTGCTGCCCAGAATCTCTTATCGACTACTGGTCAATCCTAGATCCCCAGTGATAGATGCTCATAATATGAGCATCTAGTCTCCATCATCTTATATCTAGTCCATCATCTCCATCTCTTATATCTAGTCTCCATCATCCATCCAGAACAGAAACCAAACTAATGAACTCCCCAAAGTCACGTGACTTAACGGCCTACTGGTTAATAACTTACATAAGTCTCAATCAGGCATTGGAGGCCAATTACCCGATATCCACCTATTATCACACACCAGTTAGGTAGTGTTGCTTGGGAGCTGACTCGACCATTACCGACTATGTGATCGCAAAGAGAGATCGCTCTAATTCTTTTACAGGTTCTTAGCTCCTAGGAGGGCACGACATAATCCCATTGGTTATCACCTTATTCATTTTGAAAGGAGCAAAGTTCAATTGCTATTCATAAGCATGTACACTGCAATATATTCAAATAGAAAATTAGCAATTGTTAAAGGTAAGGGAGGGTAGCACATCTCTCTCTCTCTCTCTCTATATATATATATATATATATATATATGTCTATCTATCTATCCATCCATCCATGCATGCTAACTTGCCAAATTGACAAACAAGCTACAAGCATGGCATTTATATAACAGCCAAATAGAAACACTTTGAATATTTTAATGATGAGGCTACTTTCGGTTTCGTTCGAATGGAAGCAAACCTGTTCTTACTGAACATTAAATTTCGAACTAATTTTCTGTGAGTGTTACATTTAACAGCGTACAGGCTACTATAAATAGTTCAATCAAGTGCTCGTGGCTTTATTCTCAAATAATGTATAAATGACATCACAGGCTACTGCAGACCACGTGACAACAATTTCTGCTACTGTTCCGAGTATATAAGAGCCCGGATGTAAATAAAAGAATAAGCTGTGATGATAACCACTTAGAACTCAACGTCGGACTCGTATGCTATAGTGTGTGAGTGTGTGTGTGTGTGTATGTGCGTGTGTTCATTTGTTTGAAGATTATAGTTACACACATGAATAGTTGATGCAGACGTGCATTAAAAACAAACTCCAAGGAAAATCTTTAAAAATGAAGAATGGTTTGCTAAGCCTTGTACCTAATACGGCAAGAAATTGTTTCATTAGCAAAAAATTTAGCACAGAAAATCCCAGAACGAACAACTGCTAATGCGGTGTGCCATTTTTAAAAGAAGAAAAAGAAAAGAAAATAGACTGGATCCTAGCTGATATGACTTGTTTTCTCTGTAATTTGTTATGTGCACGTGAAATTGAACAGAAATTGTGTCAGTCATTTTACTCTATGTTTCATTATCTCCTGCAAGATAACTATAACAGAGATCAATTTGTGTATAACACAGATATCTTTATGTATAACAGAGATCTATTTATGTATAACAGAGTATAACAGAGATTTATTTATGTATAACAGTGATCTATTTATGTATAACAGAGTATAACAGAGATTTATTTATGTATAACAGAGATCAATTTATGTATAACAGTGATCTATTTATGTATAACAGAGTATAACAGAGATTTATTTATGTATAACAGAGATCAATTTGTGTATAACAGAGATCTCTTTATGTATAACAGAGATTTATTTAAGTATAACAGAGATCAATTTATGTATAACAGTGATCTATTTATGTATAACAGAGTATAACAGAGATTTATTTATGTATAACATAGATCAATTTGTGTATAACAATGATCTATTTATGTATAACAGAGATCTATCTTTGTCTCTCTATCTCCTTATGTATCTCAGTGTGATTTTCTTTGCTTGTTCCTGTATACTTGTTTTTCCTTGAACGAATGAGATGAACTCAAATCAATATTTGACAAGGATTTATTAGCGGTAGCAGTCAGCCATTTACTGAACACTTCAGACTCAAACACATGTACTCGCAAACACAAACACACAAACAAATATATTTATACGTATATGCACAAATCCAACATAAACAAGCACCCTGCCCGTCATAAACCCCCTTCTAATTCAGCACATGTGATAAAGCAACACTAGAGTTAGTGATTAATATGGCATTCCTTGCATGTGCAGTTAAGTAATGAATGTTATTATTAATGGATCCGACATCTCTCATTGAAATGCTAAATAATTTACCTTGCAGGCATATGTTTGTATCTTGTGTGTGTGTGCGTGTGTGTGTGTGTGCGTGTGTGTGTGTGTGTGTTTATATGATTTTATAATTTGCTATTTAGGTGTGTGCGTTTATATGATTTTGTCTAGTTGTTTAGGTGTGTATGTGTGATTATGATTTTATGCCTTGGTGTTTAGGGGTGCGTGTGTTTACATGATTTTATGTCTTAGTGTATAGGTGTGTTTGACAATTATGTCTTGGAGTTTAGGTGTGTTTGACAAATAGTGTGTTTGACAATTATGTCTTGGAGTTTAGGTGCGGGTGTATTTATAACATTTTATGTTTTGATGTTTAGGTGTGTGCGTTCGCGTCGTATTATGTATGGCACTGCCACTTTGACACAGCCACACATCCCACTAACCGTGACTGACAACGTCGACACCCCTTGACTACCCCCTCCCTTAACTCTCCCTTGCAGAGTGAAAGTCGTTATTTCCGGTCAATCAAACGGTAGTCTCGCGTTTGTCGCTTGGATGGGTCATACGGGTTGTGGCCGTGCACGGCCGCAATCAGGCGACCATTTTCATGGAGATTCCGCCTTCCCTGTCCTAATTGACGCTCAAAAGCTGGGACTCGCCATCTTTGCGCAACTTCCTAGACCCCGCTGACAGAAGAGCTCCTGCCAACAGCGGCAACAATCAGGCGCAATCAGGGGAGGCAATCACGCAAGCTCATCTTCAGACCGAAGTTCTCTTTCTGGTTCGGTGTTTTGCATCATTCTTCACCGTCACGGAGCGATTTGATGCAAATTTCCCAATGTACGAAAAAGTTTTTAAAATATGTGCCCCAGAGTCTAGTAGTAGTAGTAGTAGTAGAAGTAAATGAAAATTCCTTTGTGATGGCACGCCTTTCGTTTTTAGTAAAACGGTTTATTGCAAACAGTTTTTTACAATGGTCTGTTGTTATTATAGTCTCTGAGCAGATTTTTTTTTTTTTTTACAATTTTACCCTGAGTTGTCTATATTTATATCCTCTGTTGTCTATATATTTATAACGTTGTTGTCTATATATTTATGCCCTCTGTTGTCTATATATTTATGCCCTCTGTTGTCTATATATTTATGCCTTCTGTTGTCTATATATTTATTCTCTCCGCGTTGCTTTCTTTTGCTGCGTGTATATTATGTTTATTACGTTTTAATATATACCCTCTGACTCATTTAATTCCTACTTTAAACCTTCAGTAAACTGTTTACCCTCGACATAATTATCACTATCTTTTTTTTTTTTGGTACACTTTATTTGCTTCCCGATTGCTCTTTCAGCATAGTTCATTTCAAACGACCACTTTGATTATTTGATTACTTTGTCACTTCAAACCTGTGTGTTAAGAAAAAAAGAAGGAAAGCCTTTTAAATTATAAAATTAATCATTTGTGTTTTTCTTCTTTAGATAAATCTAATCATGCAAAACTTCTTAACTGAGGCAATTGCGCAGAAATCTAGAAAAATCAAAGGTTAATAGGAAACTAGGTTAACAACAGAAGTAATTTCAATAACAGTACTGTTCTGTTGTCTGCAATTGTACAGAGTGCATTTCAGTCACAATCCTAATGAATATTTTAATTAAAACGATTGATACAGAAATGTTTTAATGATGAGATTTGCAATGCTGCCAATTGACAATTCCTCCTTGCAGGAGGCCTACGTGAGGATGATGACGCGTCAGAGAAATAGAACGCCGCTCGCGCTAGTAGCAACACCTATGTGGCGCTGCATTATAATCAAAGGTCAAGGCCCTTTATGGCGATATGCTATGACTTATGTGACTTTAAAACGTCTCTAAGAGTTAAGCACTGACCTTGGTGTATGTTTTTGTCGACCATCGATTTGTGTTTCTGTATGTTTAACTGTTTGCTGTATGCTTAACTATATTGGATTAAGGTTAGGTTTAGATTTAGTTGTGTTATTTTTATAATACTAGTTAAACAATAAATACATTAAATCGAAACATTTCCCATGAACCATTAAGAGACTATTAATTTTCTCGGATTGGTGCGATGACTAAGCGTTGCTTCTACTATCTTATTTCTGGTGCAAAACTTTGATTGGTTAGTTGGGAAGGCAATAAAACACGAGCTACTTCTGCCCTCATGAGTTGCACTGTTGCGTTCCATTACTGTACGAAAGACAAAATAAACATTAGTGATGCGAGGTTATTTCCCTTTGAACTCAAGAACATCAGAGATCCGAAATTTAGCCCGTCCTACCATTCAAGGAAAGCTAATTCTTGTATATCTGTTCTTTGCATAGATTAGAGAACGCATCAGTTACACGTGCATTTCGTGACTAACTTGACCACGTGACATGAAATACATGTCGTATGGAGAACAGCAGAAAACGACTTAAAAGCAAGTTTTGCAGCGAAAATCTTTGTGTTTCATCAAAACATTTTTTTTTTTAAAGGGACTTAAAGGGATATTTGGGCATTGCGTAAATCTGATAAAGGGACGTAAGTGCTTTAAAATCCATGTATTCTGAGCGATCACCATCGGTTTCAGACGTTGCCATTTGTGATAGAGTATGAGTTATTTCCCTTGTAAAGGAAGTCAAGTGTATTTCCAACTATCTTGTATGTAGTACCGCCTTCCCATCCCAACCTGGTTGCTGACAGCAGATTTAGCTCCCATAGGAACTTTTACAAATACTAACTTTTTATGGCTTAAACGTAACACAAAGCTCTTTCACAGCGTTGATCTCCCTTTGTTATATATATATGTGTGTGTTTTCTGCACTAATAAGAACCCGATTATTACCATTAATGATAAAGCACAGTATAATTATTATCATACTCACACAGTTATTTAAGCGATGGAATACATAATGATGTCACTTAAATATAAAACTGTTTCCCGCAGATTGCCATGCATGACAAAATATTTCAGGTGACGTCAATGGACACAGCTTTCCTTCTTTCATTAAACAAACAAAACAAAATAAAGTATGTTAATGACGAGTTTGTGCTTGAACAGTTTGTTCAACAAAGGTAGAGAGAGAAACTGAACAATTGCAAGCCAATCAGGAAGTTCGTCTCTTACTACTTTTATTTCATTGAACCATCCAGATGGTCAGAAAATCATGCCCTAGATCCGGGTCCTAAACATCAGGGCACGCGACTTCGCTTTCCATTCTTTTTCATAAGTGTCACTTCTTTTCCAGCTACACCTCCCCTGCCTCGCATGGTCACCTCTCAAAAGGTGTATGCTGATTGCCACTCACTCGTGCAAACAGTTGTCGCGCTGGTGGTCAGACAAACGGAGCTGTTGTAGTCGTCTGCCATGTGGGCGGCGAGGTTTTGTTTGCAGTGTGTTTAGGAGTTGTCTCACCTTTGCAAGGAACCGTGCTTAAGGAGCTATCGACGTTGCTCCGATTGGATTGTGACATTGTTCCGATTGGATTTAACTAGCCGAATCAACGGCGAGTCGTTACGTCGGAAGAGGCCAAATTATGGAGTTGTTAAGCAGTCGTCAGGGTTTGCAGCAGATGACTCTGCTTTGTTAGAGAGAAGGGGGCAGCATACTTTGAACTGACTAAAATTCCTTCAAACTCGCCAATGATTCTCTAATTTCTGCGACTCTGTTCGTGTCACTTTCAGCTTGATCTGAGATGGAGAATGGAGATGGCTTTTGTACTGGACACGGTGGATTGGGCCAAGAAGGGATTGAAGTGGTCGACTTTTGGTCACAAAATCATAATCAAAAGTGTGTGTGTGTGTGTCTGTGTGTGTGTGTGTGTGTGTGTGTGTGTGTGTGTGTGTGTGTGTGATCTTTTGTTAGCTCAAACTGCTCGATGACAACGAATGTAACACCGTCCAGTCCTTGCGCTAACACGCCGTAGCATAATAGCGTTGACAAATATAAACACTTTCGCTTTAAAGTTATTGTGTCTTGTGCTGGAACAATGGGTAATACACACAAGCACACACCCATGACACGCAATGGAAACAACTTAATTATTATCAGTTTTTGAAAGATTCAGTAATATAGTGTTGGGAAAATATTCTCTCCTAAAATGAGGCTGTTTTTTTGTTTTTTTCATTGAGATAATCGTTCTTGTTTTGTTGTTGAAGTAGATCAGAGTAAAGCCTCCTTGAATGGGCTTTGACTCTGATGACCAGTGGTGCACACTTGCCCGGGGCACGTGATAGCACAGATGTTAGGACACTACTCTCGCTTAAGAGACCGGGGCTTAAGTGGTTCGATCCCTGTTCGGAGGTGAAAACCTTGCGAGCGATCCTTAACCGTTCCCCAGTTCTAGGTGGTGTCCTGTCCGTTGAATAGGACTATAAATCCGATCCCGTGTGCTACAAGTGCATGCTAAAGATTTTCATTGGCATCTAAAACTCGGAAAGGGTATTTCATGCACAACTAGAGTGAGGAATCCACCAAACACCCAGTTCAAACTCTACCCTTCCTTCTCCCAGCTGTTTCGTTTGTTTTCGTTCTAAAACATAAATCTCTTTCTTGGTGCTTGCGAAATCAGCGAAGATTGGAAAAGGTCTCAAAAACTAAAATAAAACAAACATTTATATTTACTTCCCACAAACTGAAACTGCATATCAATGTGTGTGTGTATGTTTGTTTGTATTCATTTATGTTTTTGTTGATCTATCTTATGTAATGTGTGTGTGTGTGTGTGTGTGTGTGTGTGTGTGGGGTGATGGAGTGGTGGCGGTTCTTTTTGTAACTTTGTAATTTGCTATGTGTGTGACAGTGTGTTTGCTCACTTTGATCTTGTCGTATGTGAGTGTATAGGAATGCTGGAGACTTGGCATTGTTAACATTTACTCGAGATCAGAACTCTATCACGTCATTGCGTGTTAAGGGGACATAACTCAAGAAATGAATAGGTAAACTCTGGGGAAACGTCAGCCAAGTTAGGAGCCATTTCATACTGACGCTTGGATCCGTCACGCATCTGTTGGTATAGGGATGTGGCCACACCTTTCCAGACTCTTCACGATCATCTTTTTCACGCATCACGAAGTCTGTGTGCACTTCACCGTGTCGGCTTTCTTTTTCCAAATGCTTGCACGACTACTCACGTGTTACTGTTTTAGAGTTTTGTTGAAATATTTCACTGTTGTTGATTTTGATCTGTTTCTTCTAGTTTTGTTGAAATATTTCACTGTTGTTGCTATTGATCTGTCTGTTCTAGTTTTGTTGTTGTTTTTCTTCTTGTTCTTGTTCTATTTTTCTTATCGTTATTCTTCTTGTTCGAATTCGTGTTCTGTATTTCTTGTTAATTTTCAAGTTTTTGATCTTGATCTTCTGTTTCTTTATCCTTGTTCACATTCTTCCTGTAACCTGTCCTTTTGTTTTCTTGTTGGGTATTGTTGTTTTTGTTGTTCTGCTTGTTTTTGTTTATCATTTTTTTTGGGTTCTTGTTCATATTATTGTTCCTCTTCTTGCTCTTCTTGTTATTCTTTTCGTTTTTGATGCTCTTCTTGTTCTTTTTTTCGTGCATATGCTCTTCTGTATTTATTTTTCTTGTTCTAGTTGTTCGTGTTCTTGTTTCTCTTATTCTTTTTACCTTTTATTGTTTGTGGCCTTTTTTTTTTTTTTTGGTGTGTATGTGTGGGATATTTATTGTTGTAGCTGTTTTATAATCTTCCTAAAATTAGTTTTGTTTGTTACATTTATTTTATTTTTGAGCCATTAAACATTTTGAATTTGCCGTCAGGTTGCACATAAACTAAACAAGTCGATGAAAATTTTTGAATTAAAATTAAAATCCTTCTCTTTCATTCTTTCATTCTCCTTCAGTTTGTCATAACTTTCTCTTTAAAGGTGTCTAAACTTTCTCGTTCAAGTTATCTAAACTTTCTCCTTCAGTCTGTCTAAACTTTCTCCTTCATTCTGTTTAACTTTCTTTTTTCAGTTTGTCTAAACTCTCTCCAATTTCTTTCTTGATCAATCACACATTTCTCTTACTGAACTCTGTATCTTTCGCTCACTTTTTAAAAATCTCATTATTATTATTCAGCCTCTTTCTTTCCACTTCTGTTTTTGACTGTCGGTTGTGACCCAAGATCACGGAATCTTACCAAGATTGGAGATCCAAGGTTTTACGAGGATGTGGGCACTTCCTAGGAGTGCTGCTTTGAGTAGTGGAGCGAGTCTGTGGTTTCTAGATAATATGTTCTGTTGTTTCATCCATGAATTAGCAGAGTCTGTATTTGGAATCATTGGCGATTTTCATGATTATTATTATTATAGTGCTTGATCTTATGCTGCTGTTATTAGTACTTCTGTTTCTGATTTCAAACCTACTTCTTTTAACCATTGGTATGTAGATTGTTTTGTTCATAATTCATCAGCTTGTCGCATATACTGATCATAGAGAGGTTTTAGAATCCTCTATTTTCTAATGTCTATTTTGCTGTTTTCTTCCATGTTTCTTTGTCTGTTTCTGGGATCAAAACAGCTTATCTTCCTCTCCACTTATGTCTATCCTACTTTATCATAACATTCTGACTTATACAAATTTCAAATAACATATCATCTTAATAGTATAGACTAGAAATGAAAATGTATTTTTTAATTATGTGTCCGAAATTACCATCATACAATATATTCATTTGTAATGACATAATCTGCTGTAGAAGCATGTTTTCAAATATTTTGGATTCATCAACAAATCACAACCAAATTTAAATTATCTTCATGTCTTTTTAATTCATCAGTCAATGCATCAACCCTTGCAAAGCGACTTCTCGGTATTCATCAGTCATTGCGTAATCTGATGTAAAGCGACTTCCCGGTATTCATCAGTCATTGCGTAATCTGATGTAAAGCGACTTCTTGGTATTCATCAGCAATGACATAATCTGATGTAAAGCGACTTCTTGGTATTCATCAGCAATGACATAATCTGATGTAAAGCGACTTCTTGGTATTCATCAGTCAATGACATAATAATGCTGAGCATGTCCTATTTATTTCAGATTCACCAAATGATAAAATTATGGATCTATGCCTGACAACAAATTTTCTGAATCATTATTAAAGTTGTGATCTGCTACGAAATGAGCGCGTGCCTACGATCTATGTTGGAATCGTTCAGGAAAATATTATTTACTCTACATATTCTGAGACTGTAATTAAGTTATTTATAGCCAATACTCATATTGTGAATTGATTCAGAGTTATTGTAGACTTTGAATCATATATAAGTTGTAAATATGCACATATTTTTGTATGCTATATTTTATGGCCCCTAAAGGGTACTTTCATAGTATGATTTAGTTCATTCAAAAAGGAGTGCTATATGAATTGTTGTAAATGTATGTTTTGTATTTTATGGCCACTAAAGGGTACTTTCATAGTATGATTTAGTTCATTCAAAAAGGAGTGCTATATGAATGGTTGTAAATGTATGTTTTGTATTTTACACCTGTAGTCAATGAAAGCATGCGTCGTGTTTTGACTTAATTTGGCAGAAATATATTCTGTATATTTTTTTTGTAGTTCTTTGAATATTTTAAGGTGTAAATTAATTTTGTAAAGAACACTACATTTGCTTAAATATATCTCTTTTGTGTGATTGTATTTTGTAATTTGGTTAAAGGATTTTGTAGATCAATTTAATTTGATAAGAGAGCGTTACAGATGGCAAATGATGTAATATTAGTCATCCAAGGCTGAGAGAGCTGATGTAGTTATAACCGTGTATTTAACAAAAAAGAAAAAGAAGATTCTGATAAGTATATGGAAAGACAGGACGAATGAAGATAAGACACATTTTCATGGAACGGGAATTGTGTTGTAGCAGAGATACTGGCACCGCCTTTCACCTTTAACCTTTCACCTTCAGTTCATTTTGAAGTAAATTAAAACCCAAGGCTTGATCTGCATTCCTCAAAAGAGGAACCTGTATTCCAATCTCCATATCCACAAATATGCGGAGACTGCATGTGCCCGCGCAGAGTTGTCTTGTGCTTCTGTTTCCACAACGCCCACTGGCTGAGCACACAAGCGAGACAACTTGGCACACCCAAACCCAGTCATATACATTTTAATATCTGTCCTGTTCTTTCTCCATGCTTTGTGATGTAAAA
Organism: Sinotaia quadrata; assembly: GCA_028829895.1. NCBI lineage: Eukaryota > Metazoa > Mollusca > Gastropoda > Architaenioglossa > Viviparidae > Sinotaia > Sinotaia quadrata. The sequence continues at coordinate 85,718,409 of CM054177.1, forward strand.
ACGTTTGTAATTTTGTCTGCAGTTTGTTAATTAAAATATATGTAGAAATTTTATCTGGTGGAAAAGTGAGTTGATTTGAGAAAAGGACATTGATATTCATTTGTTAGATTTTCCATAGACAGAACATAAATTGAAATTATATAATTCTATACAGTGTCAAAGTTTTCATATAATTGAATCAGTGTTACATGTTGTGTAGTGTGTGTGTATGATAACATTTATATAATAATGTTAAAATATAAATTTTATTTGATTTATTCTTCGTCCTTCTTAATTATATTTCGGATATTCTTCGTCCTTCTTAATTATATTTCGGATATAGATTACTAGCAATGTGAGTAGGGGTGAATGTGTTAAGAAATAAGAGGTAAAAAAAAAATCTCGTGTGGATGTCATACAGCACGTTCACATGCCGTATGTCAGGTCGCCGTTTGTTGTGAAGTACGTACTTCTAATACAACAGTGGGTAGCGGGGTAGGTGGGAGTGTGTCAAAAGGTCGTCTTATCATATGACCCAGAAAGAAGTGTGATGATGTATTCTGGGGTGAAAAGAATAATATAAATTCACAACAGAGAAAATACCTGTCACAGTATGTATGTATGCATGTGTGTATATGTATATGCATATGCATGAATGTATGTACATATTTATGTGTGCGCATATATATGTATGTATGTGTATGTGGAGGGGAGGGGACTCATTCAGTCAAAGTCGAGAGTTGTAAATCGACTAGACACAAACATTAGCTTAAGATGACCTTAATGCTTGCATACAGGTACTCCATAATCATTTTAGCTTGGTTTTTTTTTTCTTTCTCAATTTTATAAAATAAATCAATCGTCCTGTTTTGGTGCCACCTTTTAGCCGAATATGTGGCATTAGGTGCATTTTCAAAAAATGTCATCGGTCTCTCTTGCTCGCTAACATTATGGTTACTTGTTAAGATCGCTAACATTATGGTTACTTGTTAAGATCGCTAACATTATGGTTACTTGTTAAGATCGCTAACATTATGGTTACTTGTTAAGATCGCTAACATTATGGTTACTTGTTAAGATCGCTAACATTATGGTTACTTGTTAAGATCGCTAACATTATGGTTACTTGTTAAGAGTGCAATGTCTTTTTAAACATTGACTTACCTAGACCCTTGTTAAACGTAAATATCTATGGTAACAGAAAATTAGACGCAAAACTGAAGGTAAACAAAATAGTGTCACTCTATCTCATAGCTGGCTCTTAGATAGATTTGAATCGGTATACAAAAACTGATTTATAAATTATCGAAAGCAGCATTTTAGTGAAACTTAATGAAAACATACAGTAAATAAGCAACAATTATCATACTGTTGCATTATTTTAAATACTGTTGTAAAAGAAACGAGTTAAAGTGACTTTAAAACACTATTGTAATACATCTATTAGTTCATCCTCATTTAACTCAATATATATATATATATATAAAACCAGAGGTATTTCAGCAGTATAAACATTTCTAAATGTCCCGGCTGAGTTTAAGTAGCCATGATGTTTACAAATATTATTATTTTAGGGTTAAATGTGGATAGAAACCCAAACTCTACGATCGTGCACGAGATCGCCAATGACGAAAAAAAAAAAAAAAGGCTAAAATGCTCTGGGCTATTGTCCAGTCAAGTTTGTTATTTTGTTCTGCGTTGTGCAGTTAAGATGAGCAAAAGCACAAGACATTCGTACAAAGCTCAGTTTCCTTTTGTCAGGTATCACACCTTCAATATAAACGAGTGGCCTTTAATCCTCTGTGACGTCATCAAGCTCAGTTTCCTTTTGTCAGGTATCACACCTTCAATATAAACGAGTGGCCTTTAATCCTCTGTGACGTCATCAAGCTCAGTTTCCCTTTGTCAGGTATCACACCTTCAATATAAACAAGTGGCCTTTAGTCCTCTGTGACGTCATCAAGCTCGGTTTCTTTTTGTCAAGTATTACACCTTCAATATAAACAAGTGGCCTTTAGTCCTCTGTGACGTCATTAAGCTCGTTTGTGAGCGTTGGTAACGTCGAAAATCTCGCATATAGCAAAATTTATTGGGACTATGACTTTAGAATTTTATATATTATATTCTATTACATATTCTCGCTGAACAGGAAGTAATCAAACGACTTCTTTGACTTGCAGGCAAAAATTGTTTGATGTCGAGGAACCATTGAGGATGTTTTTGCAGAATCACTGGCTGTACTGTTGTAAACATTACTCATTTTGACTCGTGATCGTGTAGAATTCTTGGCTGTCATGACGCTGTAAACCTACAAATGTAATTGTATCTCATGGGTTTCTATACGTTACGTTGCCTCAATGTGTAACTCGTATACGTTATGTTGTTTTATCGTTATGTAACATGCATACGTTACGTTGCCTCGATGTGTAACACGTCTACGTTGTTTTATCGTTATGTAACATGTATATAATACGTTGTCTCAATATGTAATATTATGCGTTATGTTGTCTCAATGTGTTACTACTATACTTATTTAGATTTATAGAAAATGTTGTTGCTACGTCAACGAGTATAAAATACATATATATTCGTCTGATTTGGGATTTTTAGAATATTTTAGTTATTATGTTAATGAGCAAAATGTACGTGTATATGCTTCTGTTTTGGATTTGTAGGTTAGTGTTGCTGCTTTGTCAAAGACTGAACACTACCTGAATAAGGAATTGTTTATTACTGCACTTGTTGTGTTAATGAGTAAAAACTACCTGAATAATGATTTGTTTATTACTGCAGTTGTTGTGTTAATGAGTAAAAACTACCTGAATAAGGATTTGTTTATTAATGCAGTTGTTGTATTAATGAGTAAAAACTACATGAATATGCGTCTAAGTGGCTTTGTAGAGTACTAAGGTTGTTGTGTCAAAGTAAAATAACTAGTATACATATATATATCTGGCCTTGGATTAAACAGAACACTATTTTACAAAAGAAAGGAAACGTATAATTAGTCATACACACATCCCTCTCTAGGGAAAACAAGAAACATGAACTGAACGCGAATTTGTTTATATGATAAATCCAAATTACCCCGAATGGGTAGTGTCTGGGTAGTGTCAATGAGTCACGTGGTTGTCGGCGCAGAAACGCAAATTTCCAATCACTGTAAAATAGAATCTAACTATAGGCCTAATAGTAATACTTAGCCTCCCGTGAAATAAACAAACAAAAGTACGAGTGAGGTAGGAGATGACCTTGAATTTCAATTTCTATTCACTTTTTTCATCAAGGATAAAATCGTTCTGCTGCGCATTGACAAAATTTAAATCACCTGCGGCAGATTTGCAAACTGTAGGACTCATCTACTGGAAAGTTGAATGAAATTGACTTTTGTGCTAGCCGAGACTAATTGTTGTCGCGGCTTGGCCCAAATCGTTGTCGTAAGGTGGGTGCTCGAATGTGCCCATTTGATCGCTATATGAGTACTTATTGAGAATGTTTGTATCCTTGTGAATGTGTGAGTATGATTCTGTGTGCAGCGTGTCATCAAATAGTACTAATTATCTCCCCATAGCGCTCGAACTCCGCCCCATCGTGCTCACTCCTGGCTCTTGTCCCGTGGGGACCAATCCAGAGCTACGAGCTGTTGCCCCGCCCACGCGGTTAATGCTCTGCAAGGGGTCTCTGCTAAACCAATCAGCACACTGCGCCTCGCGTGCACAGAAATCACTTGCACGCGGATCGTCTCCATGGACCTATTGTGTGTTTTGATTGGTTCCGCTTCGTGCTGTAACTCACTGGAAACCATACTTCTTATATAGGATGAGCGATCACGAAAATTACATTATTCGCTTTAATTTTTTTCCAGGGAAACTCCTCCATTGCAAACGTAAACGTGAGAAAGTTGCAATATCAGAAGATTAATCGGAAAGCACAATAGTAAAGTGCATAAGCTTGACTGAAGTACCCGCTTTAAATGACTTCGCTGCCGACTCAAAGGGTCATACACTAAATAAAAGAAAATACGTCATCGAAAGAGGATTGAATGAGTGCAACGGGAGTAGCAGACGAGAAATCGGACTCAGCCATATTGGCTCGGTATTACTACTACCACGACAACCACAACTACCCTCGCCATCGTCACCATCACCGGGAGCCGGAGAACACACCGACAATGAGCCTGGCAGACGATCATCGAGTTTCGGGAGCAGACGACAGAGGTGACGTGAAAAGAAAGTGTGACGAGTTTCCGTCATTGTATTCTCTCGATGCCGGACACGCGACTGTCCCGCGGGTTCTACCGGACACATCAGGTAAGTGGTTGTCTTTTCATTCTAATCTGTTTCCCAGGTTACCGATTGCATTTATCAAAAGGGGGAAAATGCAGCTAAAATGAGTTATTGAAATATTTTAAAAACAAATTTAATTTCAGTAATTTGTGGTGACAACCAAGATTTATCTTGACATTTTGTGCCATGTTAGAATTGTTATATGTTTTTTAGAAATATTTTCAGTCATTTCACGATGATTTTTTTGTTGGTCATTTGACATCATATACTTTTATATTTTGAATACTTTTATTTCTTACTGATATATATTTTTTGAACTGTATCTCGCATTTTATTTCATATTTATTTCGGTTTATTTGCATTTTAAGTAATTTTATTTCGTATTTTTACTTCCTTTTTGTATTTATATTTTAAGTATTTTTATTTCATATTTATATTTTTTTAAATATTTCATACATAGACTTTAATATTTTAATGTAATTTGATATGTTATATACTTATGCAGATATATTTATTTTATTTAATATTTATCATTGCATATGTCATTTATTTAATATTTATCTTCGCAAGTGTCATTTTATTTAATATTTATTTGAAATTTATGTTCTATTTTATTTCACATTTATGTTTACGTTTCGTGCCATTTTATTTCAATTTTATCTTTATATTTTATTTTAGATTAATATAGATTTCCTACCATTTTATTTCAATTTTATTTTTATATTTTATTTTATATTTTAGTTTTCGTCTAATTTTATTTCATTTTTATCAACTTATTTTATTTTAGATTTATTACAAATTTCGTGTAATTTTATTTTATTTTTATCTTTATATTTTATTTTAGATTTATTTTAGATTTGTGGTAATTTTATTTAACATTATTTTTAGAGTTTAGTACATTTTGTTTCATACTTAAGTTCATAGTTTTGATTGTTGCCTATTTAGATTTAGATTGTAATCATTTGTTTTCATATACAGTTATTTTTTTTAACTTCATATTTAAATTTTAGTTGATTTTATTACATATTTATTTTTACATTACTGTTCATTTAACTTTATATTTATATTTCAGTTCATTTAAAGTCATATTTACATTTTGATTTGATTTCATTTTATTTCATATTTATCTTATACTACAATTAATTTTATTTCGCATTTAGATTTAGATTCTACTTCATTTTAAATCATATTTACCCTTAGATTTTTGTTAATTTCATTTCTTATTAGCCTTTATGTTTAGCATCACAAAACGCAGTATTGTATATTTAAATTATATTTCCTTATTCCATGTTAGGACACAGATCTGTGCACAATAGTGATTCTTTCCTTTGAGCGAATTGCAATTTGACATGAGAACATACACAGTATTCTTTATTAAAAGGCTTGAGAACATACACAGTATTCTTTATTAAAAGGCTTTAGAATTACAGAAACACACACACACACGCACGCACGCACGCAGGGAGAAAGAACCAAATCATTATGCAAAACTCACGTGGACAATTACGTAGATTCAATCCAAATCGGGCTGCAGTCAACATTTACGGGATCAGCAGCACAAAAATAATCATCGATATAAATATATATAAATTACTGTGGCAACTAGCCTTACCCACAGTTACATAACTGATTTAATTTCCATAATAAATTATATAAAATGAACATAATTAAATTTTTATAACAGTATTATAATAATAGTGACCCTCTTTAAAACCTTAAAATTAAAACGTAACTCCGTTCAAACAACATTGAATTAGTTGTTGTTAAAAACTAGTATTAGTAAGGAAAACAAGGAGTTGAATCTTTGCTGACTTATCAGCTTAATCAGAAATTTGAGAGATTATCAGTGTTATCACCAGGAACGTATCAGCTTAATGAATTGTTGCTTAAATTTTAATCATAAAGGATACACATTTTTATAATTTCTATTTACAATCCCATGACACAATGAGCTTTATGCGCTGACAGAGACACATTTTAAACAATTATAAATGCTGTTACATTCTGACAAAATAAAATATATTCAAATAAAATAAAAGCAAAACAATATGTACGGTATATATATACTGCTTCATAAATTCTACTGTCAGGAAGGTGAATTTCTCAAAAAAAAAGTAACTTTCGAACGGGAGAATTTTTCCTGTCTTTGATCTCCAGTCTGACAATGGCCTGCCCCGGTCGGCCACAAAGGCACAAAGGCAGGAAAAATTCTCCCGACCGAAAGTTGCTTTTTTGAGCCAGTACAGGAAGCGGACATGTAGCTTAACGCATTGATATATATTGGTGTATTCGATTTATCTGATTTTGTTGAATACTTCTCGCCTGTTTAGGGGACTTAGTGTACTGTGAGTTCTAGTTGTCTGCCTTTGTGTACACTTCCCGCCATTTGGTTTACTGCAGTATACTGAGTTCTAGTTGTCTGCCTTTATGCACACTTCCCGCCATTTGGTTTACTGCAGTATACTGAGTTCTAGTTGTCTGCCTTTATGCACACTTCCCGCCATTTGGTTTACTGCAGTATACTGAGTTCTAGTTATTCTCTTTATTCCCGCCTGTCACAGTATACTGTGCGTTCTGTGTGTATACTTCCAGACTGTTGAGTTGACGTCACAGTACGTCAGTTTCAGGCTTCTGTCATTACACTCCCGCCTGTTTAGACGACCTCACTACACCATGAGCTCTGTCACAACACTCCCCGCCTGTTTAGACGACCTCACTACACCATGAGCTCTGTCACAAGCAGAGTAGACTAATCTCATTTGCAGCCGGAGAAAATCTCATTTATCCTAATTCGCTTGACCATTGTCGCACAGTTACCTACAACACCGAAGGCCATCTACAATTGTCTGCAACCACCTCTCCCCCAAAACACACACACACACACCACCCACCCACACACTCACTCACACACACACACACACACACTCACACACACACACACACACACACACACACACACACACACACACACACACACACACACACACAAAACAAACACTACTGTTTTTCATCTTCTTGTCATCCCTTTTGTCCTACACCCTCATCCCATTAGTTACCCCTGCTTTTCCCCACTCCCCATCGACTCCCGTTATATGAACTTTTCAGTCTTCTCTGTCCCACCTGAAGCGGTAACCATGTTAATGAACATAACATAATATACTTGTGGCAATAATTCTATTTCACACCGCCAGTGATACAATTTGAAGGCTATATTAAATTACCAAAGGCGAATCAAACAAGCTCGCTTCATCAAGACCCCACGCGCAGTTGCCCGCCGTCCACGGGCGCGTGAACACCGGATTGTGATTGTCCAGCAGGAGGGAAGGGAACTATCTGACCATCTACACGGGCGCCTGGCCCCAGCGCAGTTGGGATTATATTATTATAACGCTGGTGTACCTGTGTGCTTAGGCCTGCCTACCTGTGCGAGTGAAATCTGTGGGTTCGCCAGCAGAATGAGGATTTTTGTAAACTTCACTGTGTGAATCGGCATTCGATATTTAAACGACGGTGTAGGAAATCGTCTTGGGGGAAAAAAGGCCGACTCAGGTAATAATATTATTATTAATAATAATCATCATAATAATTCCTGTGTTAAGATTACTAAGGATAGTGTCAGGAAAACCCCACAGGACATAACGTTTTAGGGAGATGAGCTAGGAAAATGCTTGAATGGGATCATTGCCTCTCGGTCAGTAGGCATACAAGTCACTTCACTCTGAGTAGCATGATGCTCTAAGAATCGTTAAGCTAGGACCTAGTCTGAGACAGCGGAATTCTATTCACAGCAGCAGCAACAACAACAAAAAGAAACAACCCAACAATACAAAAATCAGTACTATTTATTTATTTATTTTAATGCCGTCAATATGTAGTACTCACGGCTCACGAGTGTCGGCGTGAGTACTGTAAGAGCTCAAGATAGACAGACAGACAAACAGATAGATAGATAGATAGATAGATAGAGAGAGAGAGAGAGAGAGAGAGAGAGAGAGAGAGAGAGAGAACGATTTATGGATTGAATTAACTAACTAAATACTAACATAGAAATTATATGCAGTACTCGTAAAACTCGAAATGCAAAGCTGTGTGTGTGTGTGTGTGTGTGTGTGTGTGTGTGTGTGTGTGTGTGTGTGTGTGTGTGTGTGTGTGTGTGTGTGTGTGAGTGTGTGTGTGTGTGTGTGTGTGTGTGTGTGTGTGTGTGTGTGTGTGTGTGTGTGTGTGTGTGTGTGTGTGTGTGTGTGTATGTTTTGAAGTAGTTGTTATAAGAGTTTTTAGAAGAATAATTCCCTGCCACTGTTCATTTAAATTCACTCACAGCAATGCACGTTTCTACTCAGAATTATAAATATGTTACTATAGTTGGATTTGTCTCGAACATATCTTTCACAATAAACACGTCATTTGAAACTATAAATACGTCACCATATATAACAAATACTCCTCTCACTGTAAACAAGTCCTTTAAATTATTGATATGCTACTGTAAACTACTACTGTCTCGCACTACAGAATTATATATGCGATTCTCTAAACTACAACCCACCCACCCCTCTATAAACGCGTCACTCAGAATTATGAAGTCACTCAGAACTAAGTGCTCTCTAAATAATTAACATATCTATCAGAACTATAAATAAATAATTCATTTTCAATTATCAATGTTTCTATCACTATTATAACACGTAACTTAGAACTATTAGTACGCTATAATAAACTATCAATAGTAAGTACGCTACTATATTCTATCAGTACGTATCACCTGTAAATGCATCACTTGCAAGTACGTTGATATAAACTATCAGTGTGTCTATTACCTATAAATGCATCATTTTCAAGTACGTTTCTATAAATATCAATACGAAGTACGTTAACCTTGAGCACGAAGTACGTTAAAATAAACTATTAATATGTCTATCATTATGATAAGGTCACTTAGAAGTATAAGTACTTTACTATAAATATGTCAATCACTATGAACATATCAATTAGAGCTATAAGTACATTACTATAAACTATCAATATGTCATTCAATACATCCCTCACAAAAACAAGCTGTTAACAAATGTTGTGGATATGTGTATATGCACTTCTCAAGTAATAAACCCCAGTTTTGTTTTGTTTTAATGATATCGTCATTTAAAAAAAATCCTGAAATAACAAAACTACACTTTCCCCTCTTTTAAGCGATATGTCAGCGTATTGAAATGATGGCATATATTGGAGCGGAAGGGAGAGAAAAAATATTTTTCATGGACGTGCAGACTGCTAGTACTGTTCTTGTTGTATGAATACCGTTCTTGCTGTTGTATGGGTACTGTTCTTGCCGCTGTAAGAGTAATGTTCTTGCTGTAGTATGGGTACTAGTCTTGCTGTTGTATGGGTACTGTTCTTGCTGTTGTATGGGTGCTGTTTTTGCCGCTGTAAGATAATGTTCTTGCTGTAGTATGGGTACTGTTCTTGCCGCTGTAAGATACTGTTCTTGCTGTAGTATGGGTGCTGTTCTTGCCGCTGTAAGATAATGTTCTTGCTGTTGTATGACTACTGGTCTTGCTGTTGTATGGGTACTGTTCTTGCCGATTTACGATTACTGGTCTTGCTGTTGTATGGCTATTGTTCTTGCTGTTGTACGGTACTGCTCTTGCCGATGTACGAGTAATGTTTTTGCCGGTGTACGAGTACTGTCTTGCCGATATACGATTACCGTTCTAGCCCGTGTACTAGTACTGTTCTTGTCATTGTACTGTCTCAGTTTGGAAATTTGCCAACATCAAGACCCGGTGTAAAAAGAAAAAAATGCATAGGCACACTTCTAAAACTGTGCCTGTCCTCTTTCGCAAAATTATCCGTCCTCTTTCGCAACAGTGACCGTTTTATGCCGAAAACGGGGTCATTATATTGCCCAGAATCTCAGGGAAGGAAGGAATACGTTAATGCTTTCTTCCTTCCTTCTTGTCTTTTATAGCCGCAAGTCCCAGGAGAACGTGTTTGTTGCCTACATTTATGGTGTTCATTTTATATTTTCTTCCTTCCTTCTTGTCTTTTATAACGGCAAGTCCCAGGAGAACGTGTTTGTTGCCTACATTTATGGTGTTCATTTTATATTTTCTTCCTTCCTTCTTGTCTTTTATAACGGCAAGTCCCAGGAGAACGTGTTTGTTGCCTACATTTATGGTGTTCATTTTATATTTTCTTCCTTCCTTCTTGTCTTTTATAACGGCAAGTCCCAGGAGAACGTGTTTGTTGCCTACATTTATGGTGTTCATTTTATATTTTCTTCCTTCCTTCTTGTCTTTTATAACGGCAAGTCCTAGGAGAACGTGTTTGTTGCTTACATTTATGGTGTTCATTTTAAATTTTTTATTAAATTTTTTCAAATTTTCAACAACCTCCCCCCCCCAAAAAAAAAAAAAAAAAAAAATCGATCGAAAAGTCATGAATTATGGGAAAAGCAAGTTTCGAGTTCTTTCAATTTACAGAAACTTCAAGAGAATCGTCAAATGATTTATTCACTCGGCTCCATTTTTTTCTTCTTTTTCTTCTCTTATCACCAACACACGCCAGACACTTGCATCGGCATCAGAGTCAAATCCAAAGCCAGACATTTCAGTATTGCCATTTGATCCTACAGTTACATGCTCCCTTCGTCTGGCATCGACTTGGCCTTGATGAGGTTCATTAGGACCAATGACTTTTGCTGCCTTACCAATAATCAATTTTTTCTTCGGGTTTTTTCAAACTTTTATTTTTATTATTAACATTTCATGGTAATATTTAGACTAAAGTAATATAGAAAATGTTCGTGTGTGTGTGTGTGTGTGTGTGTGTGTGTGCGCGCGCGTGTGTGATATGTGAGTGTGTGTGAGGTATACTGATAAATTGTTGTGTTTATGTTCTGTTTGTTTTCATTGTTAAAATTTACGGATAATTAATACGACAAAAATGTTGAATGCGTAATTCGGACATTTACATATTTCAACTTTAAAATGGCACATAAATACATTAACACATACTAATACACACGTAGATAAAAAGATGTACAGTCAGACAGACAGACAGATAGATAGATAGATAGATAGATAGATAGATAGATACACAAGCACACAAATTATGAATGTAAACAAATGTGTTATTTATGTTCGCAGTCCACAAAACCCAGGTAACAAAAGACAATTAAGAAAAATATTTTTTTATTCACACAAATTTTCTCTTTCTTTCATTCTTTCGCAGCTGCACACCAAACAGTCCAAGAAGACCCTCTTTAACAATGGGTATAACTATCTCTAATGATTAATAGAGAACTGAAAATTATTCAGAGCTCATAAGTAATTACAGTAATAGTAAAAATATTCTTCAACCACAGATGTGAAATCATTTCTAGGTGTATCATTTTTAAGAGTAAATTTCTAATAAAATCATATCCTCTAGATTTTTCACCCCTGCATATATACCTCACTTTTTACTAAAGAGGACAGAATCCGGGGTAAGTGGATTACGGAACCTTAGCCCTGCCTGTCAATCGTGCACTGACATTGGATCTCTTGCAATGCACATTGTCGCCATATTTGATTTTTTTAAAGCTAGATGTATTTCGAAAATAAAGCAGACAGGAAATGTATAAGAAAAACTAAATAAAAAAATACATTTTTTAAACAAAAAAAACTATTTTTTTACAGTTCGAAATGGTGAAACTCTTCAAATAGTCTAAACTAAGAGAAGTGAAGGCCAACCGTAGAAATAAATTATTTTGAGACGCGTTCGGTGTTGATCTGAGCAGTTCAAGGCCACAGTTTCATAAGATATTTGTATAGAAGCAACTGAAAAATATATAATCTATCTTCCTGATTTTTGGTGATAATGGAACTCAGCCCAACTCGCCATCGCAGTAAACAACAAGGATGACTTCACAGAAGTTTATGCCAAAGCTCTTTCACATAGAAGGCAAAAACATTTGATGAATGCAAAATTGTCGCCCACACTATAGGCTTGCATTTTTATTTTTTTTTTATTTTTTTTTTTTTTGGGGGGGGGGTATATTAAAACACAAACAAACAAAAGTTATATTAAAAAGTTAAAAATAATAATTGTAGTTCAGAACAATACCGTCATTTTATGACACAATTAGCTTGCCTGTCATGGAGTTTTCCTCGCGTACATATCGCTCCCTCTGGTAGGTTAAAGCATGACGTCATTACTTTGCGTGGCATACAGTTTCTATAGTACTTAGTAGGTCCATCGCGTACATATCGCTCCCTCTGGTAGGTTAAAGTATGACGTCATTAATTTGGTTGGCATGCGATTTCTAATGAAATGTCCATCGCGTGTGTCGAGAACTTAGATTTTCTGTCACCTTTACACTTCCACGCTCCCCACCCCCCAACCAACCCCGCAACAAACAACAAACCTTTCAAAGCTCGTTGACAATTAAAAATGTACCACGTTTAATTAAAAGAACTAAAATAGCATTTCTTTATATTTGCTGCTGTTTTGCTTGTATTGTTTTAAATATATAAAAGTGCGTTAAAGACTATTAATACAGCCTAAACCAGTTTATGTACAAAACCACGTGCTACAACGTAACTAAGATGCTACCACCACAGCAGTAAGCTTTTCAAGTAGTTGTCATAGAAACGTCGCTAGAAAATAACTACTCAAAGACACTACCAACACATAAATAATATTTTCAACTAAAACAGAAACATCAATGGAGCATGATTACAAAATAACTGCACTAAGACTCCATCAACACAACAGCAAGCTTTTTAGTCCTTACATTAGGAATATACATGATTTAAACGACAAATTTTAACTTAACTATACAAGAAATTAATTAAAATGTAATAATAAAACAAGAATTTTAAATAATTACACTGGTGACAACACACACAGCCATTATGACAGTACACTTAAAATAACACCAGACCATCATAATGAATATGTTTGTAAATTACTACACTAAAATAATAATAATAATAATATTTATTATTTTAAACATATCTCCTCCAAAATATAAAAGATGCAATTTACCCATAAATACTAAATTAGTTTGAAGTCGTTGCCATTTATTATTACAGCAACACAGAAACAAGCACTAGTTGCTACGAACGGGCTGTAATGAACAACATTCTTCTATAGCAACCTATAAGCATGAATAATCATTTGGGCTTCATGGCAACAGCGATAGACTACTCTTTACTTATTCATCACAACTCGTTAGCTACACGCTAACTTACAATTCATAAACTCAATGAAATATTTATAAGTGAATAATGATGATCTACTCCTACAATTACATAACTTCGTAGAATACAATACATCCAACACGTGGTTTTTACAGCAATATTCATTAGACAATCACTTGTTCTCTATTTAATACACCCAACATGTGGTTTTTACAGCAATATTCATTAGACAATCACTTGTTCTCTATTTAATACACCCAACATGTGGTTTTTACAGCAATATTCATTAGACAATCACTTGTTCTCTATTTAATACACCCAACACGTGGTTTTTACAGCAATATTCATTAGACAATCACTTGTTCTCTATTTAGCTCTACCGGCAAGTGGCGTGTACACGTGTTTATGCCGTCACAACATTCCTACAGAAACGTAATCATCATCGCCAACGCCACTTAGCTTCTGTGAAAAGAAATACATTAGTTCACACAATCATTTAGCAAATCACATGAATATTTTACACAACCTTCTATCAATATATAATATATGCAATATTTTAGAGAAGTCAATTATATTTACCAATCACATGAATATTTTACACAACATTCTATCAATATATAATATATACAATATATTAGAGAAGTCAATTATATTTACCAATCACATGAACATTTTACACAACATTCTATCAATATATAATATATACAATATATTAGAGAAGTCAATTGTATTTACCATCTCGTATTTCGTGCGCGGTATCAACGAACGCAAGAATTGACCCCTGGACATGTGGGTGTCTGCGGACATGGGTCATTGATACGTATACATGAATGATTTCTAGGTCAGCTAGCAGATTTTACCACGTCACAACACGGAACGCGAATAACGAACTATGGGCATCTCGTATCCGGCTAGCGGTTCCTCCCCCCTGCCATCCTCCCTTTACCCCTCTGCATCCTTCATCCTTTGAGTGACCTACATCTTAATAGGTCTAAACACCTATTGCACTACAGGTACGCAACCTAGCTAACGGTACCATACTTCTCCTAAAACAATAGAAACCATTAATTAGTGAAAATGTTTAGCTAATCGGCATAATTTGCCTAGAACTCATCTGACAATGATACGAGAAATATTGCTAACAAAGACAGCAAACGTTATCATTTACCAAATGATGCAAAGAATGGTAACAGAAATGAATATTTGCTGTCGTCTGTCAAATAGAACTAAAGAAATAAGCAGTTGGTATTATTTATCAGAGAAACAAACCGCCATTAACATTGACCGAAAGACGACGTTTACCCTATAATAGATTCTCAGAGCTTTCATCCGAGTTTTGCCAACCACTGCTAGGGTACACTAATATTTGATGGTTAACTTCAATTGTGTTTGCCAACCAGTGCTTTGGGAACACCAGTACTTGATGGTTAATTTCATTAGTGTTTGTCAACCAGAAAGAAAGAAAGAAAGAAAGAAAGAAAGAAAGAAAGAAAGAAAGAAAGAAAGAAAGAAAGAAAGAAAGAAAGAAAGAAAGAAAGAAAGAAAGATTAAAGAAAGAAGAAAAAAAGAAAGAATGAAATGCTTGCTACTGCAGTTTCCATAATTATTTCACAAAACACATATCAGTTGCGCGCGCACACACATTAGAAGTCTTCGTAGAGGACTTCTTAAAGTATGAAACACAGAAAATGCCAAAGTCTTTTTTTTCCCACATTTCTTCTTTGGCATATTCATGTGGTGATGCCGTTAACCACATTTGTCTGTGCAAGAACTAAGCACTCGTTAACGCAGTCGGCTCAGAACCGAGGGTGTTTTGCTTCATAGCATAACAAAAATATATCTTAATACTTTTCACCCCCTCACACAAGGTGGGTGTGCATGCGTGCGGGCGTGTCTTCTTGTATGGGTATGTTTGTGTGTATGTGTGCAGCATTCGCATGTGCGAGGAAACAAAAGAAAATTTCTCTTCTCTTTCCCCAATGGAGGATTGCTCCAATCCCCTTGCCGATTTTGCCGACTTTGGTGGTAATGTAAAATGCATTATGGGCATTATTTTGATTTGCAGGATTTGAATGCCACCCGACATAATTCATTCCCAGATCCGAGTCTTCTAAAGCCGACTGAAGCCGAAACCGGTATTTCATGATAAAAAAAAATGTTTTAAAAAGTACAAAATTGAATTGAGCTTAATCAGTGGAGTGCGTAAAAAAGAAGACAAAATAAACAGAACAATCACAAGAAAATATAATCTCACAGAAATCTTACTTTTGAGCCGGAAGTGCGTGCATATAGTGTGCGATTGTGCCATCACGTGATTTTTAAAAAATTAAATTAAAATTGAATACATGCATATATATAATTGATTTATCATATTACTTTGATAAATTTATTTATATAAAAAAATCTAATTTAAAAGATTATTTTTGCAACCAACATCAATTTAACAACGGACTTTTATTTGAATGCATTACATTTTGAGGACAAAATGCTATTGGTCTTTTAAGTTTAACTTTTGTACTTTGACGTCATTCTGTGCAAAATGAATGTTGAAAATTGTAAAATTATAAAAGAAAAGTAACGTTTTCTTTGCATTAAGCATTAGATCGTTAGATATAAGCATTATATCTGTGATAATAAATGTACAATAACGACACAGAATTATTATCTGAATGTATCACAGATAAATATGAGTGCGGTAATAGATGTCTTTGAGCAGAGAGCATAGACTAGCGTCAGTACAACAGTTATTAATCTAAGAATGCAATTTCTACACAAATTAAGCACACGAAAAGAAAATTTAAACAAAAAATTAACCCAAGAAAGCCAGATAATTAGTTTCATGTTATGTGTGTACCCTTCCCTCTGGGTTTTACCACCCACTACCACTCTCAACCATTCTCTCTCCATCGGAACGTAATTGCTACAGAAACGTTTTTGAATAAAATCTTGTCTGCAAAAAATAAAAATTAAAAATTGGTTCTACTCTCTCTCTCTCTCTCTCTCTCTCTCTCTCTCTCTCTCTCTCTCTCTCTCTCTCTCTTCATTTCTTGTTTCAAATCAATTGTTAGTACATGTAGCCATCTGTTCAATATACATTTTTTTTTTTTAAAAAGGAAAGAGAATATATTGAAATTTCTCGTTTTTAATTTGTGCCGAAGTGTCTGACGAACGAGTTGTCTCGCGCTTTCCTCTCGCGCTTGTCTCGCTCTCGGAGTTCGCGTTGTATTGGCCCAAGTTCTGTTCCCGTTCCCATTCCGCCTGCTAGCACGTGCCGCGTGCGGAGAACGTGCGGTGTGTTGGTAACTAACTCCATTTCCACTCGCGCGTGCGTCGCCAGGAAACAACGTCACGCGCTTCTCCTGTCTTCTCCTGCAATGCTCTTTGACACGCAAGTCCGTGCTTGCTGCTCTTGCATGCAAATATACTTAAATACCTCAGAGAGGGAGAGAGGAAGAGAGATTGACTGGGGGAGGAGAGAGAAAAGCAGTGTATTTGTACGTTTGTGTGTGTGCACGTGTGCATATGTGTGTATGTGAGAGAGAGAAGGTCGTAGCAAAAATAAATTATAGTGAAAAATTATTATTGTAAACTGACACAATATTAAAAATAATTTTAATAACTTTGTGTTTCATTTACTCACATTTAATCAGCAAATACACACGCACACACACACAACGCACTCACACACATACACACACACACACACACACACACACACACATACATATACAACCACTCATATACAAGACACTTCTACCGTGTGTTAGTTATTGTACTGCCCCTCTTTCAAGATTACTGCTAAATTCATGCCCCAAAACTGTTTTCTTCCTATGACACACTTAGTAAACAAATAAAATAAGTGAAACTTGCATAATTCTAATTTTATATATATTGCGTTCGATTTAGAATAACTTGCTTTTAGATTGGTCGATGGTTGTTTGACACATTCATACATTTATCTTTAATTTGATATGTCCTTTGAACATAAAGGCAGCCTATTTTATCTCTTTTAATCCGATCTGTCCTTTGAACATAGAGCAGAATATTTTATCTCTTTAATTCGGTCTGTCCTTTGAACATAGAGCAGAATATTTTATCTTTTAATTCGGTCTTTATTTGAACAGAGCCCGAGAGGATATTTAGATTTCTGAGAAAAAGAAGGGAGTACAGAATTTCTCCAGGACAAGTTGATAATTGAAGTATCTTTGAATCAAATTATATTTTAAAAAGTGGTTTAATTTCTTTCAATATACTTATTTGATTAATTTCAGGTGCAAATGACACAAATGTTATAATTTAAAAAAACACAATTTGAAATCAATAAAAGAGAATAAATAAATAAATATATATATATATTTAAAATGATAAATGAAGAAAATGGTTAGTAAGAGAAAAGGGGTCAAGACAAGACATTAATAAAATTAAATACAAGAAGCAGGAAAAAGAAAACGACGACCCTCCAGAAAGCATTGGAACTATCAAGAGAAAAGATGGAAACATAAGGAGACAGAAAAGTGTGGGCGTAGAGTGGGTGGGTAGGTGTATGAGTTTGCAATAAATTTGGGAATTACATTACAAATCTGATGTATGTTAAGGAACAAAAGACCACCAATCTTAATTATAAGAAGCAACAATGTGCACGCACGCGCGCGCGCGCGCACACACACACACACACACACACACACACACGCACGCACGCACGCACACACACACACACACACACACACACGCAAACACACTGTATAATTATTATTCATACATCCATTTATTGTTTATCGACAAAAGCATTTGTTTAATTGCAGATTCTTTCACTTATTTAATGTTTGCTGGCTTGATCCTTGCACACTTGATTGAATGACAGATTGAATGAATGATAGGCTGGACTGATAGGTTGATTGATTTAACTAAAATGAATTGTTTTCATTTAGACCGGTTTAATTTCGTTGATTTTGCTGGCGGTAAATTAATAAATCTGAAGTCAAACGACCAAAAACAAAATACAGGTGACGAACTCGAAAGTTTAACAGAAGTCCAAAAAGAAGTTGTAAATGTGTCATAAAAATGAAAACGTGTCATAAAGATATTGGTGCTTCATAAAGCTGTTCAAAAAGTGAAAATTTGTCACAAAAATAAAACTGTCAAAAAGATAAGCATGCATAATTCTAATTGTTATCATAAACATACAAACATTTAGTGAATTCGAAGATAATGTGTAAAAATATTTATAGTTCGTAAAGGTGTAGTGTATTGTGTGTGTGTGTGTGTGTGTGTGCGCGCGCGCGCGCGTGCGTGCATGTGCGAGTGTATGTTGAAGAAATCCAATTATCAACGAAAATATAAATATGGCTATAACGTCTGCGTCGTAAATTTAGAAATGATGATTGAACAAATGAACCACGGAGACAGAAAAGCTATAATCAACGTATAATGATGTTAACAAATTATACTTAAAACAAATAAATATGTCGTGAATATGTAAACATTATCGTCATAAAACCTAAAATAACCTAAATGTGGCCTTGAAGACGTATGAGATGTCTTGAACTATGTACAAGACGAAAACACGGACACCAACAAACGATTGAAATAAGTATGAGGTGTCTTGAACTATATACAAGATTAAAACACAGGACATCAACAAACGATTGAAATAAGTATGAATTTTTGTCTCTTGGAAACCGCCTGACGTCAGACAGCAAACACTGAAGAAAAAAAATCTCAGAGTTTCATTAGACCACGTGACCCATTACCGACAACGCTAATTTGATTTCAAGGTTAGAATGTATCGCCGACTGCGGCGCCAGTACAGTCTACCACTGAGTCTGGTCGCTAAAATCGTCACCAGAACTCAACAGAATGAATAGTGACTTCCGGACATGGCGAGAGAGGCGAAGGTCAGCATTAACTAGCTGCTCTAGGACAAGCTTGCGATTTCACCTGGAGACAGCGCACGCGGTAAAATGGACACAGGTGATGATTGGCCACAAGACGCGATAGAAACCTGTGACGATAGACAGAGGTGGCGCTAGACAACGGGCGTGTAAGATGAACTTCAATCAGTGACGCGTATCGAAAGCTGCAGCCACGCGCGTGACCACAGGTATTAGAGTGTTAACTTGGACGTCTCAGCTATTAGTGTTAATAACTTGGACGCCAGACAGTTTTACTCAGGCTGGGGGCGTCTGGGGAGGGGGGAAGCAAGCCAGTAACAGCAAACAAGTACCGACTCTAGCAAAATCTATTGCAGAATAAAAAGACCTCTTTCATCATTTCAGGGAGTTCTAGCTGTTAATTGCCCAGATCACGCCCCAAACTGCCATTTCGAGTAGGTAACAGGGTGGAGTTGAGTTTAAAATAGAAAAAAAACTTTAATATTGCCGGGTAAGGTGGAAATCAGTCTGCCGAGAGGAAACTTAACGGGAGGATGGAAGGGTTGTACAGGTGAAATTTACGTACTGAGAAAAATAACACACAAAGGAGGGATATCAAGGAGAATAAACAGAAGTTATTGAAGGTGCAATAGAAAATGTTTCTGAATGAGTATCTTATGGGGATGATGCCAGCTCAGTCAAGTATGTACTGTTAGAATAATTATATTTTAGTTTGGTGAAATTGTTGGCAAATTTTAGTAATATGTCTATAGTTGAGGGCATTGTCAAAAAGATGATGGATGGATGGATGGATAGATAGATAGATAGATAATTGTATTTCCGAGGCATATTAATAGGTATGCTTATCATACGATAATTATTAATAACAATAATTATCATTTAATATTCCTCTTTGCCCTTGGGCTGAGCACGGTCTGATGAAACTTAACCGTTTATAGTTCTAAAGTTCCACTTAGGGATTAGCAATATTCTGCTTGGTTTCTGTCCATTCACACTGCCCAGTCAGATCCAAGATCCATTCCTTTTATTGCTATTTTCATTCTGGCATTTATTTATTCCAATCCTTCACGACATGTTATTCCCCGTTCGCAGCAAACCTTTCAGTTAACGAAAGTTAAAAGATGGTTAATAATAAAACAGTAATTTTTTTCAATAAAATATTTATTTTATATCAGTCCCAATTAGCCGAGAGCAATCAGTTTTTATAATAAATGCCTGTACAATCAATTACTAACCTCAATCCTTACTAGCAGATAGCAATCACTTTTCATAATATATTAATGTACAATCAATTACTAGCCTCAATCCTTACTAGCAGATAGCAATCACTTAATATAATATATTCTTGTACAATCAATTACTAACCTCAATCCTTAGTAGCAGATAGCAATCACTTTTCATAATATATTCATGTACAATCAATTAATAACCGCAATCCTAATTAATCACAAGGAATCAGTTTTATAATCGATACAATCATTTATTTTTCTCTCTGACATAATATATAATTATTTCAGCATGCTTACAAACACAGGTCTTCTTCCAACTTCATATAATTAGTATACTATGTGCTCTTCCGCATCAACATACGTCACATTCCATTCATGGCGTAATTAAGCTCGTCACAAATTTACGCAACATTGCAGTCTCAACCCCTTTATGCGGCATTCTTATTATTAGTACATCACTAAATTCTTCTTTCAACATCAGTAAATCAAATTATATCCTCTTGTAGCCTTTTACGTCATCAAACAAAGATTAAACAGTCTTATTTTTCCATAGTAAGAGATTCACCAATTGAAAGTCGAAGTTAGAGTGATTGTTGTCGTAACTGTCTTATCAGTGTGTAAAACTATATTGTATTAGTTACTTATTTCTTATTCACACTGAGAAGACGTTATTTAGTGTCTGGATTTCTTCTCGTCGAAATAAAGAAGAAAAATGTTTTACTCGTACGACTTCGTGAGAGCATGGTCCACTTGTCGTGCGTATACAAACGAACTAATTCAAACAGTCCACACAAACAAAAACTAAACGCAATATACATGCACAAAGCTACAGGGCTTGTCACGTTTATTGCTGACTAAGTTTGAAAAAATTCTAGATGAAAAAATATCGTATGTAGACATTTCTTCACATAAATAAAATAAAGACAGACTAAGATTGGAAAAACAACGATTCTTAAAGCTAAGCTCTCTCAGCTCGCCATTCCAAGTCGATGTCTCGTGGATTTTTCACTCGAAAGGACTCTATAACCGAAGAGGAACACAAGCAAGTAAAACAGCAATCCTTGAAAGACGATCACCCACAGTTGTCTCCCCTGTAACAGAAGCAGCTCTCTCAGTTCAGAGTTGTTCCAGCCAGGGATATCTCCTAAACAGACCTCTAGGCTCGTGAACACGGGCAAACGGACAGACACTCAGTTTATCTTACATCAGAGACGGAGCACTGCTTCTCCATTGCACATGAACAAACCCACAGAGATACTCGTAGGGGTTTTCGATGTCTCCTGCAGCATAAACAGGAGGCCACATTCTTGTGTGTGTGTGTGTGTGTGTGTGTGTTTGTACCCAAGATATTCATGGTTTCCCACTCTCTCCTTCTCTCTGTGTCCCGGACGACATGCTAACTGCAAACTGCAACAAGAGTATGAACAACAAAAGTATGTACAACAAGAGTATGTACAACAAAACGAAGCATACAACAAATAGATCAGCACGTGAATTAAAAAAAAAATGCCGAACACCTCTCTTATAATACCCCCGTTATGACGTACAACACTAACTGTGAACCTTCGTTATGACGTACAACACCAGTTGTAAAATCTCTGTTATCACGTAAAACATCAGCTGTTAAGCCTCGTTTTGATGTACAACACCAGTTGTAAAACTTCCGTTATAACATTCAATACCAGCTGTTATACCTCCGTTATGACGTACAACACCAGCTGCAAAAACCTCTGTTAAGACGCACAACACTACCTGTAAAACTTCCCTTATTACGTACAACACTACCTGTAAAATCTCCCTTATTACGTACAACACTACCTGTAAAACTTCCCTTATTACGTACAACACTACCTGTAAAACTTCCCTTATTACGTACAACACTACCTGTAAAACCTCCCTTATGACGTACAACACCATGGCATTAATTCAATCTGGGTAACAATTTCTCCCCATACCTTAAGTATGCAAGCAGATATAAATAATTAAATATCGGAAATCACTAAGGACCATAACTCTCACTTCAAAATGCCACTCGCTCGTATTATTCAGTATTCCCTCAACGAAGCAACACTGACAACTGAGATAAACACAAGTGTTCAAACCTTTTAATTTTAGAGTATTTAATGTATTATAATTGATAAGTAATAAAATAGTATTCCGAATGTCAATTGTCGCACATAGATATATACATAGATACTAAGGACAAGTGGATGGATGGATAGATAAATAGACAGACAGACAGACAGACAGATAGATAGATAGATAGATAGATAGATAGATAGATAGATAGATAGATAGATAGATAGATAGATAGACAGATGCACACAGTCAAACAATTCACTTGGAATTGAAACTACTTAGAACAAATCAGAACAGCAGAGGAGAAAATGAAAGTTCTTTAGCACCAACATAAACACATCACACATTTATTAAGACAAACAAAGTCACACAATATGTCACACATTTATTGAAGACAAACAGAACTAACACAATATGTCACACATTTATTGAAGACAAACAGAACTAACAGATACAATATGCCACACATTTATTGAAGACAAACAGAACTAACAAATACAATATGCTACACATTTATTGAAGACAAACAGAACTAACAAATACAATATGCTACACATTTATTGAAGACAAACAGAAGGAACAAATAGAACACGTCACACATTTATTGAAGACAAACAGAACTAACAAATACAATATGCCACAAATGCTAAAGGCACAGAGAACTAACAAATACAATATGTACACATATGTTCAAGCAAAAACTAACAAATACAATCTGTCACACGTTGGAGGCATAACTGACGAAGAGGTAAAAAAAAAAAGAAACTGCAAAACTTTCTGCTTATAATTATATCATAAAAGGTAAAATCAAATTTAATAAACCCACCAAATCCCTTAATAGGAGCTAAAATATCTTACATGCATTGACCGTAATTGTATAATGAAAACTCATGAAAAAAGAGAGAAGAAAAAAAATCGTCTGCTTTCTCTGGTACAGGTTTTCATGGAGGGAGATTCACCCTTTTATGGATGTGTTGCTGTTGTTTAATGTATTAATGCGCATGCTTTAAAGGCCCACAATCCATGTTATGTTAATGAACGAGCGGTGAAAGAATCTAGATATAGAGCTTTCATCTTCACTGATTTCTTGCATAAGAAATATATTTATAATAATATGTATATTACAGGCCTATTTATAATATAACGTGGTATTGAAATGGTGCATTATGCTGAATTACAGTTTACATTTGTATATCTTGCATTAAAAATCTTAGTGCAGATTTACCAGGCTAAGATACCGCATGCACCTTTCTTCATACAAGGATACTCAGTGAGTTCAATCTGTTGTTCTTTCCTGATACAACATTAGATGTGACTGTTAAAATACTGTTTAAATCTGTTCTCTCCTGATTCAACACTAGACATCCTTACGAAGTACTGTTTAAAATCAATTATCTCCCGATACAACATTAAATATATCTTTCTTAAGCACTGTATTGAATCTGTTCTCCCCTGATACAAAATTAAGTATATCTTTCCTAACTACTGTTTTAAATCTGTTCTGTCCTGATTAAATAGAAATTACTTTCCTTAATACAGTTTTAAATGTGTACCGTAAAAATATAACATAAACTATATCCTTCCCAAATTCAGTTTAAAATCTATTATTTCAAAATACAACTTTTAGCAATGTTCTTTTAAAATAATGCTGTGTAGTTGTGCTATTGTTAGAAAATAAATATGAGCAAATAAACAAAAAAAAAATAGTTTTTGTTATTTATTTTTAAACACCTTTAAACAATCTGTCTTCACATTATAAAATTACATTATCTTCACATACTCTGGAAAGAAAAATAATCTTAGAAATGCTAGTTTGAAAATGTTGTACATTAGTTTTAGTTATATTCTGGTAAGATACGCTATTTTAGAAATTACGTTCTTTCAATACTCGGCTTTTGAGATACAAAATACAGTTATTTTAATATTTTTCTATATTCAAATTTTAACATATTTTCTTTCAAAATACAGCATTTTATAATGTTACATTTTACAGCAAACCTGTTTTATAGATATATATATTGAATTTTTCACCGATAAATATAGCGTGAAATGCTGTGAATCTTTTTGCAATACATATTATGCAGTATTGTGAAATTTGTGAAACATTTCAGCAATATATATATGTTGAGATGTTTTGGGAGATTTGTGATATTCTGTGTGATTCTTCTCTATTTGCCGTGAATTTTTAAATTTGTGATATTCCATGAATTATGTAGACGTAAGTACTTTACCGTCAGTCTTTGAGATATTGCCGATACGTTGTAAATTTAAAAAAAAAAAAGATAACTGTGCTATGAATTCATCTGTGGTATTCGTGAATCTTGTAGACACCTGTGATATAGTTTGAATCTTGTAGACACCTGTGATATAGTTTGAATCTTGTAGACACCTGTGATATAGTTTGAATCTTGTAGACACCTGTGATATAGTTCGAATCTTGTATACGTCTATAATATGCTGTGAATATAATCGGAATGTAACTGCCATACTACGTGGCACCACAGCGATTCAATCTAGACTTGTTCCGTTGTGTTTTAGACTGTATCCAAGGAGCGGCAGTGTTTTGTGAGTCTCAGAGCTCCATTAATATAGGTTCCAAGTTCAGGTGTCAGAGCTCAATTAAATATAGGTTCCAAGTTCAGGTGTCAGAGCTCAATTAAATATAGGTTCCAAGTTCAGGTGTCAGAGCTCAATTAAATATAGGTTCCAAGTTCAGGTCTCAGAGCTCCATTAAATATAGGTTCCAAGTTCAGGTCTCAGAGCTCCATTAAATATAGGTTCCAGGTGTATGTCTCAAAGCTCCATTAAATATAGGTTCCAAGTTCAGGACTCTGAGCTCAATTAAATATAACATTTGAACCTAATATAGGTTCAAAGTTCAGGTATCAGAGCTCAATTAATATAGGTTCCAGACTCCGCGTTCAAGTCTCAGTACTCAAGTATAGGTTTCAAACTCCAGCAACCAATTAAATATAGGTTCCAAGTGTAGGTCTCCAGACCCAAATAGAGGTTCCAGACTTAAAGTTCAGGTCTCCGTACTCAATTAAGTATAGGTTCCAAAGTCCACATACAGGTCTCAATATCCAATAAATATAGGTTCCAAACTCCAAGTTTAGGTCTCAATTAAATATAGGTTTTAGCTGAATATTCAGATGACCTCTCAGATGACCTGTTAGTTGAACAGTTAGTTGAACAATAAGTTGAACAATTAGTTGACCACCAAACAACAAAACGAGGTACAAAATATTCATTGATCAAGTATGAAATAAGCTTCCATCTTGCAAAGTAAATAGTTTTTTTTAGAATGAGCATTTCAAAGCATGTTGCTCATTATAATTATTATTTAAATCGACCGAACATTTCGTCACTGGTTGCATTAGGAAAATAATGATCATTGATGCATGATGTATACAGCCTCCCCTTTTTTAAAATGCATTATTCTTTTTAGTGTATTCGTCTTTCTTGTAAAATGAATATAGGTGGTGAAAGTGTGTAAGGTGCACACGTACTGACAAAAGTACTCACTGCAAATGACCTGTAACCAATAACAGTCATCCATCTTGTTCTTTACGTCATTAGCATTCGTCATACTCACCTTACATAGCTAAGTACATTACAAATTATTAGATCTATCTAACGGAGATGTTAACAGTATATTTACCTCTCGAGGTCTACATGACAGATTCTATCTAAACCGCTTACCTTTCGAGATTTAGATTACATAGATTTGTCTAACGGAAGTGTTCATAAACAGCATACGTACCTCACGAGGTATAGATCTAAATAACCAAATTAGTTCCTTACTGCTCGAGATCTACATGACTTCGATCTATTCACCCTGCCCCCACCTGGTCGCTTCACTGAGCTGGAGAGAGCCAATGAAGGAGCAGGCAAGCTAAAGAGTCTTTATGCGTGTTGTTAAGTGCATTTTTACTCTAGGGCTGTGTAAATTACATGACCCCACAAAGTAGTTAAATGATGATCAGTGTAAAAACTACTTTTTTAAGTCATCATATGCTCAGCAACTGTTAAAATTGTAGATGTTCGATCTTTTATTAGCTCCAATTCCCCTACCCCCCCCCCCATCTCTCCACACACAGCGATTTTAAAATACTTTTTTAATTCTTGAAGGCAACTAGAAATAATATTGCAATAAGAAAATTGAAAATAAAATAACAGTTTTAAACTTTCTGCATTCTTAGTGCTAATATATTAAGGAACAATAAAATAAAACCTTTTAACTTTAGAACTAATTTAAAATATGTTATCAGCTAAAGTATTTTGTTTTAAAAAATATCTGAGCACCAATTTATCAATCTACCCCACCCACCCCCATTCATTACAGTTCATTTTATTAGCTTTATAGTAAGCGCGGTTATTTAAGCAGGAAGAAAAGTTCAATATTTGAACGCCATTTTATCAAACTATTATCTTTACATTATTTACAGGTCAGGAAGGTGCGTTCAAGAAAATCAAATCAGAAGGAACGAGTCCCGTGTCTTTGTCCCTTACTCCATCTTCCTCTTCCTCTTTACCTGGTCCCCCTAGCACGTCCCCAGCCCAGGGTCACACCCCGTCCACAGGTTCGTGCCCTACGCCAGCCAGGCGGCGCCACCGGACGACCTTCACGCAAGAACAACTACGAGAGCTGGAAAACGCGTTCGCCAAGTCTCACTATCCGGACATTTACTGTCGGGAAGAGCTCGCGAGAATCACCAAACTGAACGAAGCCCGAATTCAGGTAGGTGCACTGGAAGCTATTTATAGTCTGGGCGTGCTTGATTGCTACCGCTAAATCATCGCACGCTGGAAATGGTCGTTAAACAATCAATCAATCAATCAATCAAGGAAGCAAGCAAGTACTCAAACTATTCTTGTCTACTCATTCAATCAGTCTGTAGATCATTCAGTCTGTTAAGTATGTCCGTAGTCACCAGACAGGCAGACAGTCTTAGAAGCAAGTCCTTATTAGTATTCAATCTACAAAGCAATCAGTTAATTCGAGAGTCAATGAATCAGTTAAGTAAGCAAGCAAATATACGTGCAGCCACACATTTCAATCCACCAATTAATCCGTTAGTCATTCAGTCAATCCAATAAGCCGTCGTATTAGCAAACGCACAATCAATTAATCAATTAGTCAGTCAATCACTCAGTTTGAAATTATATTGTGTTTTATCCTGGTTTGTTTTTTGACTGGAAGAAATTCTAGGAAAATACTCCTAAAACTAGGAAGACTACGATAATGTTTACACCACGCAGAGAGAAATAGGGAGAATAAATCATTTTATCGAATCATAAAATTTACCAATATATATTGTTTCGTTTGTTCAGCTTCTCCCCTCTCACAGATTTCTCAGAATATAATGCAGGATACGTTTCATTAAATTCTAGTGCAAGATACTGTTCATTAAGTTTTACTAATCTCCTTCGTGTATTCGGGAGGGCTCTTAAAGGTACATGTATATAGAGAGTACCTAGCTTCATTATTAATTATATATATATATTAGGTGGTGTCTCAAATATAGTTCGAAATTTTTTTTAGTTCTGGGTTCTTAGATAGACTAGTTCAAATATACTGCGGACTCTTCCACGCTTAAACACAATCAAAGTGTGAGTTACGCTTAAATTTAAGATAGCCCAGAGGCCCTAGAGCCTAAACCAGCCTGAAATCTTTGATGCTGTTGGTTCCAAGTATGCAAGACTTAAGACAGTCTGGCATCTTTGGCACTTTTGGCTCTTAGATATTCAAGAGTCTAAGACAGTGCGGAATCCTGCGAGCTATTTAGAGTCAATAGAAAGTTCCACCCAGCGACTGGACGGTATTGACTTTTAAGAGTGAAACATTAATAACACAGGTGTGGGTTAGATGTTGACTTTTAAGAGTGAAACATTAATAACACAGGTGTGGGTTAGATGTTGACTTTTAAGAGTGAAACATTAATAACACAGGTGTGGGTTAGATGTTGACTTTTAAGAGCGAAACATTAATAACACAGGTGTGGGTTAGATGTTGACTTTTAAGAGCGAAACATTAATAACACAGGTGTGGGTTAGATGTTGACTTTTAAGAGCGAAACATTAGTAACACAGGCGTGGGTTAGATGTTGTTTCTTCGGACTGGATATAAATGAGACAATTTTAGAATTAAATAGAATTTTACAAATTGACAATATTTATTTCTATTCTTCAAAAAATCTTTATAAAAATAATTCTGATGCTGAAGCGAATTCCCAGTACAGTTTGATTAAAAGTTGAGACTTCCAAGAATGCAAATAAGTTTTAGTGTGTGTTGTGGTTGTTTTGTGTATGTGTGTGTGCGCGCGCGTGTGCGTGTGTATCCCTTTGGGTGATATGCATTATTTAATAGTGTAGCAACATGCTTAAATTTGTTTATAAGCTACGAATGGGTTGTTTGAAACTAATTTGACACTAATGTGAAATCCCTCAACTGGGAAAAGCATAAAAGTGCGCAAAGATAAAAATGGAAAAAACCCTCACCAAAATAATATCAGGGGAACAAAAAGAGCAAAAACAAAAAACACCCCCCATCCCTACCCACCCAAATCGTTTCACATCGCCAAAATTTTATCAAATTAATGTTAAAAGCGCAATGCTCACCAATATATGTCACTTTCTTGAGTGTATACAATGTATTGACATCAAACACACATTAAAAATGGAAATGGAAGTGGGAATAATCTTCACATCAGGCTGAATATTAATACTCGAATATTAAAACTTAGCTTATGATCGAGAGTTGCGCACTAAAGTCCCCACAAATCACAACGGCGGCACTCAGAACGGAAGTAGGTGTCGCTGTCACAGAATGGTTCGCTGGGCATAATGGCGTGAATGCAATTTTGAAACTGTCGGATAGGGACAATTTGGTGCATGATTAATAAAAATAATGTATTTTTTTAAAAAGAGTATCAGTGTAACAATTATCATAGTCGTATATTCTTTTCATAACAGCTAATACATCCACACGCTAGTTTCGTGGTAACAGCGCCTTTTAAATACCATGGCCAATCATTTCTATTGTGACTCGTAAATGTATTCTTACGTATAATTCGTGAATATATTACTCTGTGAAATTCCGTTAATATATGTCTTCAAAGTGAATTCCGTTAATATATCCCACTGAAAATTTCTGAATGTTTTCAATCCTGAAGAAATCACGACCAACAAACTCAGGCGGGGCGAATCGGTGTTTTGATAGTGACTCTCGCAAATGCATTCATAATATAAGAGAACTGGGGAAGGGAGGCGACTCTTTCTGGCAATGAATTTATTAATTTAGAAGCGGGGAGAGAGAGAAGGGAGGAAACTATTTCTACCAGTGAATTTACTAATTAGAAATGAGGCTCAGGGTTCAACTCTAGAGTCGTGATTGGAGGGCTATGTGAAAGAGCTGCATTTTACTGCATGCCTACTGCATGGTTATCATCACTATCGTTATCGACTTCATCATTGTGAATAATTATATAAATGAAGAATAGTAATAGAAAGAGAAAATAAAACAGATAGAGAAAGAATAGTACACGAAACGTGGATTAAACAAGAACAATTCTAAGTTTTAAAAATTAATTTGAAATTAAAGAGTGAGTCTACATGTAAATAATAATAGAATAACATAAACAGCAAGTAATAATAATAGAATAACATAAACAGCAAGTAATAATAATAGAATAACATAAACAGCAAGTAATAATAATAGAATAACATAAACAGCAAGTAATAATAATAGAATAACATAAACAGCAAGTAATAATAATAGAATAACATAAACAGCAAGTAATAATAATAGAATAACATAAACAGCAAGTAATAATAATAGAATAACAATTTATTAAAAGAAATATCAATGAAGAGAAATTGTAAGAAACACTGAGTTAAATAAATGAAATTTAAATCTACAAACAATAATTATACATTAAATATAATAAATATTGAAAATAGTAGTTTAATAAAAAGAACAAGTAATAGAAATACATACATTAGCAACAGAACTAATAAGTAATACTAATAGAAATAAATGCATTAGCAACAAATCTAATAAGTAATAGAAATACACGCATTAGCAACAAATCTAATAAGTAATAGAAATACACGCATTAGCCACAGAACTAACAAGTAACAAAAATTGTATTAAACAGAAATAACAGGTAAGAGAAATTGTATAAAATTAAAATAAATACCAACAGAAATTTTATGAAATAGAAATGCATGTAGTCAGAAACATAAATTATAATACAAATATAAATGTAAATAACAGAAATGATAATATAGAAATAAGAAATTAATAATTAATGGCAATAGTAAGTACACGTACAAAGTTGTATTAATAAATTGTAGATAATTAAGTTAGTAGAAAGTAATAATATAAAATGCATTTAATAAAAAAGATTAATATTTACAAACACACACACGCACCACACATGCACAACACATATGTACCGTTATATAAGTTATTAAAATTAGTAGGTAATGGAAACTGCAAGTGTCAGCAGTCATAAGAAACAGCAATAGAAAGTAATGAAAATAATACGGAAAAAAGTAGTATATTTTCCCCCAATCCAGCTTCACAGTCAATTTCATCTGTTATTTCTGCCTTCCAGTTTAATAGTCATCATATCTCCTGTTATTCCTGCCTTCCAGTTTAATAGTCATCATATCTCCTCTTATTCCTGCCTTCCAGTTTAACAGTCGTCATATCTCCTGTATTTCCTGCCTTCCAGTTTAACAGTCGTCATAACTCCTGTTAATTTTTCCTACCAATTTAATAGTCGTCATATCTCCTGTTAATTTTTCCTACCAATTTAACAGTCGTCATATCTCCTGTTATTTTTTCTTTCCAATTTAATAGTCGTCATATCTCTTGTTAATTTTTCTTTCCAGTTTAACAATCATCATATCTCCTGTTATTCCTGCTTTCAGTATAATAGTCACTGTTATTTTGCCTTCTAGTTTCACGTGCTGTCATTTTGTGAGGTTTTGCTGAGAGATGGGCAAGATGTTAATTCTCCACCACCACCCGGGTCACCTGTTACCTTAGGATAATCCCCGAAACACCTTCTGGCTGGCCACACGGGTTAGAGAGAGGAAAGATAGATAATGTAGAATAGAAGAGTGATAGTTCAAAAGATATCTCGAGCCCCCCTGATACATACATATTATTTAAATACAAGTGACGGCCTACAACACGTAATGTGTAAGTGAGTCACGCCAGCATAATGGTCTAAGTATCAATAAAAATGTATTCAACAAAAAATAAAACAAGACGGCATGGTTACATATAGTGAACAGTTCAATGGTTACAATTAGAGTTTACAAATGAATATTGTTCATAATCACGACATGTAGTGTCATAAGTGAAAGTTTAGTTTAGTCCTAGGGCACCAGTGGCATTTATTTGGTTCGTTCATATGAGCAAAGAAATAGGTGGATTAAAAGTGCTTTGCTTAAAGTTCAATTGAATTTGACTGAATCTGTTGACTTTATAGTCATTTAACTTTAGGATTGTCTGACGAGTCATCTAGGGATCCAGTGAATGTCGTGGTGGATGTGCACGTGGTCTGTGTGTTGTTCCAATCTGGCATCGCTTCCCGGCTCAGTGCTCGTCATTCAATGTCCAAGATAAAGTTCCGAAATGTCAGTAAAATACACATGGGCTAAGAATTCTTTCACATGTGTTCTCTGACAGAACACTCTTACTTACATGGTCATCATACTTTTTAAAAGTGAAATATAGCAATATAGTTACGGTTAAATGAACATAGATATAATATTTAGTTATGCAAGCAACACCACATACCTTCAGCAGTCATATATACACAGGATGGGTTCCTGCTGTGTTGACAACCAGCAATACAGTATGATTATAGCTTATTAAGGCCAGTATCTAAAATACGTGTTGCTTCTATGGTCAGCTTTCATTCGACTGATAATTATTAGGTGAGTTTCTGGTACATTTGATATGCGTGGATGAGCTGCACTTTGATTGGTTAGTTTAAGTGTGTAGAAACTCAGGTATTACTCTAGCCCAGGGACAAAAAGGATCAGTGTTCTAGAGTTAGATTTGTATATAGTCTAATTTTAGAAGAGGGTGGGTGTGGGCTACCTAAGCCACTATGTGACATATATCTGATGTTATTCATTGTGTTTACTTTGGTCAGTGATAGAAAGTATAAATAAATCCTTGTGACGTCTGTAAAAGTTTAATTATAAGCTATTAAATAAGGATTAGCTTTCTAAGTTTCGGTTTCAAATGAAATATATTTCAATGTTTACATTCTGTGCCTCGTTTCACTTTGCATGAATTCATTCTTTTACCCATCCTTTATATTTCAAAGCCAGTCATTACCTTTGCAATAGTGACTGCCAAAGAAAGTATGCATTGCTGATAATGTCACATCTACCAGGGCAAGTGTTAATTAAGTGTTAACAAATTGCCACAGAAAGAGTTATAATGTAATGAATATTAGGGCAAGTATTTATGACTTTATTACAACTACCAGGGCAAGTGCTCCTCAGTGTAAACAAACTGACACAGAAAGAGTTATAATGTTATGATTATTAGGGCTTTATTTATGACTATATTACCACTGTCAGGGCAAGTATTGCTCAGTATAAACAAACTGACAGAGAAAGAGTTATAATGTTATGATTATTAGGGCAAGTGTTTATGACTATATAGTGTCTACTGGGACAAGTGTTTATGACTATATAGTCTACAGGGACAAGTGTTTATGACTATATAGTGTCTACCGGGACAAGTGTTTATGACTATTTAGTGTCTACCGGGACAAGTGTTTATGACTATATAGTGTCTACCGGGACAAGTGTTTATGACTATTTAGTGTCTACCGGGACAAGTGTTCCTATATCACCAAGATCAAGACGGCCAAGGAGAACATTTATAATTATAACAGGCTGCCAAAGATTGTGTTACTGTGTCATGACTAATAAAGAAGTGCTATAGATTATGTCACAACTACTAAAGAAAGTGTTTCTGTGTCATGACTAATAAAGAAGTGCTATAGATTATGTCACAACTACTAAGGAAAGTGTTTCTGTGTCATGACTAATAAAGAAGTGCTATAGATTATGTCACAACTACTAAGGAAAGTGTTTCTGTGTCATGACTAATAAAGAAGTGCTATAGATTATGTCACAACTACTAAGGAACGTGTTTCTGTGTCATGACTAATAAAGAAGTGCTATAGATTATGTCACAACTACTAAGGAAAGTGTTTCTGTGTCATGACTAATAAAGAAGTGCTATAGATTATGTCACAACTACTAAGGAAAGTGTTACTACGTCACGATTATATCATGACCGTTAAGGGCAGTATTACTGATTACATCACAACTATTAAGGATATTGTTACTCACTTCATTACTTACTACGTCAAGATTGTTAAGGACAGTGTTACTGATTGTGTCTCAATTATTAAAGACAATGTTTCCATTTTACAACCATTAAGGACAATGTTACTGATTACATCACGATTATTAAGGACAATGTTGCTATGTTACAACCATTAAGGACAATGTTACTGATTACATCACGATTATTAAAGACAATGTTTCCATTTTACAACCATTAAGGACAATGTTTCTCTGTCACAACCATTGAGGACAGTGTTACTGATTACATCACGATTATTAAGGACAATGTTGCTATGTTACAACCATTAAGGACAATGTTACTGATTACATCACGATTATTAAAGACAATGTTTCCATTTTAAAACCATTAAGGACAATGTTTCTCTGTCACAACCATTGAGGACAGTGTTACTGATTACATCATGATTATTAAGGATAATGGTTCTATGTTACAAACTTTAAGGACAGTGATACTGATTACGTCCCAATTATTAAGGACAATGTTTCTACGTCGCTACCATTAAAGACAGTGTTATAGATTACATCACGATTTATTAAGGATAACGTTTCTGTTGTGGACTAAATTTGCCTATCCATATTTCTAGACTTAATTGTTATATAAGTTGTTAAATTGTCAAAGTGACCTGGCCTTGGTCACTCCTTATGATGGTATTTGTTTTGTAAGCGACAGAGTTGGAGTAAACAACTTGAGTTGAGGATACGCTAGAAAACTGCTAACGCAATCCAACTGGATGAGTAGGTTTTCTGGCTAATATTTTCACACTTGTTCATATCAGTTTTATCCAATGGAGCTGGACCACACGTTTCTTTGTTGAAGAAGTACTCTAGTCTAAACACTTTGAATTTGAACATAACTTGGAGTCCGGTCATAAAGGCAATCATTAGCTTATGGTAAGTTAACTGACTAATAAAGAAAGAATGGACTTAGAAATATTTCGTAATTGTTTCCTATTGAATTGGAGAATGCTTATGTAATTGAACCATTATTTCTATATTCATTAATTTGACTATGTTGTACATTATACTTTTAAATTTTGATTGATGCTCTGTTTCTTACTTTGTTTGTGTATCCGGTTAATGAAATTGTTGCAGAATTTGTAAGTTGATAATGTTTATAAGAGAAAAAGGAGTTTAGAGATGAAATATGCCTGAAACTTAGCACTGCTTTAATTTGACTTTTGCAGAACAGAGCAAACCTCTTTGGTTATCACTTCATGCTACAGTGACTACTGCACTTTACTTGAATATGTTGGTGTGTGCATCCGGCGTTGTCATCAACTTATCAGTAAAACGTGTTGCTGTAAGTTGATTCCTGTGAATTCTGTTTGAGTGCCAATATGGTGGAAATTGTGACTTGAGTTTGGTCTCAAGAATTCATGAAGATTACTTTGAATATTCCTCATGGTGTGTTGAGTAAACGCACATGGAAATTCAAGAACATTCCTCCTGATGTGCTTGATAGCACATTTGAAATTCAGGACAATTCTCTATGAAGTGCTTGGAGAGCACATTAAAGATCTGGAACAGTTGTGTAACGTGCCTCTAGGAGGGACATGTGGGACCTCACATAGATATGGAAGGCAGTGATTTGTTGCAAACTGAGTGACTGTGAAACACATGCCAGAAAAAGCCTCATCTTTGAACAGATTATGTGTATTGACTTTAATGTCTCTGAAACTGCTGTTTTTTCCATGATGATAGCCATGAACTTGATTAAATATTTATGTTATTGATGGCTTATGCCTATGCTAAGATAAATAGAATGATTGTCTAGCATTACTCGAACATTGTTGTGAAATGATGTAAATGTCATCGCTCTTTGATTTAAATCATGTGTTATATATTTGATTGTTAATTTAATAAATTTATTGACCTTCTTAAACATTTTGATAACCATCTGTTGGAAAGACAGTCGGTGGATCAGGGCTCGCTAAACATAGATTAAAGATGGATTTGTCTTCTCCTTTAATAAGAAGTTTTCCACCTATGGAAATATTGTGTTTTGGCAAATGTTGTCTTAATGTGGAGGAGAGAAAATTTTACAGCTTCCACAATTCCGCCAAGTGAGAGAGACGAGTGGTGTCTTCTGGAGAATTATTAATAACATAAATTAAGATTCTCACCACTTGTAATTAGTTATGGGTGGTTAATAAATAATAATAATAATAACTATTAACTAGGTGGCGTTGGCTTCACAGTTTCTATGTAAACGACCGATAAAGACAGTGTTACGTGTACGTCACGACCATTAAAGACAATGTTACTAACTACGTCAAGACTATAAGGGTCAATGTTACTGACTATACGACTGCACAAAGACATGGATTCAATGTCGCGGTGCGTATCTCCTTGTATTTGTATGCCAGTGTCAGATTTTCAGTCTAGACGGTTTGTGGCCGGGCTTTGCTGAAAGTAAATTTGAAAGATATTTGAATTAGAACAGCTCTTTGGTCTGCTTTTCATTTCTAATTACCCCACGATGAGTATAAATACAGAACTCCCCTTATATGCATCGTTTGTACTCACACGTTTGTTACTGAAAATGAGGCTGATTCACAAATCAGAGAGCAGTCATTCAAGCTATTTCAGTCACGTGATTGAAGTCACTTAGCTGGTTATAACGTTATAACGGTGTAACACAAGCTAAAATTGGTAGGTGGCGCTCTGGATGCTGACAACAATTAAACTCCATATCAGAGAGTGCCATAGTAAGGGGGGGGGGGCACAATCTTACAAGGGGAGAGGAAGGTGGGGGTAAAAAAATCCAACCAAGCCTCTATGAGAATTTAGCTTGAGGCGATCCATTTTCGGGCGGCAGCCGCCATTTTGTCAGTTTTAGCGTGGTAATTAACTCCCCTTACAGTTCCCTAGCGTACACACTCCTCTCCTAGTGCTGTCTCGCGCTGTCACGCGGAATCTCGACGACAGACGGCGCTAAGGGCTGGACCTTTATTTCACACAGGACCGCATATTCCCGGTGGGATCTCGATTTTGGTTCCTGGCGCTACTCGGGTCACTCCTGGCTCGTCTTCGTGTTGCCGTTCGCACCCAGGGAGGCACTGGGCGTGTTTCAACTTCACCGTGAACGATAAATAGTCTGTGTCTGTCCAGCGAAAGGCCGTCCCCAGGTTTAAATGAAATGTTACCCCGTTCAGGGCAAATGAACACGCTTCTCAAGTAGTCAATATAATTATTTCTTTCTTCTCCACTATATTTTGAATCTGGTGAGATCAAACCAAAATTATTTGTTGTCGACTATATATACTGCACAGTCAGTAGTTACGGTGTTAATCCATGAGTCACAGTTGTACTTTCAGTACTGTGCAATACCACTTGAGTGTTGTCTGTAAAATTAGTAAGTGTTGTCTGTAAAATTAGTAAGTGTTGTTTATAAATTAGTAAGTGTTGTTTTTAAAATTAGTAAGTTTAATCTTTAAAATTAGTAAGTATTGTCTTTAAAATTAGTAAGTGCTGTCTTTAAAATTAGTAAGTGCTGTCTTTAAAGTTACGAACTTTACGAAGTACAGCCTTTAAAATTTCGAAGTGTTGTCTTTAAAATTCATAAAATTTTGAAGTGCTGTCTTTAAAATTAGTAAGTGCTGTCTTTAAAATTAGTAAGTGCTGTCTTTAAAATTAGTAAGTGCTGTCTTTAAAATTAGTAAGTTTAATCTTTAAAATTAGTAAGTGCTGTCTTTAAAATTAGTAAGTGCTGTCTTTAAAGTTACGAACTTTACGAAGTACAGCCTTTAAAATTCATAAAATTTTGAAGTGCTGTCTTTAAAATTCAAAGCGCTTTCTTTAAAATTGCCAAGTGCTGTCTTTAAAATTACGAAGTGCTGTCCTTAAAAAATGAAGTGCTGTCTTTAAAGTTGCTAAGTGCTATTTTAAAAATTACGATGTACCTTCTTTAAAATTACGAATGATTTCAATTATGCCCGCGGAGCACTGCGCATTACTATTATAATGACGTGATATTTCCTACGTAATCACTGTGTACTAATCAATACGACATTAATTATATCATATGTACTACGTAATCACTGCGTTAATTATATTCAGTTCTAATTAGTACATTAATTATATCATAGCTACTACTCAATCACTAAATTAATTATATTTCGTAAGCAATACTACATTAATTATGTCCTCAACACTGGGCAATGTTACATTAATTATGTCTTCAACACTGGGCTATGTTACATTAATTATGTCTTCAACACTGGGCAATGTTACATTAATTATGTCTTCAACACTGGGCAATGTTACATTAATTATGTCTTCAACACTGGGCAATGTTACATTAATTATGTCTTTAATGTTATGCAGTATTACTTTAATTATGTCTTTAATGTTATGCAATACTAAATGAATTATGTCTTTAATAGCCTACTACTTTAATTATGCCATGGTTACTGCGCAATTATTGCATTAATTATATTCAGTACTGTGCTATACTACATTAATTGTACTACTCAATACTACATTAATTATGTTATATCTGTTACGCAGTCACTACATTAACTATAGTCAGTACTAGTAAATGCCACTTAATTACGTAGTAATTACTACTCAGTGATAAATTATATCTTCAAATCTACGTATTTCTAGAATAACTATGTCTTCAAATCTACGCAATACTAGATTAATTGTCTTTAAATCTACGCAGTACTAGATTATTTATGTTTTCAATACATGCAATACTAGATTAGTTATTTCTACGCAATACTAGTCTATGTCTTGAATACTATGCTATACTAGATTCATTATGCCTTTAATATTATGTACTGATATAATAATTAAGTCTTCATTGCTACGAACTATTATATTAATTATGCCTTCTGTACTACGGACTAGTAGCTTAATTATGCCTTCATAACTACAGACTGTATATATTAACTGCTCAATCCATTATGCAATGCATGAATACATTCGCTGCCTTTAAGCAAAGATACACGACATCATATTATTTCAAATATGCTATTCTACAAGTCTAACAAGCAAAGCCTTTGAACAAGAGTCATCAGACTGGCAGTCTAAAAATCTCTAAAATAATAATTATATTTCCGAGAAGAGGCTAAAAAGAAAAGAACAATTCACAAGAATTAAGACTACATTTGCACATCTCTACATTCGTATCCCTTCTTCTTTGCTCCATATGGTAGTACAGTCAAAGAGATTTCACTTTTAAGTTGTTAAAAAAAAGAAAAGAAAAGAAAAATTAGTGTACTGAGCCGTGATAGTGGCAAATTTGACCAAAGGGCACTAATTTATCGGCCTCATAATTATCGGGGAAATCAAAACAGCAGATGCCTGTCGACGATTAATAAAAATGAAGGGTGATTATTTTCCACAAGCGCTCCTTGGACATGTGCTAGATTAGCTAGAAGAATTGTCTCCCATTTCTTTTTGGAATATGTACCAGCAAGGCAATCCGTGATAATTGTGGACAGTCTTACAAACATGGATTGAGAATAATGGGCAATCTTACAAATATGGACTGATAATTGTGGGTAGTCTTACAAATATGAATTGATAATTGTGGACAGCTTTACAAATATGGATTGATAATTATGGACAGCTTTATAAATATAGATTATAATTGTGGACAGTCTTACAAATACGGATCAATAATAATTGTGGGAATAATCTTACAAATATGGATCGATATTGTAGACTGTCTTCAAAGTAGTGATCGACGATATTGACGCATTATTATAAATAGAAGATTAATAATGATGCATGCTTATAAATAAAGGTCGATAAATAGGACAGATTTATAAATATTGGCCTATAATTTAGACAGCCTTATATAATGAGCGATAATATGGACACAACCTTAGGCTAACAATTTTGATCGATACATAATTTTTCTTTACTGTTTTAGCGATATAGGTAGATTTTTTTTATTAGGACAAAGTCTTGATAATATAACATTTTGTATAGGACAAAGTCTTGATAATATAACATTTTGTATAAGACAAAGTCTTGATAATATAACATTTTGTATAGGACAAAGTCTTGATAATATAACATTTTGTATAGGACAAAGTCTTGATAATATAACATTTTGTATAGGCAGTCTTTACATAAGTGAATCTATGTAACGACATACGACGTGCAGAGTTTATTTATGACCCTGTTATAGCATTAATTATAAATACTATTAGTTGATTCATTCAATATTAATACTAATAACAGCCTACTCATTTGATCGCTATATTAATAGCTGTTGGAGTAATTTAACGGGACAATTATTCAACTTAACAGAACGACGAGAGGGGACCAGATTCGTTGCCTCTAGGATCGGCGAATATTATCTCGTCCTCTTAATTAATTAACACTCATTCATCCTATTTGTGGCTCGCCCCCCCCCCCCCAGCCAGTCACAACTAATGGTCATTCAAAAAATTAATTAAGCTATGAAAAAGATAACAACAAGCAAATAATAGGAATAGCTAAAACTATTATATACAAGTGGCAATGAAAGAGAAAGCGAACACGTGCTATGAATCCCGTCGTGTCCGGTATTCTCACTATAACATTGTCATTTACAGGAGTCCTGAGAGCCTGACTTAACTCTTAATCCAAGATGGCGGCGATAGATGCGATGACAAGCAATTGTTATTCTGCTTAAAGGAGCTGGTATGGTGAATGAGCACCCAGATTAGCTTTCAGATAATATCAAAAATCAGATTTTACATGAGGAGAGAAACTGCTGATGTAGAGTTGTTGAGGAAGGCATGCTGATGTAATGTTGTTGAGTTGAGGAAGGCACAACGAATTAAAACCAAACGTTGAGGTTGATTGGCACGCCGACTAATGACCTAATATTGAGATAAATAAAGTACTTTGACTAAGTATATATTGTTGAGACAGTACGTTGATTATCTAGAGGTGAATTTAAATACAATGTGTTGACTAATTATACAGAGGCGAGATAAATAAATTATGTTAATTAGTTTTAAAAAATGCGTTGTCTATGTAAAATTGGGTACGTTGATTCATTATCCAGAAGTAGATCAGTGAAGTACGGAAACCTGAATACCTCTGGTGTGGTCAGTGAAGTACGGAAACCTGAATATCTATGTGGTGTGGTCAGTGAAGTACGGAAACCTGAATACCTCTGTGGTGTGGTCAGTGAAGTACGGAAACCTGAATAGGCCTACCTCTGTGGTGTGGTCAGTGAAGTACGGAAACCTGAATACCTCTGTGGTGTGGTCAGTGAAGTACGGAAAGATAAACACCTCTGTGGTGTAACCAGTGAAGTAAAGAAAATTAAATACCTCTGCGGTGTGATCAGTGAAGTAAAGAAAACTGGAATACTCTGTGGTGTGGTCAGTGAGATAAGGAAAGTCTCACTTTATAAAACTGGAATTATATATTGTTTGATATTTCAACTATTGTGGAACTTGAACAAATTAAATGAATTTTTAAGAGAGTGTTCCTTATCAGAAAAGACTGTATGAATAACAGTTATGCACTGCAAGTTGAAAAATTAAATAATACATGTGAAAAAATAATAAACATGCAATTAGGTAAACAGGTAATTAATATGTACTTGACAGTGAACACACACACAAACACAAAACATACACAGAGACATACAAACACACAATCGTTGAACGATTCTTTAAAAAAAAAATTACAGAACTAAAATGAAAGAAATTGCCAAACTCACTCTCGTCTGCCCTTATGAATTGCAACTGATAGTTTACTGACGTTATGTCGAATCTAGATACCAGTTCATTTTCAGAAATGTAGTTTTGCAGATACCAATGACATCTAAAATTTACACAGTAACCATAAATGCTCTCTCTAAGTACCCAAATTCATTTTCTGTCACCACAATGGGAAGACTAAACGTCAACGTGACAAGTTTCGGCACCCGAGTAGGAAAAAGAAACACCCACCAGAACCAAGGCAGATGGGCGCCCAGAAAGCATGCTTGTTCCAAGATGGCCCCTGGCGCGTACACTTGAGCGCTGCTTGGCGATGCAAACACGAGAGACTTGTCTCCCTTGGGAAGGAACAGCTTCAGTCCCCTTTTCCAAGTCACCCACCAGACACCCCACTCCCTCCCGTCTCCCTTTCTAGTCGTACCAAAGCCATCGTTAATTTGAGAACTTTCTACTGAATGTTCTAAAAGCAAAGAAAATCTTTTAAAACATAGGCGTCTAAGAGGTCGGGGTGAAAGGTCCCAAAGCACTCTCAAACTCACCGTTAGTTTAATGTTAAAGAATGCCCCAAGAAACAAAAGTGGGAGTGGGAGGTTGGGGGAGAAAAGAAAGAAAATCAATATTTCGGAGGACTTAGACTAATGTGAAGTTCGACTTCGATTTTAAAGGTTCTCATAGAAGAGCAAGTCAGCCATGTTTGAAAATGTTCAGAGTGTCTGCCTTGCGCGCCACTCCATTCGGCTCGGTTGAAGGGTTCGGCACGCCTGTGGGCAGTCAAGGAGATGGCCGTACACGGGGTCGTCTTTTTGGACGCTCGTCACCGGAACTTGAGAGCAAAGGGAAATAATCGCTTGTCGAGCTGTCGCCTGTGTGGCCCAAGAAGTAATTAAATTGTCGTGAAACTATTAAAATATTTACTTTTTTCTCGTAAAATTTACAATAAAGTAAGGCTGTTATACAAATTTACTTGAAGCATATTTGAACGTAGGCGATTTTCAAGGACGATTTGCAAGTGTTATTAATTTTTATTTTAAAGTTTTAGAAATTGAGGAAATTTTATTAATTTTGGAAACTACATCTATCTATCTATCTATCTATCTATCTATCTATCTATCTATCTATCTATCTATCTATCTATCTATCTATCTATCTATCTATCTATCTATCTATCTATCTATCTATCTATCTATCTATCTATCTATCTATCTATCTATCTATCTATCTATCCGTCCGTCCATCGTTGATTCCATCCATCTATTCATCCATCCATCCATCAATCTATGACTAGTTTGTCTGTTAATCTATCTAAAACAACTTGAAGGAAATGAATACTTTTATTAGTTAACTGTAACTATAACGAAAGGAAAAACACTCTTGAAATAAAACATATAACGAACGACAACAACAACACGAAATTAAACAAACAAGAAATATATAATAACTAGGTATGAGTAAACATAAAAAAATACTTTTGATAATGGCATTTCTGCAAAGACATTTTCTTATTTACTGTGTGCTTCATGAAAGGATTAACATTTGAACTTTCTTTATTTCTGTCCGTTTTTATTTTTAACGTGTAAGAAATAAAACCAATCGGAGAAGCGGGATTAAATTTAATTTCAAAACGTCATATCAAAACATTTAAAAATTTCTTTACAGTTAATGTTCTCTGATCTTTGAACCGAAGCAAATGATGTTTGGACAAATGATTCTTTTTAAATTAACAAAAGTTCTCACATTCCATTTAATCCCTCGCTTCACCGCAAACGTACATCGGCGTTTTGATGAATTAATCCAATCGAATAAAAATTCACAAACATGACTCGGCCTTGTGATA
Organism: Sinotaia quadrata; assembly: GCA_028829895.1. NCBI lineage: Eukaryota > Metazoa > Mollusca > Gastropoda > Architaenioglossa > Viviparidae > Sinotaia > Sinotaia quadrata. The sequence goes on from CM054177.1 coordinate 85,761,983, forward strand.
ATGTGCTGCGATCCCACTAAGAACCTAAACGCTGCCTTGTAGTGAGTTACATCCAATTTTATACTACACTGCAAACGTCATGTTGTGATGAATTGCACTAATTTCGTACTACACTGCAAACGTCATGTTGTGATGAATTGCACTAATTTCGTACTACACTGCAAACGTCATGTTGTGATGAATTGCACTAATTTCGTACTACACTGCAAACGTCATGTTGTGATGAATTGCACTAATTTCGTACTACACTGCAAACGTCATGTTGTGATGAATTGCACTAATTTCGTACTACACTGCAAACGTCATGTTGTGATGAATTGCACTAATTTCGTACTACACTGCAAACGTCATGTTGTGATGAATTGCACTAATTTCGTACTACACTGCAAACGTCATGTTGTGATGAATTGCACTAATTTCGTACTACACTGCAAACGTCATGTTGTGATGAATTGCACTAATTTCGTACTACACTGCAAACGTCATGTTGTGATGAATTGCACTAATTTCGTACTACACTGCAAACGTCATGTTGTGATGAATTGCACTAATTTTGTACTGCACCGCAAAGCGTGAACTTTTGAACTAATTACACTAATTTTGTACTGCACTCCAAAGCGTGACCTTGTGACAAATTGCACTAATTTTGTACTGACCTCCAAAGCGTGACCTTGTGACGAATTACACTAATTTCGTACTACACAGCAAACGTGACCTTGTGACGAATTGCATCCAATCTCACACGATCCCGCAAGAAGTCTCGGCCTTGTAACGACAATGATTCTGAAATGTTTGTAATTCGAAATCTAAGCACTGGAATTGAAATACTACTAAATACTAAATAAAGAAATACAGCATAATGCCAAATCTCTAGCACGCAGAGATATATTGAATAAAATCTTAAATATGAATCTGTTTTATTAACGTGTTTGACTCAGTGAATGGTTACTACAATGGTCAGTTAAGTTATAATAATAACGAAGTTTTGCATGAATCGTTCTAAGAATATATAGGTGGGAACAAGTTTGATTTTGTGTGCGTATGTGTTAAGCAAAGTGTGCATGTTTTAAAATTAATGTTTTTATTTCACTTATGCTGAATCTGCTTTATATGACTCGCAAAGCCAACTGGAAGCCAGTAATATATCTATTTTGTGTGCTTGCTAAGCCAGTTTGAAACCAGCAATATACTTACGGTATTTGTTTGATTGTTAAACCAATGCTTTTTACTGGTAAGTAGGAGTCAGTATTTCTCAATCAAGCTACGACTGTACATGAGCATGCTTTGTTTCATTTACTAAACCAACGTGAAGCCAGGAATTATCTGTTGTGTATGATTTGCTAAACCAGCGTGAATCCAGAAAGTATTTGTTGTCTATGATTTGCTAAACCAGCGTGAAGCCAGAAAGTATATGTTGTGTATGATTTCCTAAGCTAGTGTAAATCCAACAATTATTTATAGTATATAGTTTGCAAAGCCAGTGTAAAGCCAGCAACTATTTGTTGTGCATCATTTACAAAGCGGTTTAAAACCAGCAACAATTTGTTGTGTATGATTTACAAAGCCTGTTTAAAACCAGAAATATATCTGATAAATTTGATTCACATACCCAGTTTTAAGCGTTCAATATGGATACGTTTTTATGATTCAGAAACTCAATTTAAAGCCGGCAATGTGCTTATTTCGCAGATTTAAGTCATCACTACTTGTGCACGATTTGCTAAACCAGTCCGAAGCCAGTCATATACCTGCTTCACACGAATCGCCAAGCCACTTCGAAGCCAGTCATATCCATGCTTTACAGTACACGATTCTCTAAGCCATTTCGAAATCAGCCATACTCCAGTTTTGCATAAATCGCTAAGCTAAGCTGTTTCGAATCCAGCCATACACCTGTTTTATATGAATCTCTAAGCCATTTTGAAGCTACCACATACCTGCTTTACACGATTAGCAAAGCCAGTTTAAAGCCAGATAAGAATGCTGCAGACGTCGCTTACCATAGTATCTCTCCCCAATGTGATTTTGACAAGCAGCTAGTTTGGAGTCAATAATCAAGGTATCTTAGCTGATCTTATTTCCTCGCGTTTCTAGTCAGGAGCCGACACTAAAACAATTTACTACTGATCTCGACCTTAACAATTCCCCCGGAATTAATTCTATAAGCAGCGTTCTTGGATGCAGCCAATTGCAAAATGTTTAAATGAGTTTGCGAGCGTTTTGGAATCTAACTAGGCTGCCCTGCCCTCACTGTACCGCTATCCAAGGTCTTCTTGCTCCTACCTCGGGCTCCGAGAGAGAAATTGGATTTGGCGACAGGAAGGAGGTGGGGGATGGGGTGGACTTTGGCTGCCTTCAGCAGTCGATGCCGTTACAATTTTCCCGGGCCAAGCCGGGGAGAGTCGCCCGTGTCTTCAAAGACGTTTCCATTAGCAACTTTGTCAATTTTCATTAGGTGGCGCGTTCTCCGGAGACTGAGCGTGAGGGAGGGCAGGGGTGGGGGGAGGAACTGGGAAGGAATAGGTTATAGGTGCTGGGTCGCTGCGGTGCCAGCTCCTTGCTATTTGCACATTCCTTGTCCGTCTCGCGCCTCATAACGTTTGCAAATTTGTCGCCGCCAGCCACGCCGGCAAGTCTTTGCTTTCTCTTGTTCTTTGGCACCTCCCCACCCACACACCCTTCCGTCACTCCCCTCTCTCTCTCTCTCAATAGCCTCTAGTCGTGGCTATCGCCACCAGCGGCGTCACCACCACTGAAATCACTAATGCACACCATCACTAAGTCTTATAACAACCGCGACATAAAAATGAAGGTCGAGATTGCTGTTGTTTCCGTCTTGCTTCATTTGCTGTTTGTAAGTATTCGGTGTTTGTAAATTATCTAGTTTCTTTCCTTACTTTTTTTGTGGTGGGGTGGGAGTTAGTGTCAACATTTGTTTGGTTCTTCATAATAACTAATATGAGTCCATGCATATGGTGGCTCGGTTATCAACACCCCAGCATTGCAAGTTCTGGAATATCGTCTTACCATAATTGAGAATTCCATTTACTAATTCCAGAGATCTTGGAAAGTCTATGTTGACGTAAAGTGATGTGTGTGTAGGTGTGTTAAGTGTTCTTTGTATATATGTGTGGTTTATATATATATGTGTGTGTGTGTGTGTGTGTGTGTGTGTGTGTGTGTGTGTGTGTGTGTGTGTGTGTGTGTGTGTGTGTGTGCGGGTATGTGAAGACTGTGTTCGTGCTAGGTGTGTATGGACAGGTAGGACAAGCTGGAGCTGCAGAAAACGGGTTGGTAAAAGCACCTGACCACTGTTGCGCTACATACGAAGACCCAACACCCCGAAATCACTCGGCACACGCTTCGCGTCCCTCGCGCAAGAAAGGCGAGCTAATGCCCATAAACACGTGCTTAGATTAATTAATATCAAGTAATCTGCGGCTTGATACGGGCAGCGCCGCTCGCGCTAAGCTTAATGCACGCGCGACATTCTTTTTTTCTCCCGAAGTGTTGCACTGAGTGCTTGTGTCGTGCGCAGGAGGGAAGGGTGGGGTTGGGGGGTGGGTGGATGTAGGTGCAGCAGCCACTGCGGTACTAGCAGTAAGAGAGCTATTTACAAAGGGGCCTAATTGAAGCGCTGAATAGACCCCCAAATGACTGAGAAACATCAATTTCGCGCCTAACTCGATTACCCCGACATTTCAAGATTTTCGCGCGGGTTGAAAGACAGAGAACAGCACAGACGGCCAGCGAGGGACGAATGACCATTTTTGGCATGCAAGCCCCATTAGCCCAGCACAAGAGGAGCCGCTTTTGGTCGGCAGACCATCACGCCATGACGAAGGGAGGCCACCGCATCCTTCTGCCTTCTTTTTTTTTTCTGACCTTCTCTCGATCGTTGGCTGTTGTTTGTATTTTCCACCACCCCTTTCCTTTCCAATATTTTTTTCTTTTTTTCCCTTTCTTTTCTTTTCTTGCTTAAGTTTCTGCTGTTTAACATACCGAGCTTGTTTGCATTTAAATAGAAATTTCGGACAAGGCATATTTGGACAACCTCTCACAGCCGACTCGATTGGTGATCCTGTTATTGAATGAGGTGATATTGTTATTGAATGAGGTGATATTGACTGAAGGATTTCTGTTAAGAATTTCTCATGGTTTTCTTCAAGTCAGAAATATGCCATGGATCGTTGTGACAAGCAACATACACACAAAAGAATAGCAACAAATGAATGAAAAAATGTAAGCATGCGTGTTAGTGTGTGTGTGTGTGTGTGTGTGTGTGTGTGTGTGTGTGAAGCAAAATGACTGTACTTTTATGTATTCTTCCTGAAATCACAGCTTTTAATTTTGAAGATCCCGACATTCTTTTCTTGGACGTGTCATGGCATAATTTCTGCTTTTAGCTTTTATTTAATTTTTTATTTTTTTATAATAATTTCGTTTTATAATTTAATAACCTAAGCAGTTTTTATTTAATGTATATGAAAGTGATTTTTGTTGACTAGTTATTCAATGACAAAAAAACTTAAGTTTTCCATTATGACTCTTAACTGAAATCAATTACTCCTGTATATCAGTACTCGGGTTTGCATCAGTCGTATTTTTTTTTTAATCACAATGCATTTAGATGGTAATTCACTTTTATAATACAGAAATATATTTTTTAAGTATTACTGTAGCATATAGACTTGTCTACTTCTCAGACCCGCATTAATAAATTAAGAATAAAATTTAACAAAGTTAGAATGGGAAAAAGTTACCAATATTTTTATTCTAACAAAATAACAATCCAGTTAGAAATAAATGATAAGAATCTTTTCAAGAAACCTCAGTTCTTTTGACAATAAACAATAGTAACAGATGATAAGACTAAAAAAGAAAGACCAAAACACTTTGCAAGAGACGATAATGTATTTGTTCATGTTTAGTAACAAATAATAAGACGATTAGACAGATGAAACTATTCGACATAAAACGATAAGGTATTTGCTCATGTTAAGTAATTGTTAACAAGACGATTCGACAACAGGCAATACGACACTAGGCCTCGTTCAAGAGGTTTGGGTAATTCTTAACCACTCCCTTGTTCAAGATGCTGTGTTTATTTACTGTGAGGGTTTATTTAGTGAGCTGGGTTTCTTCAAGGTGAGGGTTTATTTAGTGAGCTGGGTTTATTCAAGGTGAGGGTTTATTTAGTGAGCTGGGTTTCTTCAATGTCCTTGTATAGTCATGATAAGAGTTTATTCAAGGTGAGGATTTATTCAATGTGCTGGCTTTATTCAAGGTGAGGGTTTATTTAGTGAGCTGGGTTTCTTCAATGTCCTTGTATAGTCAAGATAAGAGTTTATTCAAGGTGAGGATTTATTCAATGTGCTGGCTTTATTCAAGGTGAGGGTTTATTTAGTGTGCTGGGTTCAGTCAATGTTCCGGATTTATTCAAGGTGGGAGTTTATTTTGTGTGTTGGGTTCAGTCAATGTCCCGGGTTTATTCAAGATGGGGGTTTATTTAGAGTGCTGGGTTCCATCGATGTTACGGGTTTATTCAAGGTTGACTGGGTTCAGTCAATGTCTTGGGTTTCTGGGCTTATTCAAGGTGAGGTTTATTTAGTGTGCTGGGCTTCTAGAAGGGGAGGGCTTATTCAGTGTTCTGGGTTTATTCAAGTGGAGGGTTTATTCAGTGTGGTGGGTTTCTTCAAGGTGTTAGGGGTGTCCTGTGTGCTGGGTTTATTCAGGGTAACGGGTTTATTCAAGGTGTTGGGTTTATTCAAAGTGTTGGGTTTATTCAGTGGGCTGGGTTTACTTAAGTTGAAGGTTAATTCAGTGTGGTGTGTTTATTTAAGTTGAAGGTTTATTCAATGTGTTGGGTTTATTCAATGTGCTGGGTTTATTTAAGGTGATGGTTTATTCAAGGTTTTGGGTTTATTTCGTGTGCTGGGTTTAGTGACTAGTCTATAGGATGAGTCTATAAAGGAGACACCAGGTGTTATAGCAGTTTTTCTTAAGTCTACAAAGCAAACACTCTGCTGCTATAACAGTGCCTCTTAGAGAACCTCCTTCTGGGGGTGCGAGAAATGAAAACCTATCAACGGATTGTGCAGTGCGGCAGCCATCAAGTAAACGATTATTTCTCATACAGTAATTATAATTCTTAATAACTCTGTAAATATTGCAGCAAAATATTTTACAAGAAGAAAAATTGTATTTTATATGCAGATATACATGCAGGCGAAAATTATTTTAATCTAGTAAACAAATAACGAAATTGGCGAGCCTTGGACATACTTTTCATCAGTCACTCTCTAAGAATGTAAAAGTTGTCTTAAGATTAACTTGACGCACAATCCAGTGGGGCGAGTTTTGTGAGGTTTGATGATCTTTCGTATCTCCTTTGTTATATCTGTTACATCCGTTACATTTGTCATCTGTAGTATGAGAGCTCACAGTGCTGATGGCCGTGTCTTACCTGAATGAAAAGGTAACAGCTCAGAATGCCAGAATAAATAAACTATTAATTAAATCAGCAAAAATATACGTGAAAGTAAGCTAAAATATATCTTAAAATATCAAACATTTTTCTTTGTTTAATTTGAATATGGATATGCGTATGTATGTTGAATGGGTACATGTGCATGTTTATCATCGAATTTAATAATCATTTTTTGAACCACATACTACTTGGATATTGAAGCCGCACTGCAAATTCTCGCCGCATTATCAAAGATAAAAATGATGATGATGATATCCAAGATAAAAATGATAATGATAAGAAAACAACAGAGGGCCTACAATTCGACATAGGAAAAAATCAACGATGTTTAAGAGGAAAAGGAATATAAATATCTGGAGATACTACAACATCAAGAAAATATAAAGAGTGAAGTCCAAAGTTAAGCGAGAGTATATAAAACGGGTTTGACAAGTCCTGAAGTCTAAGCTAAATGTGATAGGAACATTGGGAATGTAACATCGAAGTTGGAAGGCTATCTGAATAAATTACTTGGAAATACAGACTCGCTCCATTACTCAAAGCAGCACTACCCACATCCTCAGTAAAAACTTGGATCTCGCAGAATCTTGGTAAGATTCCGAGATCTTGGTTCACAACCGACAGTCAAACAGATGTAGTAGAAAGGCTGAATAATAATAATAATAATAACAATAATAATAATAATAATAATTATTATTATTATTATTATTGTTATTAAGTCATTCAAAAAAAAAAGGATTAGGTACAAAGTGAAATCAATACATGTTATCATTCATTTACTAAAGCTATATGGTATAAATGAAAATAATATCAATTCGCTGATCAATACTTCCTCAGAAGTGTAGTGAAAAGAAACATGAAATTCGGCCTTGAGAAATGTGGCAGAATTGTCGTCCAGAAAGGCAAGATCAAAACAACAATTCGACACCGAAAAAAAATCAAGATTTTTTCCAGTTGGAAAAAGATATAAATACTTGGGGATACTACTATGTCAAGAAAAATTGCGCGAAAGCGGCGGAAGCCGGAAGCGCCCCCTACTTTAGCAAGCAAATATGTCAAGAAAACAAGCAGAATGAAGTAAAGTCCAAAGCTAAAAAGGAGTATATAAAAAACGAAAGAGAGAAGTCCTAGAGTCAAAGATAAATTGGACAAGCCCTTAATGCTTAGGTAATACCTGTAATTAACTACACTGGAGCTATCATAGACTGGACAACAAATGAAATAAATGAACTAGACAGAAAAACAAGAAAATTACTCACAATACATAAAACCCTACATCCCAAAGCAGACGTTGACAGGCTCTATGTATCTAGGAAAATGCTCACATCCTCCGAAAAACCTTGGATCTCCAGAATCTTAAGATTCCGAGACAAGAGAAGTCGTGAGAAAAGAATGAATGACAACAATAATAAAGATAGAGTTAAAGATTATTAGCATAATTAAATTAAACAACCGTAGGCAGTGTCTAGGCTGCTGTATTGAGGTATCTCTTATGTAAATACCTTCTACTAATGTTTAATTTAATACTTAAGGGAAATAATAAATATCTGAACAGGTTAGAGGATAGAAGAAACAAATTTAACATATTTTCTCTGTTTATTTGTAAAGTGCTGTCGTGTGGCGGTTGTGGGGTGGGTAAGCTCTGTGTGTGTGTGTGTGCGCGCGCGCGTGTGTGTGTGCGTGTGTGTGTGTGTGTGTGTGTGTGTGTGTGTGTGTGTGTGTGTTTACAGGTGGGGCATTGGATGTTAGTATAGGGCGGTGTGGGTGTATAGTGGGGGTTGAATATGTTAGAGTTTTGCCAAGACGGATGTGGAATGTTGCTGGGGCGCAACTCATCAATTAATATCTTTTGTCAGGTGTTCGTTGGTTTCTCTGGCCTCGCATCCCATGGATGATAGTTGGGACAAAAATATTTCGGCCGTCTAACAAAACCGCACAGATGGACATTTTAGTAAAGTTACGCATGCAATTATAAATAATAATGTTGAAATATCAGTACATTCTCTGTTAAGTGATATACTTTTCAACCAACAAAACCCTCTTACTTTGGCGTGCACTCAGGCAAAGTGCTCATTCTAAGGTGTGGCTTAGTAAGAACGATGGAATGATTCTTTTCACCCACTACAGTACACTCGACATGGACCGGGCATAATCTCCCTGGCTGAAATCTAAAATAGTATTCATAAATCTAAACATTTAATGCCTATAGATCCGCATTATCTCGAGTTGTCCAGACACTAAAAGAACAACACTACAGCTAATAAGTGACATGACATTCTGAAAAGTGTTTTGACATTCAAATAACAACCTGAAACACAAGGAAAGAACAAAATGTGACATGACATTCTGGAAAGTGTTTTGTCATTCAAGCAGAAACCCGAAACAAACATAAAGCAACAATCAAGGAGAATAAAAGAGAAAGATAAATAGAGAAATCAGTAAACTGCCAAAAAAAAAAAAAAACCCCAACCAGTAAAGTAAACAAAAAACAGAAAACAAATAAAAACACAACAAAACAAATAACAGCATCCTCACCCCACCCCCAGAACTACAGCGGCCAGGCGACAATAAGGATAGCGTTGGGACCATGACGCCTGATTGCTGCAATCAATGACATGATTGGGCAGGGATTGCCAAACAAGGGCCAGGCTTTAATGATGTTGACCGTCCACCGGAATTAAGACCAAGAGAAGGAATGTGAAGTGGAAGGATTGGTTGGTTTGGGACTAGTTTAGGTGAGACTGAAGGGGAGCAGGTAGCCCGAGAGGGTGGGGGGGGGGACTGGTTAAAAAGGTAAGATAACGTTATTTATTGTACTTCGACCACCGTTAGAATTCCTCAATGACAGCAAATAAAAAAAAAGTAGACATAATGCTTATGACGATTTTGATCGTTCTCGGACTACAACAACAGCAACAACTACTACTTCTACTACTACTACTATTAACGGACATCATTAAGTTATTCTTAGTGATGCTCGTAATAACAATAAAAATAACAACATCAGCAATAATAATCCACTCAATCATAAATCTACAAAACAAAAACTTCAACAGCACAAAATACCGGAGGGTAGTGATGAGGATGAGAACAATGATGCTAACGGCGATTTTAACGATCATGGTGGTGATAATGGTCAGTTATGTGATGATTGTGAGGATGCTGACACCCAATGGCAAATTTTGATTTTAAGGCAAAATCTACTTTAGGGCAAAAACAATCTTGACTAATGAAAAGTTTACGGGCTGCTTATTCTTTTGGGCTGGAAATGACGTAAGTAGCGGGGTTCGCTAGAGTTATTTTTAATGCATTTTTAATTTACAGATACAACTGTGATCACATGATCTGTATACGTTTTACTTGGCGTGGTTCGCTAGAATGATTTTTAAGGCATTTTTAATTTACAGATACAACTCTGATCACATGATCTGTATACGTTTATACTTGTTTCATCTTAAACTCGAAAAATTGCTTCTTTCCTTCCCTTACAGTTTTCAATGTTGTATTAGGTCACTTCCGGCTACAATCCCATTCAAAATCGTTTTGCATAATTCTACCTGGCTAAGGTTGACTCCCTTTTCAATCAATCCCACCACCACCACCACATCCCCACGTTCACATTCCGTACTTCATTCACAACTTGACATCCAAATTAACCCTTCACTATAGGTTGTTATATATGCATATCATGCCTTAATAGATCAGTTGTTCTCAACTTGATTGATTACATGTAAATACCAGTTGTCCTCAACTTGATTGTACACATGTTATATACCAGTTGTCCTCAACTTGATTGATTACATGTAAATACCAGTTGTCCTCAACTTGATTCTACCCATGTATATATACCAGTTGTCCTCAACTTGATTGTACACATGTATATACCAGTTGTCCTCAACTTGATTCTACCCATGTATATATACCAGTTGTCCTCAACTTGATTGTACACATGTATATACCAGTTGTCCTCAACTTGATTCTTTACATGTACATACCAGTTGTCCTCAACTTGAGTCTTACATGTACATACCAGTTGTTCTAATTGCAGGGGTGCGAGAGGAATGAATGTTGCACGTGAGACCAACAACTATAGGTGCATTCACTCAACATGATATTTTAAATTTATAACTCTGCTAATTTAAAAACTATTTTAAAGTTTTACATTACTATTGCCAGCTTACAATTTCTGTTGAAATGTTTACCTGTTTACACAACCCTGTGTGTAGTATGTGAGTGTATATCAGTTAAAAAAATATTTCGCATATTTCTAGGTATACCATTTTAAACCCCTTTTGCATGTTTACATAGTTATACTAATTTTTAAATCCTTTTGCATGTATACATAGTTATACTAATTTTAAAATCCTTTTGCATGTATACAATTTAAGATCATTTTTAGTTATACCTTTTAGAACTATGCCAATTTAAAAACTTTTAAGATGAAACTTGTAGAACTATGCCAATTTAAACACCTTTAGAATTAAAACTTGTAGAACTATGCCAATTTAAATACCTTTAGAATTAAAACTTTTAGAACTATAACAATTTAAACACCTATAGAATTAAAACTTTTAGAACTATGCCAATTTAAACACCTTTAGAATTAAAACTTTTAGAACTATGACAATTTAAACATCTTTAGAATTAAAACTTTTAGAACTATGACAATTTAAACACCTTCAGAGTTGAAGCATTTAGAACTATGACAGTTTAAAAACTTTTGAGTTGAAACTTTGAACTATGCCAATTTGAAAACCTTTACAGTTGAAACTTTTATAACTATGCCAATTTGAAAACTTTTATAACTATGCCAATTTAAAAACCTCGAGTGCAGCGTACACAACTCTGCACAGTTAAATCTGTTAAACTGCAACTTATAAATCAATGCTAGTTTCGGAATCTTTTCCGTTGCATCTTCATAGAACTATGCCGATAAATTTTAACCCTCTTGCCACCAAGACGATCTTTCATTTTCGTAGAACTATGTCGATAAATGTTAACCCTCTTGTAGCCAAGACGATCTTTCATCTTCGTAGAACTATGTCGATAAATATTAACCCTCATATAGCCAAGACGATCTTTCACCTTCGTAGAACTATGTCGATAAATGCTAATCCTCTTGCAGCCAAGACGATCATTCGGATCTTCCCAGTTGTGACGTACCTTTCTGCCATTCAAGCTTTGATATTGCATCTCACTTTTATTGTCATGCTTTTGTTTTGTTTGGCTGCTTATTTCATTGGCGCCCTGATTAAGTTGTGCGAGTGAATGCACCAATGGATAGTGAAGAACTGCCTTACGAACTCCACTGTGCAACCCGCAGGGATAGCTCAGTCAGCCATGTTTGTTCCATGCGCATTTTTAAATTAAAAAAAATTCAATCTTAATTTTAAGGTGTCTTGCCACATGAAGAAAATTGTAAAAAGAAATGTATCATGTTTTGCCGCAGGTCTGGTTCCAGAACAGACGCGCCAAGTACCGGAAGCAAGAGAAGCAACTCGCAAAGTCTCTGTCACCGGTTATCCCTTCTTGTAACAGCATGATGCGCAATATATACCCGGCCACTTCTCGCGGCTACCCGGCTTACCCGGGTCCACCCAACATGGGCGTCAACAATATGCCCCGCTATCCACAAATGAATGCATCATACCCAGGAGCTATGGGTGGCATGGGGGTACGTTTTCTTTTGCTTTTATACATCTTACGAACTATTGCATGTCTGCGTGCGCGGGTGAAGCGTATACAGATGTGTGTGTGTGTGTGTGTGTGTGTGTGTGTGTGTGTGTGTGTGTGTGTGTGTGTGTGTAAGCATGCACACACGTAATATATATGTGTGAAGTATGGGCACCTGAATTATTAATAAAACATTACAATGCTCTGCTGAAAAACCTGCAAGGTGAAGGGGTTGGGGGTGGATTATATTTTTTGCTGCTGTTTCTTTTTAACATTGATAGAGAAAGTGAGCAGATACGAATTGCGTTTTTATAAACTGAAGATTTTACCGAAAGATGAGTTTGAGAACGAGTGCCGATAGATTTGACAGAGAGTAATAGCCACGAAACAAGATGTTAGATTACCTGATAACAACAAATATTTAATGAGTGCTGATAGGCTTAACAGAGAGTAATAGCCACGAAACAAGATGTTAGATTACCTGATAACAACAAATATTTAATGAGTGCTGATAGGCTTAACAGAGAGTAATAGCCACGAAACAAGATGTTAGATTACCTGATAACAACAAATATTTAATGAGTGCTGATAGGCTTAACAGAGAGTAATAGCCACGAAACAAGATGTTAGATTACCTGATAACAACAAATATTTAATGAGTGCTGATAGGCTTAACAGAGAGTAATAGCCACGAAACAAGATGTTAGATTACCTGATAACAACAAATATTTAATGAGTGCTGATAGGCTTAACAGAGAGTAATAGCCACGAAACAAGATGTTAGATTACCTGATAACAACAAATATTTAATGAGTGCTGATAGGCTTAACAGAGAGTAATAGCCACGAAACAAGATGTTAGATTACCTGATAACAACAAATATTTAATGAGTGCTGATAGGCTTAACAGAGAGTAATAGCCACGAAACAAGATGTAAAGATTACCTGATACTTACAACAATAATTCATGAGTGCTGATAGACTTAACAGACAGTAATAGCAACAAAACAAGATGTAAAGATTACCTAATTCTTTTACAACAATATTTAATGAGTGCTGATAGTTTAATATCAGCTAGTAATAGTTGCTAGTAATAGCAAAACGAAACAAGTTGTTAGATTATCTGATACTTAAAACAATATTTCATGAGAGTGTTGATGACTTAACAGAGAGTAACAGCAACGAAACAAGATGTGTGGATAATCTGATATTTATTATTTTTGTAACAACTGGATGAATGATGAATGAAACGAAATAAGATTTGTGGATAACCTGATATTTATTATTTTTATAACAACTGGATGTATGATGAATGGAAACGAAATTTTGGGAAATGAAGAGGTCAAAGCAAATGTCACAGAAAATAGCTTTTCCGTTTTCAAAAAATAAAATGTTAAAAATAGAATACGAGAGAAACATTAAATAAATTCGGACTATTTTCGGTATTATTGCACCTCAACCCCCTTTTTGCTACCACCGCCCCGCCGTTTGGCGATTCTGAAAAATCTCCATATTTCACATCCCTTTTCTATTTGCTTTGACCACGCCCGATTTAAAGTAAACCACCTTAATACCGCTGATATCCTGTGTTGACCTCATCATTAACTTACGCAACCTAATATTAACTGTCCTAATTAAATCCACCTTTTCTTTTGTCCTTTGAGTTATTTCTAATATTACAATTTCAAGAATGAAAAAAATCAAATATTCTCCTAGTTTTAAGCAAAAATTAGATCAGTGCGTTTGCACGGCACCCAAGATAGCGGTTAAGCGGTTAGCAGAGTAGCAACAGCGATACAAATTAACAACAATAATAACAAAATAATATTTTCTAAAGAGAGGAATTGTGATGTAGAATTAATTTCGTCCAATGATCTCGCTTTGCACAGGTGGGTGTCGGAGTGGGGGGCATGTCCCAGTTCTCACACATGTCCAGCATGTCCGGGGCAGCATCCAACATGGCGGCTAGCATGGGCATGACGCGTCAAGTGCAGCAGTTTCCGATGGCCTCAGACTACAGTCTGGTTAGTAGAGTATGTCAATTGAGTATGTCAGTAGATTATGTCAATTAAGTAGGTCAGTATAATAGCCTGATCAGTAGTGTATTATCAGCCTACAGATTGGTCAGTAGAAATGTATTTTATCAGACTATAGTCTTGTCAGTAGAGCATTATCAGACCTAAAGCCTTGCCAGTAGAATGTAGAATATTATCAGACTATAACCTGTCCTGTAGAATATTATCAGACTATAGCCTTGCCAGTAGAATATAGAATATTATCATACTATAACCTGTCCTGTAGAATAGTATCAGACTATAGCCTGGCCAGCAGAATATTATCAGACTAAAGCCCTGTCACTAGAGTACTTCAGTATTGTATTATCAGACTTTTAACTTGTCAGTAGACTATTGTCAGGCTACAGCCTAGTGTGTAGAATATTATCAGACTATAACCTGTTCTGTAGAATATTATCAGACTATAGCCTGTTCTGTAGAACATTATCAGACTATAGCCTGTTCTGGTGAATATTATCAGACTATAGCCTGTTCTGTAGAGTTCGTAGGTAAAGTATTAAATTATATAGTTTGTTCAGTAAACTATTATTAAAAATTATAGTTTATTCAGTAAACTATTATTAAAAATTATAGTTTGTTCATAAAGTATTATTACATTACACTTTGTTTAGTAAAGTATTATAAAATTATAGTTTGTTCAGTAAAGTATAATTAAATTATAGTTTGTTCAGTAAAGTATAATTAAATTATAGTTTGTTGAGTAAAGTATTATCCGACTGTCACTTGGGCAGAAAAGTACATTTTAATTTTTAAATAGCAAGAAAAATAAAGGATTTATTTATGAACTGAAATTCCTTTTGATTGAATTAATTTAATTAAATTACTATGGACTTTTGTGATCAAATCCATGTACTGGTATTCAATACTTTTGACACTGTAGTTTAGCATTATATTGTTCTAATGTAAGGCGAAGGTCTTTGTTCCATTTAAATTAGTCATATATACATGTAGAATTATCGACATAGAGATACACATTCATATACACCGACATAGAGATAGATATGTAGAGATACATATACGTAGAATATCGACAGAGATTCAGACACGTAGAAATATCGGCCTCCGAGACGTAAAAACACTACCTGGAGATATAGACACCGACATTAACACGTAGAATCATCGACATAGAGATACAGGATGTAGATATATCGACCTAGAGCCTCAGACACGTAGAGATACCGACAGATACCGACTTGTAGATACCGACATCAAGATACAAACTTGCATAGATACTTTAGAAACATCGACCCAGAAATACAGACACCGACATAGAGATACTGACATGGAGATACCAACGTAGAGACACTGAAAGATCCTGACGCGAGATACCACCACGTAGAGATACCGATATAGAGACACAGATATGTAGAGACAGCGACACGTAGAGATTCCGACCTAGACCCTCAGACACATAGAGATACCGGCTTGTAGATATCGACATTAAGATACAGACTTGCAGAGATATCAAGATGTAGAAATACATATATATATATTTGGTCTGTCACAGCTATGCGTGTTACACATTTTCACGTGTTTTTATGAGTTGTTATTTATCTTGGAATTAGAAACATATGAACTTAGCAAAGTACAAATTCTTCTCACTGGTACCAGAAGCATGTCTTTATTTTGCTTCTTTCTCTTCCTCCTCTCAACACACCCACCACCACAATCATATTACTGTAGTAGTAGTGTAATAGTATTTCTTATTATAACGTTTGTTATTACTAACTAGTTCATTGTTGTTATTACTGCTATTACAGTAGAACGTTGATTATCCGAACCATCGCTGCCACACATCCCATACTAGTTGTTATGTTAGTGCACTAGTTGTTAGATTCCATGACTGCTTAGTATCCTCTTTCCACACTTCTAGTGAAAACTTCTAAGTTTCCCTTTTCCACCCTAATAGCCTAGACTTTAGTTTTCTCTTTCCACCCTATTAGCCAAGACTACTTAGTTTTCTCTTTCCACCCTATTAGCCAAGACTTCTTAGTTTCCGCTTTCCACACTACTAGCCAAGACTTCTTAGTTTTCTCTTTCCACAATATTAGCTAAGACTTCTTAGTTTCCGCTATCCACACTACTGGTCAAGACTTCTTGAATGTGTTCGCAACGCATGCGTAGTTCACACTGTTTTCTATCTACTGGACGCAAACGATGGCGTTTGTTCAATAGGTTGTAAATATGTCCTTCTCGATACTGCCGCTTAATGCATTCGTTTCCGATTCGAAGATATGTTCAGTATAACATAAAACATCTCAATTTATTATTATGAGAGTTAAAAATAAAATTTTAGCTTTAGCGACTGTGGGAATCAGGACAGTCGCCGCTCACTTTGATGCGCCATTTTATGTTGTGACTGCGAGAGTGTGGTGGTGATGGGGCGTTTAGTATATTTCAGAATACAGGAGTAATAACCATGCGTACATTAATATAACTGTAGGGCTAATTAAATTTTGTTATGTGTGAATTGGTTATTCTCACATATATTTGATTATCCGAACTATTTGATTAACCGCAGCGGCCTGGGCCCCAATTAGTTTGGATAATCGACGCTCTGATGTTTTATTATTATTAGTTTCATCATCATCATTAGTCTCATTATCATCATCTTCATCAGTATTACTGTTGCTAAGTACTATCATCATGATTATTATTACTTTTGATTTAAATGTTCAGTTGTACCATCACCAGGAATCGCCAGACGACGACTGGTACAACAAAAGCCTCACTGCCCTCCGCATGAACAACACTCACCCCAGCTCCCTCACCAACCAGATCTTGCCGTACCAGACGCAAGTCTAGTCCTCACAACCTGATCGATTGGGAAGTTTCCGTCTCATAAACGATCTGATCGCTCGCAGCTAGTCATCGTGCACTCACTCGAATCCCATCCCACCCCCACCCCCAAAACATCCTCTCGCCAGGCTGCTCCATTTTGTAAATACACACGTTTTCTCGGATATTATATGGAGACTCCGTTTTGATGTATTCAGACTTTTTATTACAAAAACAAAATACTTTTTGGAATGAAATCAAGATAAAATTACAACCAACATGACTGAACCACGCAGCCTGGTCCTTTTTTCTGAATTCATTTTTAGATCACCGACGCAAGGTCAAGGTGAAAGAAAGACACTGAATGGTGACTGTGGCACTGTGGCAGAAATTCATCATTAGAGGAGTTGGCTAGAACTACAGTCGGCAAGTTTACGCAAGCCACGCCATGACAGTCTGATTCGCCGAAAACCGCGGATTGATCAGAGTGAAAATAGTTCCGCACTTCTTGCGCTCGTCTGACCCCATGATCATGTACAATTGTACATTAACAGTCATTACAAATAATTTTCAAAAGCAGACATAAAGTAACATAAGTAAAACGAAAGAGTTCAAGGATTGTTTTATTAAATACAAATATCCCAATACAATTGATTAACATTATTTGTCAATACAATATTACACACTATATGATTACAAGGCAAGAACGTATTCCTTTTATCCAATCATTGAGCAGCTTTCGAGTGATTTCGATCTACCGATCAAATGTGCTCACAAAACTGGGCAATGAAAGCTTTCTTTTTTCTTTTTTATTCCGAAATTTATTATGTGCGCTACTTTTACAAAAGAGTTGAGAGGAACCTGTATATATTTAAATTATGGATAAATAGCGAACATTTGCAGAATTACAAGCGTATTTCATGTCATTTTTAAAAATTAATTTTTATTAACTAGATCCAAGCTTAGAGTCTTCTGTCAAAAAGTTCGTCATTCCGGGCAGTTATGCTGACTTCCAACACTCAAAAGTTCCCTCGGGCTGAAATTTATGCTAAGTCTCTCTAAAGGTTCCTCACAGGCTGTAATTTATGCTAAGAAACTAAAAAAAATCACTCACAGACTGTAATTTATGCTAAGAAACTAAAAAAAATCACTCACAGACTGTAATTTATGCTAAGAAACTGGAAAGTTCCCTCACAGACTGTAATTTATGCTAAGAAACTGGAAAGTTCCCTCACAGACTGTAATTTATGTTAAGAAACTAAAAAATTTCCTCACAGACTGTAATTTATGTTAAGAAACTAAAAAATTTCCTCACAGACTGTAATTTATGCTAAAAGTTCCCTCACAGGCTGTTTCATTTATACTGTCTTCAAAACAAACTGTTTCTTTCATTTGCATATTTCATATCTGATATAGGCCTGAGGCACATTCTATTTACAATAAATAAATAAACAAACAAATATACAGGTAAGAATATTTCGCAAAAATAAAATTAAAAAAAAATGAACAGTTTACCTCCGAAGTTAACATTCCACATAATTTTTTTTTTTAATACTGAACTTCTTAAAACAAAATCACCCAGAATTATTGTCTCCACAGATTGGTTTACGGTTACATAATGAATTATTATTGTTCGACGGCTACATAGTTGTTAGTGCTTCCATGACCACAACAATATCAGTTCTAAGTGACAAAAGAAAGACAAGGTTATGCTCACACATCAATCAACACATCTGATTGAATTGTGGTGGCAGCGCCTTGGCAACTGAGTGCATACACAAGAGGTCTCAAAACAGTTGCTGTACACTGTGTATGAACACAAAAAGTGCAAATGTGCTTATTTATTAAACTCATGTTATTTGTTGCCTTGGCCTGACACATTGACACGAATTAAACTCACATAAGTTGTTGGTTTGGCCTGACACACTGACACGTATCAAACTCACGTAAGTTGTTGGTTTGGCCTGACACACTGACACGTATTAAACTCACGTAAGATTGGGTCTGGACTGACGTACTGGACACGTGATGAATTCACATAAAACATAAATTGGTTTGACCTGACACATTGACACTTCTTAAAGTCACGTAAAACGTTGGTTTGGACTGACCTACCGACGCGTGTTGAATTCACTTAGAAATATCTCTGGTTTGGCCTGACGCGAGAGCAGATAAACAAGAGATCTAAAAATAGGTGTTTTTCTCAGTACATTAATTCATAAATAATTATGCATGTTTTTGTTTTTTTGTCAAGTCTACGTAAGAAAATGGTTTTAGATGTTGGTTAGCCTAACAATTTGACACGTGAGCAGATAAACAAGAGGTCTCAAAAGATGTTTTTCAATGTCTATCAACACAAATATTCAGACGTTTATGTACAGTAGAGTCTTGATTATCCGAACTATGCGGGACCGATAAATGGTCGGTCTACCGAAAATGTTGGACAGTGCAGTTGGAAAATAAAACACACAGTATTGAACGTACAGTAACCTTAGCACAGATGAAGTTACGAATCTGCGTCCTCGGCGGTTTGTGATGCACTGACAATCTCAAGAGCAGTGAGAGTGGGACAGGCGAGCATTCATGCGCACGCAGCACAACGCTATAAATAGCACGTTGTGTGTTGATCTTGTTTAGCTGCCGGATATAGCGGAATATCGCATGTCCAAAGGACGCATAATCGCTCTACTGTACATGTATTTGTGAAGATGGCATTTTAAAAAATGGTTGCAGATGCTATTTTAGCGGTACAAAATACTATACAGTGACTGTGTTTATGCGTTATTCTTTGTTCAAGACAAGATTTATCATGAAAATGCTCCATTTTTGGAAATGGCGTCCTTCACTGTATGGTTTATATAGGCAACTGGATTTAATTACTCATTATTTTAATTTGTTATAGGATGTATTTTTACTGGACATGGTTTCTATTTTATTGTATTGAAAATAAAAATCAATGGAAACGAAACTGACTCGCCCACATTGTGACCGAATCTTGAGCAGAAAGGTCTTTGATCTTGAATGGGTGCAGGTTTCTCTTAGAGAGTTCGGTGCTATAAATAGCCTGAGTAGCGCTTAAAGCTCTTCGGAGCACAAATAAATATAAATGCTCATTATTTTTATATTTTCTTCTCAAGTAAACACACATACACACACGCGCGCGCGCGCGCGCGCAAAATCGCTATCAAAGGATACACCTCATAAAATAAACGGAATTATAAATTTGGGCCTGATTTGAAAAAGTTTTAATTAAAGCAAGCTACAGTAAACTGAAATAACCAGCATTCAGCACAAACCTTACTACTGACAAGGAAAAGGGACTCTGTTTGGAAGTACTACTGGGCCTACTAAGTTATTGAATAATGTAACTATATAGTGCACACTACCCAAAGGATGACACACGGAATTACTGGTAGGCCTACAGACAAAATTATTGAATAAGGTAAGTATATAGTGCGTACTACGCAAACGATGATATACGGAATTACTGGTAGGCCTATTAAGAGATAAATAAAATATTGTAACTATATAGTGTTAAATATTGTAACTATATAGTGCACACTACCCAAACGATGACACACGAAATTACTGATAGGCCTATTAAGAGATAGATAAAGTTGTTAAATATTGTAACTATATAGTGCACACTACCGAAACGAGACACACGGAATTACTAATTGTGTACGAGAGAGGGAAAAATTTGTGTGCGTTATGTTGACGTCAGAAGACGTTTTGATCGATTAATTATTTTGTGGTAGTTGAGGCGTACGAATGAAGAATGAGTGAACTAATTCATGGTCATTTTAGTAAACAGATGTTATTCGTATATTGAACACTTTAATATTTGTCATTTGTTGTGTTGATGTGTAATCATTACTAGTAGAATAAACTGTTTGGTTTACTGGTTGTATATTGGTTTTTTTTTCTTCCTTCTTTTAAGATCTCTCACTCTCGTGACTTGAACGGTAAAACAATTTAGTCTAATTATCTCTCATTTGCATAAAGCCTCTAGGCCTACGATGACATTAATTTAAAAGTACCAATTTATCAGTTTAACAAAACAACAAAAACCTCTTCTTAATTTAAACTTAATGTGAGTCAAGGCCCATAATAGGCAAGGTTAAATGATTTTTCTTTTAAAAAGAAAAAATAAATATAAAAAACAAAAACAGCAACAATGGGAATAGTTACTTGCCTTTAAACATACATCCGGGCTTTTTAAAAACTGTTAAACTGTTGATACTGAGTGGTTCGCATAATAGTCGTGAGCCGAGATTATAGTTAGGGGGATCCAAGTCCTTCCAGGGCCGGGGTGGGAGCTGGGCTTGGATATAAAGCGATCCACTTGAAGTGGTCAGCTCCCCAGAATCCAGTGAGGAAGAGCCAACTCATAACTCATAATGTTAGACTGAGGGAAATATCGTGGTCAGCTCCCCAGAATCCAGTGAGGAAGAGCCAACTCATAACTCATAATGTTAAACTGAGGGAAATATCGTGGTCAGCTCCCCAGAATCCAGTGAGGAAGAGCCAACTCATAACTCATAATGTTAGACTGAGGGAAATATCGTGGTCAGCTCCCCAGAATCCAGTGAGGAAGAGCCAACTCATAACTCATAATGTTAAACTGAGGGAAATATCGTGGAGATGTAACAATGTTAGCGTGGTTTCTTCTACCACCTTTCTGTGAACAAAAGTGTTCATCTGCTGTTTGTTAATTTGTCTGGTGTTCAATGTCATTTTCTCTGCCCAGTATTTTCTATGCTGTGGAGTTTTCGTATCATCTTGAATTTTTATATTTGAATGTAAAAATAATTTGGTACTGAAATTGTGAAGTCACTCTAACTGTTGAAGTCACTGCCAGCATTACTATTTTTACACCAAACGCACTTCATCCACATCTAACACAGTTTTCCTTGTTTGTTTTTTTTAAGCTTTTAAATCTTTTAGTTTATTTGTTTACTTATTTGTCAATTCTCTGCAATTAAATAATTATTTCAGTTTAAATAAACTGGACTGGAAGCAATTCAAATGATAAAAGTGTAGGACTCATAAAATACATTATAAAATAACCTTAAAGTTTTATTTTAAATTGCGACTTATATATATAGTTACAATAAGCAATAAAACAGATATTTTTCAACGAAGTATGAGATTATATAGTTGATCATTAACAAAACTAAACTAGAACTAAATCACTAACTAATCACTAAGAATGACTCGTATATAACTCAGTTGTTTAATTAGTTTACTTTGTTGCTAGCAATTAGTTTGTTTAATCTGTTGTTAGCAATTAGTTTTAGTCTGTTGTTAGCAATTAGTTTGTTTAGTCTGTTGTTAGCAATTAGATTGTTTAGTCTGTTGTTAGCAATTTGTTTAGTTTGTTGTTAGCAATTTGTTTAGTCTGTTGTTAGCAATTAGTTTGTTTAGTCTGTTGTTAGCAATTTGTTTAGTTTGTTGTTAGCAATTAGTTTGTTTAGTCTGTTGTTAGCAATTAGTTTGTTTAGTCTGTTGTTAGCAATTAGATTGTTTAGTCTGTTGTTAGCAATTAGTTTGTTTAGTTTGTTGTTAGCAATTTGTTTAGTCTGTTGTTAGCAATTAGTTTGTTTAGTCTGTTGTTAGCAATTTGTTTAGTTTGTTGTTAGCAATTTGTTTAGTTTGTTGTTAGCAATTTGTTTAGTTTGTTGTTAGCAATTTGTTTAGTTTGTTGTTAGCAATTTGTTTAGTCTGTTGTTAGCAATTAGTTTGTTTAGTTTGTTGTTAGCAATTTGTTTAGTTTGTTGTTAGCAATTAGTTTCTTTAGTTTGTTGTTAGCAATTTGTTTAGTTTGTTGTTAGCAATTAGTTTCTTTAGTTTGTTGTTAGCAATTTGTTTAGTTTGTTGTTAGCAATTAGTTTAGTTTGTTGTTAGCAATTTGTTTAGTTTGTTGTTAGCAATTAGTTTCTTTAGTTTGTTGTTGGCAATTTGTTTAGTTTGTTGTTAGCAATTAGTTTCTTTAGTTTGTTGTTAGCAATTTGTTTAGTTTGTTGTTAGCAATTTGTTTAGTTTGTTGTTAGCAATTAGTTTCTTTAGTTTGTTGTTAGCAATTTGTTTAGTTTGTTGTTAGCAATTAGTTTCTTTAGTTTGTTGTTAGCAATTTGTTTAGTTTGTTGTTAGCAATTAGTTTCTTTAGTTTGTTGTTAGCAATTTGTTTAGTTTGTTGTTAGCAATTAGTTTAGTTTGTTGTTAGCAATTTGTTTAGTTTGTTGTTAGCAATTAGTTTCTTTAGTTTGTTGTTGGCAATTTGTTTAGTTTGTTGTTAGCAATTAGTTTCTTTAGTTTGTTGTTAGCAATTTGTTTAGTTTGTTGTTAGCAATTTGTTTAGTTTGTTGTTAGCAATTAGTTTCTTTAGTTTGTTGTTAGCAATTTGTTTAGTTTGTTGTTAGCAATTAGTTTCTTTAGTTTGTTGTTAGCAATTTGTTTAGTTTGTTGTTAGCAATTTGTTTAGTTTGTTGTTAGCAATTTGTTTAGTTTGTTGTTAGCAATTTGTCTAGTTTGTTGTTAGCAATTTGTTTAGTTTGTTGTTAGCAATTTGTTTAGTTTGTTGTTAGCAATTTGTTTAGTTTGTTGTTAGCAATTTGTTTAGTTTGTTGTTAGCAATTTGTTTAGTTTGTTGTTAGCAATTAGTTTAGTTTGTTGTTAGCAATTTGTTTAGTTTGTTGTTAGCAATTAGTTTGTTTAGTTTGTTGTTAGCAATTAGTCTGTTGTTAGAAATTATTAGATGGTATACATTTCCTTCACATGGTAGAGCTATAGGCAAGAAAAAAATGCATGTATGTATTACACAACACTTGTCTGTATGGTTCATTACTAGTGTTTCAATTTCGATAGCTGACAACTGTTTGCATAAAATAAATGTTGGACCCGAGGCACTACTGTATAGTACGGTCGATTAGACCTCCCAACGTTTTGTGAAATGGCATAATAATTTTATCGTTATAGAATACGTCAAGACAAGTTGATAGATAGATAGATAGATAGATAGATAGATAGATAGATAGATAGGCACACAGATAGATAGATAGACAGACAGATAGATATATAGACAGACACACAAATAGACAGACAGATAGATAGATAGATAGATGAGTGGATGTATGGAGAGAGTATTGGAGACTGTGAGCGAGACAGAAAGATACTGAGAAACAGATAATATTATTGAGAGAGAGTCAGAAAAGGATATTAAGAGAGATACATACAAAAATATGAGCGAGAGATTGAAAGAGACAGAGAAATGTATTGTAAGAGAAGGAGAGGTTGAGAGAAACAGAGAAAGATGCTGAGAGTCAGAGAAATATATTAAAATAGACAGAGAAGATACTGCGAGAGAGATAAAGGAAAATATTGAGAGAGGGAGAAAACGAAAAGTGTAGGGAAGGGAGACAAAACATTAAACTGAAAATCGTCAACAAGCAAATGTTCCTTTGAAAACTTCGATAATTTATTTCAAAATCCAATAAAATTATTACAATATACATTCAAAAATCAATTTTAAAAAGTAGTTTTAAAAATAAAGTATTTAAAAAAAACAAAACCATAAGATATGATGAAATTAACGAAGCATATTTATAATACCAATACGAACATAAACACTCACTCTATTCAAAATTGTACCAAAATTCCCCACAGGAACTCTACAAAAACTGAGAATATCAAGTAGATGAAAAGTTTTCAAGTGGGGAAAAGAAGTTAAGGGAAAGAAGAACACAAGTGTGAGGCTGTGGGGTCCCACTGGGACACTTCAGATCAGAGTAATGACGAAATGATCAATGCAAACTCCAATGGTGACGTAAAACTGCTCTCGATCTCTTTCCACCCTATCACAAGTGTGAGGTTGGGGGGTCCCACTGGAGCACTCCATATCATAGAACGTCTTATGACGAAATGATCAACGCAAGCTCCAGTGGTGAGGTAAAACTGCTATCGACCCCCCCCCCCGCCCTCCATAATTACAGATCTGACAAAACTTCACATTACATATTCCAATTTAACAGTTCGCGTTCAGAGCTGACACCGCATAAAACAATATTTAAAAAGTTAGTAAATTCTGTGGTGATATAATACTTTTTATAAAATTATGCGTAATATTCTAAACACTCAACAAAAGACTGTAAAGAATGTGCTCTAAGGAACATCAATACAGTGACTGATAATTTTAATATATGGTCATGTACATCAAAGTATAATAATGATCAATCTGCACACATTAGCATGAAGAAATGTCATAAGTAAAACTGTTGGTTTATCTTTGATGACAACAGTTAAGGGTTGGGTTATCAATTTCAAATTAGAGATGTTTTTCATCTTTACGAACAACAGCCATCAGAGCCTGGATTTTAATTCTGTTTCGGTGCAAGAGCAACCCCATCATTACTGATAATAAACTTCGTGTTTGGGTGTAGCTTAAAATGTGTAAACAATCCATCTTTAATGACAACGGGTACATAACCATCAACTGGGGTATAAAACCAATCCATCTTACATAGCATTACCCTTTGGTACCCAGGCTAAATTTTAAATAGGTTCATTACCAGTCCATCTTGCATAGTAATCACCTTGGGACCCAGATTGAATTATAAACTGGTGCATTACCAGTCAATTTTGCATAGTATTCACCGTTGGTTCTAATTTTATACTGGAGCAAAACATACAGGTTTTCGGACAAGATTTGTGATTATGTGTTGGTTCAAAACACTCAATGTGGATTTTAGTAGGGGTATGACACTTTGTGATATCCTTAAATCCACGTTTTGCTGACTAACATTTCTAGGGCTTGAATTTCAGTATCGGATCGGTTAGTTCGTTATGCTGTTCTGATATGAAAATAAATGTATTATAGCCACTGGGTACACATTACTAAAAGTCGAATGCTGATTGAAATGTGTATATAATCAAGATAAACATATATAATTATGATGACAAACACATATATGACTTATAAATATACACAATAATGACTGCATACATGCTGACATAATTTAATTATGACGAAATAAAATGGTGCTATCTATGTTTCCTCAGTTTTGATTATGGATTTCATAAAAATTAGGTCGGAAGAGTTCAAATCATTTCTGAAAACAACGAGGAGAGTGGGGGAGATAATTTTCTGATTATCAAAATATTTTGAAAGTGCAGTATGTATATTACATGTATTTTATTACATATCGATGACTTTTGTGCTTTATATGTACAAGGACGTGTGTACTTTATCCATATCGATTATTATTATTATGATAACAATTATAACTGATGCGTATTAATTAAATAATTCCATATTAGTAGATATATAACAAGTAATAATTATCACTGTATTATTAAAATAAAATTACATGATTATTAGGTGGTTCTTTTCACTTGCAGACATGATTTTTAGCTAGACAGCAGCGATTACAACCAGAGTACAATAAATAGGTAAGAGAATACCAATGAATGACATTTTGAAGCTCCACTTAAAATAAATGAATGCACAATGATTAATAAACGAATCCTGTCTGCGGCATAGTTTAACAAAATGTTTTCAAATGCAACGAAGCATAGGTTACCAATGCCTAGTACTACAGCACCGTTCGTCGAATGACTTCTGTACAAGAACACGTTAAATAATTTACAAATTATGTCTACTTAATCTCCACTCATCGAACGACTTCTTTCGTTAGTAAAAACAAGTTACATAATTTAGAACTTCAGTCTGCATCTCCACTCGTTGAATGGCTTATCAAAACTGTAAAATTGTCATGAAATATATTACTACTTCAATTTACATTTCTAAGCGAGAAATGACGTCATGAAAACATTATCACTACTTCACTCCACATTTCTAATTGTCCAACGACTAATCCAGACTATAAAGTTACACTCTAGAATAAATCAGTAATTAAGCCTTGATTCTCTTCTTCCCAAAACATTTCAGAGCTGTAAAATGATGAAGTGAAATTCATCAATAGTTACGTCTACAGTTCAAGTCGTCCAATAAATGTAGAAGTGTGACGTCAAACAAACCAGTCCATTTGTACAAACATGACGTGAAACAAAATGCCTTCAGCTACACCCCTACCGGCTGGGTGACTTACTAGATCGGTGAACGCACACGTTGTTACACAAACGAGTGCCTAAGATTACATTGCTATTCGTTCAGTTATTTAGAAGAAGAAAACTATACAAACACGAAACAAATCAGAATGACTAAATAAAATCTGAAGAAATTGAAACGTGGCCTGCAGTGACGTCTAACCAATTAACAGAATGAATAATTATGGCATGTTGTTGGATTTTTAAAAAATACTTAACTAATTTCAGTATACTATTTGGTTCTTGTTTTCACTCATGGTTTTGTGCTTAAAGCGCGCGTGCGTGTATGAATGTTAATGTCATTAATTATGCTAATTAGAACTATACAGTATCCGGGTGGTAAGGCTCTTCTTGCCCACGTGCTCTCTGAGCAGACAGGAACTCGGACACATCTACGTAGCCGTCGCCATCAAGGTCATCATCCTCAAGAACGGAGTCTACCATCTCCTGGATGTCCAGATCTGACAGCAGTGGACGGCGTCTGTTGGTCTTGTCATCTGTTGTGGCAAACAGTAACACACGCTTCACTTAATAATAAGATACACGTTTCACTGAACACGAAGATACACGTTTCACTGAACACTACTGACACATTTTTCAGTTAACACATACTCATGTTTCAATGAACACAATGGCGCATATTTCATTGAACACGAAGACATATGTTTAATTGAACATTAAGATACACGTTTCATTGAACACGAAGACACATGTTTAACTCAACATTAAAATACACGTTTCATTGAACACGAAGACACATGTTTAACTCAACATTAAAACACACGTTTCATTGAACACGAAGACACATGTTTAACTCAACATTAAGATACATGTTTCATTGAATGTTAAGTTACATCTTTCATTAAACACTAACACACATCTTTCATTGAACACTAAGATACATCGTTCATTGAAAACTCAGACATGTTTTACTGAACTCTAAGACACACGTTTCACTGAACACTAAGACTTATGTTTCACTGAACATTAAGACGCATCTTTCCTTGAACAACTAACACAAATCTTTCATTGAACACTAAAGACTCATGTTTCACTGAACATTAAGACGCATCTTTCCATCTTGAACAACCAACATAAATCTTTCATTGAACACTAAAGACTCATATTCCACTGAACATTAAGAAGCATCTTTCAAGGAACATTAATTTAAATCTTTCATTGAACATTTACACTCATGCTTCACTGAACACTATGACTCATGTTTCATTACCCTTACAACTGTGGCAAATAAACAGTCACAAAGCGATGTGACTGGTCACACACCAGGCAGATTAAGTGACAGACATAGACTTGCTCGCAGTCATACTCAGACACATATCTGGTATAGACAGTTGATCGAGTTGTCACAAAGTAAATACCATGACTAACGTCAATAAATATTGATTTCACTCTGTTAAGTGAGCACAAGTTGATGAGAGTCAGTAAGTCTGCAGTCTTCAACTAGTAACTTGATGTGTACTGTCCCCCACAAAGGATGATGCTTCTAAATAAAGTCCAATAAAGGGTTGTCTTCCCAGGCACGATTGCTGACTAATGTGGTGGACTGGTGGCCATTAGTAACAACGCTGGTCTGGAATGTAACACAAATGGGTCAAAACAGAAGCCATGTTTCTGTATACACTTGTGTAAGAGTGTTCCAGTAGAAAAATCTCCAGCTCAGAAGCTGTGATTTATATTATCACATTTTGCGTTATGCACTTGTAATGTTGTACTCTGTTGCTAGACTGTACAGTGCAGAGCACTATAACATCGCCGGACATAGGAGATTGGCACACTATGGTATTCCTAAAAGTTCAGTGATTTGAGGTATTAATATGATGTAGCTAGTTACATGCAAAATGTTTCAAAACATTATCGAAGACAACAGAATACAATGCTTGTACTATTAATCATAAGGCAATCAGTTAATTTCACCATTCCTTGCTATGGGGGATGGAATGGGGAAATGTATGTTCTTGAAGGTAGAGATGCACATCTAGAGAGAAGAGATGAATGTTCCAAATGAGAGATTATGTTTGGAATGGAGAGATATATGTTCTGGAACGGAGAGGTGTTGTGGAAGGGAGAAATGAATGTTCTGGAATGGAGAGATGTATTATCTGGAAAAGAGAGAGGTATGCTCTGGATAAGTAAAATGTCTTCTAGAAGGGAGAATTCTTCATGAATGAAGAGATGTGCTTTCTAAAACGGAGGTGTGTGCTCGTGAAGGAAGATATATGCTTTGGAAGGGAAACTTTTCTAGGATAGAAGAATATATATTCTGAGATATTTATGTTTGGAAAGGGAGAATGTTTATTCTAGAATGAAGATGTGCTCTATAATAGATATCAAATGTCATATAATGGAGTTGAATTCTGGAATGGAGATAGTTGTGGAAAGTTATTACGGTAAGTATTAGATGAGTTTCAATGATAACCCCTTGAACCCTAATATAACAAATACACGTTTTATTTCCTCCTAACATGGTAAGTATTAGATGAGTTTCAATGATAACCACTTGAACCCTAATATAACAAATACACGTTTTATTTCATCCTAACATGGTAATGGTGCTCAAAATTGTAATTGTAATTGTTTATATGTGAGAAGCGATATTCATATTGAGAGCACCAAAGCAGATAAAGACCGAGTGCAACACCGCTCCGAGCTTCACCGTTTTAAGTTATATTTTGTTCTCTCAGTCACGTACATGTTGCTAGATGACGTCAATTATTTCCAGCACCACCACCACCACCACTCACACATACGTCTGTGCTGATAATGACAAAGTAGAACATGTGTCAAAGACTGTCATTCAGACAGTGTCAAAACTTAAGGCAAAATCCTCAGTTAGCATAATCCTCAGTGTTAAGCACAGTCCTCAATGTTGAGCGCAGTCCTCAAGTCTTAAGCACAGTCCTCAAGTGTTAAGCGCATTCCTCAAGTGCTAAGCACAGTCCTCAGTGTTGAGCGCATTCCTCAAGTGTTAAGCGCATCATCTAACCGACCACACGTGCATGGCTAGATGGCCTGACCGGGATGAATTTAATTATTTCTGAGGATCTGTTAGGCTTGTTCTTGTATTATACGTTACTTATGTAGAAAGGAGATATAGGTCAGTGACCAAAAGGGGTGGGAGTTAATATAAGTAAATACACTATACTTTGTGGAAAAGATGGTATAGGTCAGTGACCAAAAGGGGTGGCAGTTAATATAAGTAAATACACTATACTTTGTGGAAAGGAGATATAGGTCAGTGACCAAAAGGGGTGGCAGTTAATATAAGTAAATACACTATACTTTGTGGAAAGGAGGTATAGGTTACATTTTTTAAGGTCTTTTATTTGTGTGTGTGTGTGTGTGTGTGTGTGTGTGTGTGTGTGTGTGAGTGTGTGTGTATTGTGGGGTGATGGGGTGATGGTGGTGACCAAAAGTATGTGATTACTTTGTAGAAAGGAGGCATAAGTCAATTAAAAAAAAAAGAAGTGGCAATATAAACATGATTACACTATACTTTCTGTAAAATATAGGTTAATCTAAAAAAATAAAAAAAATAAAGTGTGTGTGCGTGTGTGGCATAAGTATGTGACCAACTTTGTGGAAGGGGGTTACAGGTCGGTGTGAAAAAAAGTGGTGGTGTTACAAACGGTACACATTTCGGCCATCCCTTATGTAAATACGGAATGTTCATTTTCTTCTAATTCTTTGTGAATATGAGTAGAATTGACTGGACTTTGTACAGTTGTAGAAGAAGCAAAGCAGGACCATTTTACTTGCGACTGTTGAAGATTATAAACAGTCTCAGTGGAGCAATTTATGCAGCGTCACTCCCGTTTTTTTTCTCGGAACTAAGCCAACTTAATCAGTATTTACAACTTAAAATCAGAATCCAAATGTCTTCAAAACGCAGCAAGATAAAGAACAAATTATAATACATTTAAAATTGACTGGCACGTGAGTGTGGTGTGTGCGCGTACGACAGAGAAAGATGCCACATAAATATCACCGTATGAGCAACCTCTGACCTAAACAACATTGTAAGTTATAAATATGCAATGCACAACAATCACATGACACAAAGCAAGTTTTAGCGTTGCCAATCGTTAATACACTTTTTCTTTTAAAATAAAAAACAAAGTCGTTCTGAACTGATCAGAAATATTGTGGAATGTTTATTTAAAAACCACAAACCCCAAAAGTACAGAAAACAACAAATAAATAATCAACTTGCTAATATGGAATCTCATCAAGAAAGCATTGTAAACTTTGATTTTATTGTAAACTAGGGGAAATAATTCAAAATAACTGCACAAAAGCCAATCTTATGTTTGAAATTTTAGCTCGAGTTATTTTACAGAAAATATCATAAGTGTAAAACTTTCATCACCTCAGATAAATGTAAAAAGTGCGAGATGGGGTGGTGGTAGTGGTAGTTCCGATAACCTGGCAAGAAAATGAGTAGTTTTTCTCTAACACACACTTATTTTAAATTTCACAAGAAAAAAAAAAGCTTTTCATTAAACGAAAAGTTAAGAATTCTTAACTTTGTATATAACTATTTTGAAAAAACTTCATCTTTTGGCTTTACTTTACAACTTCCAAAAAGACTTAAAAAAAAAAAAGTGTTGACAACCCTGCAACAGTATTCTTTTACATTAGCAACAAAAACAATAATTAGACTGACATAAATCGAACTGAATAAAACAATCTAAAAGTAAGTAATTAATATATGATAATAAAAAGAATATCAAACACTTATAAAAACACACAACTGGGATCTGGAGAAAAAAATTCACAAGATCAAACCATTTAGAAAGTGATTGTTCGCCCGAAAAATAAAATACAAAACATGAACAGCATTTGTAAGTATCGCTGGTAACAACAAAAGGACTATAAGCGACTAGCTTGTTTTAATGCTAATACTATTCAATAGAAAGTGTGAAATTAGGACAACACACTCAAACAACAACAAAGCGACATGTGCTTATCACAAAGCAGGCAGAGGTCGTGTTGTAATTTGAGACGGACCGCCACCAATCAATACCCAATTCCCCATAGATAATTATATAAGAAAATGGAACAGTTACACAATGAGGGTAGATCGGGTAGTTCTATCAGCATACGAACAATGCGTTTGCTTCACGTCTCTCACTGAGGACACCTCTCGCGATTTTCGGCCAGAACAGTTTAGTGTATCTACAAATACTTTTGTGGTCAACTTCCGGTTTTCATTGTTCGCGTTTTAATCCTGCAACGAATCACTCATGTTTAACTGTTTTTAAGAATCATAAATAGAAGCAGTTGACCGCACTATGTATATAAAACTGGAGAAAATCAAAAGAGACATTAAATTAATCTGGTTTCAACTGTCAATGGGATGCGTCATGCGCTTCTTATCGAATTCCATCGGAGCCAGACCTCAAGAGACCGTGGTTGTCTGCTTTGTAGCTGAAAATCTTTCGTAAAGTGTTTGTGTAAGAGCTTGTCATTATACCGATTAAAAAAGAAAGAAGAAGCCTACCCTTGACAACCAGATACAAGAGAACGGTAGTTAAAAAGCGTCCACAGTGCTTGTAGCAGTGAGGTGTCCAGCTACAATGTCATCAGTTGCAAATGCATGTACAAGCATACCAGTCAGACTTGGACAAAGATGACTAAGAAAGTCATCCGTTGACTGATGCGGCAATTCTAACCCATCTGATCATCGTTCTGATGATCACATCTTACTTTCAAAATATTCACATATTTTGATATTCTAAAACTGACAAACTTTTAATGTTGATTTCAAAGCGAATATACTTTCTCAGTAATAAAAGCACTGGTTCTGTCTTTTCACTACTAAGAAAGTACATTACACAACCCTGGAGGATTTACAAATGTCAGTGACCTTGACCTTTAAGGTTGGGAAAGTTGTGGACAGGACAGAATCGAGGACGTTTAGCCAGAACAGGTCAGCGGCGGAGGCGGGATTGAAACTATTTCTATGAACTGTTGAAGTATTCTGAATCATTGGGATTTTTTTGTTCTATTTTCCATTCCACCCACCCCTGTTCTAATGTTAAACTATTTCTACGAATTGTTGAAGTATTCTGAATCATTGGGATTTTTTTGTTCTATTTTTCATTCCACCCACCACTGTTCTAATGTTCTTTGCATGTGTGGGCACGTGCGTTATATTTGTGCATACATGAATGTATGGATTTGAAAGTGGTGCTTATTTTTTCATAAACTAAATCACGTGGCTTTCGTTTTCTGCTTGCAGATTATCGTGACAAGTGATGCACTCAGAATTTCCATTTCCTACTTGCTTTAAATAGATATCTTTGTATCTCTGTATTAATTTCCATTTCCTACTTGCTTTTAAATAGATCTCTTTGTATATTGTATCGATTTCCATTTACTACTCATTTTAAATAAATCTCTTTGTATTTGTGTACTAATTGCGTTTGAATTGGAAAACAAAGTGAACTGTGAATTTTAGTATCATTTGAAAAATCAAACTGTGAACACGATTATTTTTGCATGAAAAGCAAATTGTTGAATTGAATTGCTTAATGTTTCATATTTAATTTAATTAACAGAATTATTATGTGTGTGTGAGTGGCATCTATTAGTACACGAGTTTTGTGACTGTTATTTTAGCTATTCGTACTATTAGGATTTGCATAGTTAGAAAACCCACTTCTTTATTTTCTTTTGTAAAGTCTTTATATTTTGCTAAAATTTACACTTTTGGCGAAGGGGAGGGGAGATCTTTGTTTATTTGTCAGCAGGACAATAGCATAATACCATTATTAAGCAAATGTCCCACCAAATATAATCAGACGTGTGAAGGCCAAAATCTTAGTTTGGAGACGCACAAATTCTGATATAATGAGTTTGAACTGATGACACTCAGCGTGATAGGCAAATGTTATTCTTTATCTAGGGTGAGGCACTGAGGTCTGACCGAGCTTCTCGTCCGCATTTTATGAAGTCCTTTACTGGCGGGGTTATGGGGATTAATTAGGAGAATTATAAGTCTATTAACCCTGCTTATGGTTGAAAAACTTGACATGAAGTCCAATGAATGAAGAGGATAAACTGTAAGTCACGTGTACTATTTAGGACTGTAGAGTACGTTCGTGAAATGCCAAAGAACGCGGTCATTTAAAGTTTTAGGACAAACCTTAGCGGGTTCATGAAGAAAAGCACAATATGATAACTGTTTTGGGATTGTACTGACACTAAACAATAAATACAATTATATATAGTAGTTTATTACTACTCTGTGGCTTGCTGAGTTGTACTCTGGTTAAGTACAATTGTTTTGGACTCCAAGTTTATACTTAAGTACTACAAGTAAAATCGGTATAATCTCAACAGTGACAATCTAGTGACAATTCAAACAAGTGTTCCAGCACAAAAAGTGTCTACCGAATGACATGTCAAACAGGTAGCCCAGCACTAATGCTGGCTACCAAATGATAGTTCAAAAAGGCAGTCCAGCGCAAAAAGTGGCTGCCGAATAACATGTCAAACAGGTAGCCCAGCACTAATGCTGGCTATCAAATGATAGTTCAAAAAGGCAGTCCAGCGCAAAACAGTGGCTGCCGAATGACATTTCAAAGAGTTAGTCCCGCATAAAAAGCTGGAATATTTCAAACAGCACAATCAACAGATTTGCTGGCATATCGGGAGACCACCAAACAGTATCACTTATGACATAATTAAACATAAATTATAAACAGAATAGAACTATCAATTTTACACCCGCACAAAGTAGGATTTTATTTTAAAAATTCCCTTGGGCACGAAGGCAAATATCACTATATTTAAACTTTGCACGGACAGTATCAAAAAGTGGATTTCTCGCTTCAGATTGTGTAATATGACGACGGATAAGTATAATAACATCAAATGATTGTTTACTTTATTTCAAGCAATTTGAGACAATGCCAATCAACAAAGAAAACCTGTCTGCCTCATACTAGGCGATCCTCCACATTATGTTTTAGCTAGTCACAAATCTCTTCATTGATTTAATGCTAGAAATACTCCACATTATGTTTTAGCTAGTCACAAATCTCTTCACAGTCATTGATTTAATGCTATAAATACTCCACATTATGTTTCAGCTAGTCACAAATCTCTTCATTGATTTAATGCTATAAATACTCCACATTATGTTTCAGCTAGTCACAAATCTCTTCATTGATTTAATGCTATAAATACTCCACATTATGTTTTAGCTAGTCACAAATCTCTTCATTGATTTAATGCTAGAAATACTCCACATTATGTTTTAGCTAGTCACAAATCTCTTCACACTCACTGATTTAATGCTATAAATACTCCACACAACTGTCCAGTTATCTTCACACTCAACGATATAATCACAAAGTATATTCAAACAGCGCTATAATCACTTGTATCTTCACATTTCGTGCTATACACCAGATTGCCCTACTTGTGCTGTACACAAAATATAAACATAAAATTAAAAAAAAAAGCCAACAACGAGCGACACTCGTCAAACCTCGGTACAAAAGTAATTGAATGAAGTTAGGCTGCGTTAGTTAGGGCAGTAAATTGTACACAGAAAATTTTAATAACTTCTATATGAATACATTATTATAAGAATTTTTTTTAAAACAATGAAACAAATTAACTTTCAAAAGGATTGTAATAACAGTACTTGTGAACCGTCAAGGTGAAACATGTACTAATATTGAAAGCAGGGGTTTTACTTTTGAAAAAGCAAAATCATTCTTATACTTACGGGACATAAATATGCACAAAATACATTTCTTCATTAAAAACACAACAGTGAATAAACTACTAATGTTTCATTGACGACTCTTTGATCCCTAATTTAAATAAACATATGCTAAAAAAATAATAAACAATGCTGAAACACGCGCTAGCACTATTAAGTTTCTAAATTAAAAATATACATTTATATATATTAAGAGTATTTAATCTAATAAAAAAATATAATGAAACAAATATAACACATTTGAGAAAAAAATCTCTGGAATACAAGTTAAAAAAAAAAAAAAACCAACAACAACGCAACACGTTTCAGTAAATTCAATACAAAGAGAAATTGTGAAATTTCATATCTTTAAACACGGGAATACATGAGGCAAAATTCTAAGCAGCGAGCATCAAATAAATGTACATTCAGTTATATTCGTCATGTATGCAAATGGATCAAAACTAAATTAATAATTCACAGCATGTAATGGAGCTTTTTTAAGCAATGCGACCTAATTCCAATTCAATAAACTTAGCACACGCACAATCTGACCTGATTCCAATTAAATAAACTTGCACACACACACACACACATCTGACCTAATTGCAATTAAATAACCTTAGCGCGCACAGCTCTGACCTAATTCCAATTAAATAAACTTAGCAAGCACGAATTCACATACTGTTACTTAGATTTATGATTCCTAATTTATATAAAAATTGTAGAAACAGCCTTATATTTCTTACGCACTCGAACACGACACTCTGATTTGATTGAACAAACACTGGTTTTAGAGAGAGAAAAAAAACACAACAGAACCACACACACTGCATTACAACCGTTGACAACAGATAGTCAATGGCGCATACGCACGCCAGACTCAATACGTCGTTTGACTGGTATGGGGAACTCGAAATATTAATTAAAGGTGACACAATACATGGAGTTTGAGTATCCAGGGGCTATCTTTATTCACAATCGTAAACCTGTGACCAATGAAGAAGATCTATTCACCATCTTGTATTCCACACACTGTTAACTGCCTGGACTCCTACAGTCCAAAATGTTGAGACAATGATTTTGACACAAACAAATGAGGATTTGGATAATTTTGTCAAAATTAGATAAGCAGGTCCCTTTAACACGCTGAATCCGGATAATACTAAGAAGAAAACAAAGTGTTAGCAGGTAAACATGCAAATAACTAACAAGCGTTAATTTGTGTGTGTACAACAGTTTAACATGCCAATATATATAAATGCAGGTACAGAGCATGCTTCGTTTCAGTGCTTTGTCTAGAGGCATGTACCGAGCATGCTGAAATACAGTGATTTGTGTACGAATACATAAATGAGCTAGTAAGTACGAAAAGTGGATTTACATGAAGTAAGTGCGGCTGGGGCAAGCATGAAGATAGATATAAAGGGCAAGCATGAAGATTATAAACAAACATTTCTCATTGTCATAGCCAGTTTGCAACTGTTTCTATCTTGGGAAGAGGAAAAATAAGGCTTGGTTTGATTCTCAAATTAACATTTTTAGTTGACATAGTTAATTCACAACTGTTTATATGTTGGGACATATTTGAAAAGGAAATATGGTTTGATTCAAAATTATCAAGATAAACAAATTTCAAGAACTAATAATCATCCATAATTTCTACCTTATAGTCGAAGTATAAAGGTAATGGAAGAATATTGAAAATAACAATATACAATCAACATTAACAACATGTCTTACAACACGAGACTGAGACATATACATAATGCTTTAGACCGCTCACTTCCAGTTGACAATAAAATCATTAAATTACAACTTAGCCAAAATCTACTCGTTTGCGTGATTAAAAAAAAAAATTTATATATATATAAATCGCCTTATGTATGTTCTACTACTCTTTCACACTGGCAAGGCCACTTGGGGAGTGGGGGGGGGGGGGAAGAGGGACAATTATATATACACACAGAAGACATTTAATGCCAAGTGATTCAGTTTAAGTGACCTAGCAATCCTAAATGCAAAAGTTTAAATTCTCCACTATTTTCCACTAAAGTCCCTTTTATAGCCTAAACTATTACATATTACCCTAATACAGCCTACAATATTACATATTACTCTAATACAGCCTATAATATTACATATTACCCTAATATAGCCTACACAATATTACATATTACTCTAAAACAGCTAAACTAACTCATGTTACTCTAATACAGCCTATAATATTACATATTACTCTAATACAGCCTACAACAGGGGTGTCCTACCTTGTGGGCAAAGTGGACTGGCTCGCAGGCCACATATATAAAACTCAGAAGTGATACACCCCTAAAGATTCTAACTCTAACTGCCTAAGATGTAAAATTATACGTATGTTCCAGTTTTACTATAAAATGTAATATTAACTGCTTTAATGATAGAAAACTGCTCTCTAGGTTAAAAGCCCTGTATCTCAAACATACACTTTATTTTACCGGTAACAAAATGTCAACGCGAAACTTGGTACTGCTTTTCATAAACAAAAGATTCCAAATATCATTCATGATGAATGAAGTGGCAAGACGATGAAACTCTCCCAATGACTGTCTGTTATTCGTAATCTCGTCACGCACTTCGCATGCTTCATCCTGGAGATCACTTGCTCACAAAGACACCTTGTCTTTACAAAAGTGACCTTTAAATTTGTCAAATGTATATTATATTTATTGTCGTAATATCTCTCCAAGGAAACTCCTTAAAATCTTAAACCGCATTTCAAACAAATTAGCTTGTTCTTCAATACAATTTAAAAAAAATATATATATATATAGGTATGTTCACCCTGCTTGAATTGTTCTACATTCGTCGACTTTTTTCTTACTTGATTCTGAAGCCATGGTTACTAATTAATGGTGAACTAAAATAAACCAACTCACCTTGAACAGTCCCAAACTCAGTCATAAAAGTCGAAGTTCTGGCGGGCCGCAAGTTGGACACCCCTGGCCTAAAATATTACATATTTCTCTAACACAGCCTACAATATTACATATTACACTAATGCAAATAAATTTCTACCCTGTGTGGAAAGTGGTACTCTACGATAGCATGTGACGTCATTGATCGGGCCCAATAAATCGGGCTGGTATAAATTCTGCATTATGATAAACATAATGCAGTATAATTGAAAACAAAAACTAGCAACGCTAATATTTTTTTTTCATTTCGAAAAACAGTCCAAATGATTTCTAGCATACGTCCAGCCCGTACTGAACAAGAGACTTTCCACAAACAGCTAATCAGTTTCTGACAGCCTTGCTGCAAAGTCAATCCAGTTACATTTGTGTCCAGGGAAAGCTCAGATTCATTTTTTTTTTATTTTTAAAAAGGAAGGAAGAAGAGATAAAGAGGAGCAATGGGCGTGTGTAAGTGGGAAGGAGAAAGTAGAGTTCAGTCCCCTATTGTTGCGGCTGTTGTCTATATTGGCTCCGCTGCTGTTCTTGCTTTCTCTTGAACTCGAAGTACTCCACATATCCGTCGCCATTTTCGTCGTTGTCCTTAACAACCGTGTCGACGATATTAGAGATCTCTTCGTCAGTGAAGATCTTACTTTGCGGATGTTCACCCGCCGGCTGACCATCTTCACCTGGCGACTGGTCTTTATCTTGTTCTGAAACGAATGGCAGTGACGTCAAGAAGACTGAAGCATAGGCACAGAGAGCGAATGCAAAGAGCTTATCAATGAATCATGCAGTCAACAGGGAGGAATATTTATAGACAGAAATAAACAGTGCAGTCAAGAGGGAGAATGTTTATAGATAAACAGAAATAAACAAGGACAAAGAAATAAATAGTGGTCAACAGGGAGGAATGCTGATAGAAAAACTCAAAATAAATAGTGCAGTTAACAGGAAGGAATGCTGATAAATATAGAGATAAATAAAGGGCAACTTAAAAGTGAAGAATTCTTGAAAAAAAATGAAAGATAGATAAATACCGGTAGCACACTTAAAAGGGAGAAATACTGCTAAATTGACAGATTAAAAAAAGTTCACTTAATCTGGAGGAATGTTTATAAATTGACAAGAATGTCTTAAATAATGTAATTAACAATGAGGAATGCTAATAATTAGATAAATAAAAACAACAATTAACAATGAGTAATGTTAATAATTAGATAAATAAAAAACAATTAACAATGAGGAATGTTAACATAATAAATAAATAGAACACATAACAATGAGAAATGGACAGAAAAATTCATAGTGAATCTAACAAAAAGGAGCGCTGATAATTATAATAATATATAAATAAAAAATATAATTAGACAGACAAATAAAGAAATAGTACAACTAACAGTTATACCCTAAATAAATAGTGGACTAGACAGGGATAGGTTTAAGATTTATAAACAATGCACTAGTGAGAGATAAATAAATAGTTCACTTAATAGCGCGAGATAAATAAATATTATACTTTAAAATAGAAGATAAATAAATAGTGCAGTGACTAGTGATAAATAAACAAATAGTTCACCGACTAGTGATAGATAAATAAATAATGCATTTACTATTGAGATGTAAATAAATAGTGCATTTATTAGTGAGAGATAAATAAATAGTGCATTTACTAGTGAGAGATAAATAAATAGTGCATTTACTAGTGAGAGATAAATAAATAGTGCATTTACTAGTGAGAGATAAATAAACTATTCACTAACTAGTGATAGATAAATAAATAGTTCACTGACTAGTGATAGATAAATAAATAGTGCATTTACTAGTGAGAGATAAATAAACTATTTACTAACTAGTGAGAGATAAATAAATAGTTCACTGACTAGTGATAGATAAATAAATAATACATTTACCTGTGAGATAAATAAACTATTTACTAACTAGTGAGAGATAAATAAATAGTTCACTGACTAGTGATAGATAAATAAATAATACATTTACCTGTGAGATAAATAAATAGTGCACATTACTAGTGATAGATAAATAAATAAATAGTACATTTTATTAGTGATAGATAAATAAATAATGCATTTACTAGTGATAGATAAATAAATAAATAGTGCATTTTACTAGAGACAAATGAATAAATAGTGCACAGATTAGTGAGAAATAAATAAATAGTGCATTTTACTAGAGACAAATAAATAAATAGTTCGCAGATTAGTGAGAAATAAATAAATAATGCACTTACTAGTTATAGATAAATAAATAGTGCACTGATTAGTGAGATAAATAAATAATGCAGTTACTGAGAGATTATTAAATAGAGCACTTACTAATGAGAGAAAATTAAATAGTGCAATGACTAGTGAGGAATGCTGAAGGACACTCATTTGTAATATAAAGTAAAACCAGAATAAATAAATAAATAATAAAAATGTCCAACAGGACTATTGAGACAGCACCTAAACCAGGTTATGTACAAACTATTATCGCTTATCTCTAATATCTCTGTTCTCTGATAAAAACTATCCTGTGATTTGTATATTGATACTAATCTATTGAATTATGTTTAAGGATATAAGACTGTACAGATATTAAAATTATTTGAACATGGCTTCATGGAAGTATTGATGTCAAATAATCTATTTCATTGTATTTGTTATATGTATATTTGATTGTTGATTTAATAAATTTATTTATTCTTATACATACTGATAACCTTATGATGGAGAAGAAAGTGGATGGATGGTTCACTAAACATAGATTAATAGACATATTTGTCTTTTCCTTTAGGAAGAAGTTTTCCCCCATGGAAATATTGTGTGATGGTAAATGTTTGTCTTTAATGTTGTGGAAGAAAGAAATGTTTACTGCACCCGCAAATCCTCCAACAAGTGAAAGAGATGAGTGGTGTCTGTTGGAGAATTATTAATAACATAAATTAAGATACTCATCACTTGTAATTAGTTATGGAGGATTAATTACAAAATAATAATCACAACAATTAACTAGGTAGTGCTGGCATCACACCATATAAACTACAGATGGAGTCAGAGTAAGGAGTCATGAATCTAAAATTTTAAAAGTTGGAGTTGTTTTGGCCGAATTTAGAAACCCTGATTTAAATGAAGAAATCATTGTTTTACAAACTGTCTATATCCAGTGATAAAAATGCAATTATTTACTAACTCATTAATGTTAATATAACCGCAATGCTTTATTCCCATAAGTACTGATTAGTCGTCATCAAATGCAAAAGAATTGTAATGTTGTTCCTGGAAAGATCGACAGGAATAAATATATAATGGCTGATAAATAAAGCAAATATAAATAATATATGTATTTTATTTTACATTTATTGTGAATAGTCAGTCAAGTATTTCTTTTTTATATACTACTCTTTTAAGTTATTGTCATTTTAAAGTATTTAGGGAAATGTAACAAAGTTTTATTTTTTATGTGGCAAAGAAAAAAATAAAATAGTGCATTAGATAAAGTTAGTGATTATTTGTAACTAGTGTAAAGATATCTGTATAAATGGAGAATGAGAGAGGTTGAGAGAACTACTGGGAGAGTTGTGGTAAGAAAGCTTTGAGATTCGGAGGATAAGAGGGGTTGAGAAGATTACTCGGAGAGTTATGGCAAGAGAGTTTGAGATTCGTGGGATGAGAGAGATTAAGATGACCTCTGGGAGAGTTATGGTAAGAGAGCTTTAAGATTAAGTGGATTAGAGTGGTTGAGAACTACTGGGAGAGTTATGGTAAGAAAGCTTTAAGATTAAGGGGATTAGAGCGGTTGAGAACCACTGGGAGAGTTATAAGAGAGCTTTGAGATTTTGAGGATGAGAGGGATTGAGATTACTCAGAGAGATTTGAGATTTAAGGGATGAGAGGGCTTAAGAGGACCCTTGGGAGAGTTATAGCAAGAGAGCTTTGAGATTTGGGGGATATGAGTGGTTCAGAGGACCACTGTGAGAGTTGTGTTAAAAGAACTTTGAGGTTTGTGGGATAAGATTGATTGAGAGGACTCTAGGAGAGTTATGGTAAGCAAGATTTGAAGGATCCAGGAAAGAGGGGTTGACAAGATCTGGGAGATTTACAGAAAGAAAGGCAAGAGATAATTCTGCAAGGGGGGTATGGGGTTATGAGAGATTTATGGCAAAAAAGGTATTAGGGATGGTGGTTGACTACAATTATGGGAAAGTAATTTCAGAGATGAACAAGAGTGGCTGACAGGACCATGAGAAAGTAGTGGTAAAGTTTGAGCGATGAAGGACAGAGGGATTGATGGAACTATGAAAGAATTAAGAAATTTCTTTATGAAAGGTAGGGGTAGAGCGAGATTGAAGAGATTATTGGAGAATATTATGGTAAGAAAGGTTCAGAGAGGGGCTGATGGAATTATTGGGAGAATTATGGTATGAAAGGTTGACAATGAGAGAGAGAGAGAGAGAGGAAATAAATGAGCATCAATTGGGTTGAAAATACACCCAATGTAGGGGACTGAACTGATATGCAATCTGGCACAATAGCAATATTACATATATTAATTTAAAGTAAATGAACACTATTTGTAAAATGTTATTTTTTTCCTGTGATTACCTCATTGACTGTAAATCCATGTTGAGCAGATATGTGACACAAACAAATGTGCTTCTCTTTAGTATGGGAATCAGCTGCAGCAATCAGTCAGGAAATAATTTTTACAGAAAATTAAGAAAATACTCCTAGCAACATTTTCTCCATTATATATGTGTTTTAAAGGCACAGTGATAAATCAAGATATTCATCTTTACAATGTCAGGAGGGAACTTACAGTATGTGTATGCCAGTATTTACTAATTTTCAGTATCTTGTAAGGAATGGGTAATGAGTATTGACACGTTTCAAGAGAGAACTATTCTGTGTATGTCTTAGTTACTCTAACCACTGAAAATGAAATGATCAGTTTCTGAGATTCTAAAAAGTCAAACTTTGAGCCTTTATTATTTGAATGTAGGGCCTTCATTATACAATGTCACCATCAAAAGTACACACACACACACACACACACACACACACACACACACACACACACACACAAGGAGTGAAACAAATAAACAAATATACAATTTTAAAAATTAAAAAACAAAGAAAAGAAAAAAATAGCTTAGAAAGCTCTGTCAAAGTACATACAAAAGAAAAAAGCCCTTTGCCAATTCCCTTGTATACAAAATGAACAGAGCAAAAAAGAAAAGCACACAAGTGTGATTTCATGAGTTAGCCATTTAACTTGCTAGAATGCATGCATGTAACACACACTCACACACAGCAAGAACATCATGCTGGCAGATGACACATGCAGAGCAAGAGTAACAACTGACAGACACACTGACAAGTGCACCACCCCAAGAAACAGTAACCAAGGGTGAGGGTGAGATAAAATATGAAAAACATAAAATGTAGGCTGGTTGAGTACATGAGCATTTATTTCCAGTGGATTAGTAAACATGCATTCATCATTACTGTATGAGACAAGTCCAACTACTAAATATCTATAATTTGGTTAGTG
Organism: Sinotaia quadrata; assembly: GCA_028829895.1. Taxonomy (NCBI): domain Eukaryota; kingdom Metazoa; phylum Mollusca; class Gastropoda; order Architaenioglossa; family Viviparidae; genus Sinotaia; species Sinotaia quadrata. Next base: position 85,806,328 of record CM054177.1, read on the forward strand.
TTAATCTATTTATTAATATAATAATGTTTTACTAATATGAGTAATACAGTTATTATATTTTTTAATGTAACAAGAAAGAGAGAGACACATAAAACCATGAAAAAGATACCAACATATCAACCAATGATAGATCATGTCTAAAAATGTGACCAATGCTAAGCAATCATGTATGCACTTTACGAAAAATGGCATTTCCATGCTTCATCAAGTGCATTCGTAATTTACATGTGTATTTTAGTATGAATACATAACTGGTTGAATTACATAAGATATTAAGTAAATATATATTTGTCATTTTTTTAAGAAGATGGTGGGAATGTATCAAAATACCTGGTGATAAATGGGTACATTAAGTGTATGTAATGATTGCAGAGGAAGGGGTGGATGGGAGACATAATAAAGTCAGTTGAGAAACTTCATGAGCAGACATCATTTCAAGACAATAAAAATTAGATGATTCAATTATTTTTTTTAATTTATAAATTATAGCTGTCTGTTCAACCAGTGAATCAATCTCAGCATCAATCTATGGTTTAAAGTGCCAGTATAACTATAAGCTTTGCCTACAATGAGGGAAAAGTGTTAGGTTTGCAAAACGTGAGTCGGAAATTTATGGACATTAAGAGGCTTCTGACAAGGAAAATTATTTAAACAGATGCTTAATGTCCATAATAATTAATATGATAATCAAATTTAAACACATGAAGATACTGCAAAGCATTATAAATATGATTAAAATTAAATAAAATATTTTAATGATACCATGAAAAATATCTACACATAAAACTGACTGGTAAAAACACACACACATGCATAAATATCTGTCTAGCAAGTATGTTTAATAGAATAAGTACTGATTGGAGAAAAACAGATGTAAATATATATCTTGTAATTCTTTAAAAGTAAGACTGACTGGTGAAAAACAAATATTTAAAGATATTTTGATTGTCAAAATAGAGATAAAAATATCTGCTAAGCACATCTGTTAAAGATGTTTTGATTGGTGAAAAATAGATGCAGGCCTGTGAAAGATGTAAATATCTACTCAGCAGGCTTGTTTAATAAATTTTTGATTGGTGAAAAGCAGATGCAAATATAATGTATAATATGCCTTGCCTATTGCCCAAAACTGGATAGAAAAAAAACGAAATACAAGATCCATTTACAACTCTTGTGTGTGTGTGTGTGTGTGTGTGTGTGTGTGTGTGTGTGTGTGTGAGAAAGAGCGAGAGAATGTGAGAGTGAGAGAGAGATTCTATATTTTGTCTGTTTTTAAAAATTAAAAAAGCCTGGAATTGACTAATAACAATAAGTAAATGAAAGAATATTACTTAGGTGATACAAAAATATAATGTGACTGATATGATATAATTTCATTTATGACATAAAAATACTTAAAGTTTCAATTAATTCAGAAACAAAAACATTAAACTGTCAACAGTATCCCAAGACAAGTGAACACAAAATACTCCAAACAGTAACTGAAAAATTGAACACGAAGTGAACAGTAAACCCATTAATTGAACTACAGTCAGACTGCAAACATACTACATTAACAACAAATTAATTCATCACACCATAACCATTTTAAATTAATTATTTTGAATTAATCATTGAAAATTATTTCTCTGTAACCTTTAAGTCAGTAAATGCATTTCATTTAAACTATTCTTAATCAGCAGATGTTGAAAGATAGGCATGCATGGGTAGATTCTCTGGAATAAAATAAATAAATAAAGTGATAAGGGACAATAAGGAAGGGAGATAATTTTTAGTTGTATAGGTGAGAGATCTAACGTCACAACTTGGTGTAGGGACAATGTAAAAATGTAACTTAAATTTTAGGTTTTGACAGCAAGTCATATCTTGCAGCAAAACATAATAATATAACAACAATCTGATGGTAATATAAACAAAATATATTGAATACTTAAGAAGTTTATAGCACTAAACTAAACTAGTTCAGCAAATGACATGTATAATGTAAACAAAGAACTTGTGTTTAACTAATTCAGCATAATGGTACAGATGAAGTGTATTATGTAAACAAAGTACTTGTGTTTAACTAATTCAATATAATGCTGCAGTTGAAGTGTATAATGTAAACAAAGTTCTTCTGTTTAACTAATTCAATATAATGGTACAGGTGAAGTGTATTATGTAAACAAAGTACTTGTGTTTAACTAATTCAGCATAAAAGTACAAGTGATATACAACATGGCAAATATTCAAGAATTAACACTTTAAATGCTTATATTGACACACTATTTGCACAATACAGAAACGTGGCACAGATCATTGGGTGTCGGAGATTCAACCACGCGGCTCAGATTTCTCAGTTTTTTTGAAATTGTCCTGAAATGTTCTATACTCAAAGTATTCCACATAACCGTTCTCATTCTGGTCCATTTGCAGAAGGATGAAATCTACAACAGCAGCTAGTTCACCATCATTGTAAATCTTCTGTGCTTTAAAATCTGGAGCTGACTCTGATGATGCATTCATGAAATCTGCTGAATCTGCAGCCTGGTCTGGGTTAGTGTTGACAGCAGGGGTAGGGGGGAGGTGGGGGTTGTCCGGGGTTTCTGCAGTGCCTGTCTGCTCATAAGGATCTGGAAACCAGACCATGGGAGGGAGATTATTCCTCCGGGGACAACAAACCCCCCTAAACAGAAGCTCCATAAAGAAGTACTGAACTCATATTAAAGTTTCAAGTGAATGATATTGAAAACGATTATGAAATAGTTGTTTTGCAAGATTTGGCACAGAGACGTTTAATACAAATTATTCAGTAAGAGGATGGAAACAGGAATGAGGTCATACTAAAAGAACATTAAACATTCCCCACCCACCCCACCACCATTATGAATATTATTCTGAAAACTATTTACTTATCACATTTTTTCCAGAGTTAATATTTTAGGTTTCAGTTTAGTTTTATATAATGCACAAATTATTCCTTTTAATACAACAGGACCTAATCTTCAACAATTAGAAAGGGTATATATGACAGGCAGACAAAGACAAGAAGTCAAATTCAAACTGAAGTTAATGAAGCTTGAAGTAAAGTTTGTCAATAGGTCTATAAGTTGTAAATATATGTGCATAGGGTTTCTATCCCATAGAAAAATCATGCTGGCAGAATTACAAGATAAACAGTACCTATATTTATGGTCTTTGATACTGACCTTGATCATGTCAAACCATACTGATACATGTAAATCAAAAATCTAATTTTTACTTGAAATGAACCAAAAATCAAAAGAAAGAATATGTGACTTATCATGAATGAAAACCACAACAGAGTTAAAGATACATAATAAATATATCCCATACTAAGGCAAGAGAGAAAAATGTTAGTATTAATCATGATCTTCATTTCGTAATTGGTTTTTGATTCTAAATTAATTCAAACTTAAGTAGAAAAAACACACTAGACTATAAATCTAATCTCTGATTAAATTAACAATAAAAATTATCAAAATTAAGGTGCATCTTAAAATAATAAACATGCACATAATAGGATAGATTTCTTTTTCTAACTTAATGTTATTGCTGCATTTAATTCTGAAGGCACTGGTATCTATGCCTTATAGTTATAAACAGCTTGTCGCTGAAAAATTCAACCAGCTGACTTATGGTCAATAACTCTTGGGATCCAAGAGTACTTGAATATACCAATTACTCACTTCATACTTCATTAACTTCTGAATATAAATTAATACATATTACAATACACAAACACTAGTAAGCAATAGATAAAAGAACAAGAACTATTGATACACAAAACAACAAACATAAAAATAAGCATTGTACAAAATAATATAAAATCTTATTTAAAAAAAACACTATAAAATCTTATATAGATTCAGCATCAAATCTTGCATAAAACAACACCCAAATCTCACAGAAAACAACATCACATCTTACACAAAACAACATAATCAGAAGAGTACCATAAATATAACATTAAAAATATGAGCAACTTGTACACAAAACCCCAAAACTTCAGAAAGATAAAAAAAAAAAAAGACAATAATAGTCTGTATTATGCAGTACATATATATATACTAGAACAACACACAAAATAATAGTATTATGCAGTTCTAATATAGACACTAGAACAACACACAAAACAATAGTCAGTATTATGCAGTTCTAATATAGACACTAGAACAACACACAAAACAATAGTCAGTTTTATGCAATTCTAATATAGACACTAAAACACACAAAACAATCAATCACAAGTGAATACACAAAAACATAATCAATAGTGAGTAACACAAAATTTAATTATTAGTGAACAGTGAACAAAACATACTCATGAGTGAACAACACACAAACAGCCCAAGCTAACAACACATTAAACAGCAAAAAGTAGGAGTGAGCAGCAGTAACAACAAAATCAATAGTGACAAATAAACAGAAATTAATCACTAGCATAACACACAAATTACAATCACTAGTAAGGCACACAAAACATAATCACTAATATGACACATAACATTTTCACTAGTAAGAGTTCTAAGACACAAAACATAATCACTAGTAAATACTAGTAAGACACAAAATATAATCACTAGTAAATACTAGTAAGACACAAAATATAATCACTAATAAGACACACAAAAATAATCACTAATAAGATACACAAAACATAACCACAAGTCAACAACAAACAAAACAATCACCAGAGAACAATAAACAAAACAGCAGAAGCAAATGTAAACAACACAAAATACATGTAGCTTAAGCAACTGTAAACAACATATATACACAACATAAACACTAATGAACAACACAAAAACATGAATATAATAATCACTTGTGAGCAATACATAAAACAAAAACACTAGGGCAATATAATAAACAAAATAATTACTAGTGAGCAATATACATACATAAAACAAACATAAAGAGAATACATTCAACATAAATACATGTATACAAAACAAACATAATACCAGTGAGCAATGCATGTACATTACACAAAACTAACACAAGGAGAATACATTCAACACAATACATGTACTACAATTACTAGTGAGAAATATATGTACATTACACAAAATGAACACTAGGTGATTGATTACATTCAATATAAAATCTGACAGCAACACAAACCAAAACATTATACATAAATAACAAACAGTAAAATAAGCAAATCAAACAAAACTGAATTATTAAGGGCTATACAAGCATCAGCAAATATTATTTTATAAAAATGTAATAGAGAAACAGAGACCTGGACATCCTAAACAATAATCCATAGATTTCAGAACTGGAGAATCACCAAACACTAATACATGTATCACTCAGCAAATCAAGAGCATTAATTAGAATATATCATTTTATGGTGGTTGTAGGAATTATAAAATAAGTGTAAGAATGCTATAAGAAAGTCATGGAAACTTCCAATAACAAGTTACAAAGAAATTGTGGTGGATTATTAAAATAACACGCTACACAGAAATGCTGGTGGATTAACAAAATAACATGACAAATGCAATTATGTGGGTTGAAATTAATAATACTGCAGCAAATGAAACTGCTGAAACTATTAACAGTAATACCAATGACATATATATCAGTGTCATTTGGATTGCAATTTTACAATGCATACCAACTTACTAAAGTGTCATAAAAAATGATTATTTGAACTAAAACTAAGTAAAAGTAGGCAATTTCAAGGTAACAAAGAAATGTTTTTCATACAAGAGCAAATTATAATATCAGTGTAAAATGTCTGGATTAATAACTTGTAAAACTGGTGATGTAAGACATACTGAAAAAAGAAAGTAAGGTCATTATAAGGTGTCTAGATTAATGACCTATAAACTGGTGATGTAACAACAAAAAGTAAGGTCATTGTAAGAGGGTCTGGATTAGTGACCTATAACATTGGTGATGTATGACACACAACAAAAGTAAGGTCATTATAAGAGGTGTCTGGATTAGTGACCTGTAACATTGGTGATGTAAGACATATTAACAGCTTAGCAACATGGGACAAAATCAAAGACTGAGACCAATATTAAAAGAAAAATTAAAGTTCACAAGAAGTCATGAAATAAGTTACTGGCCTAAACTTAATGCAGGCATTGAAAAATAAACATGAGCTTGTATGATTTCTTTCTAAGTTTGTAAGTTCTATTTCAATTATCAATATTGTGCACATGTTGTAAGAAATATGTCCCAAGTCAATCTGTTTAATTTATGCTGATGAATTTTATTCCATTGTAATGTTGTAAAACTGAAAAAAAAATTACAAATCTTATCTCCAAAGTGGTTAGCCAAAGTTTATTCAATGACCACAACTTCTGAACACAACCTAATAATCTCCCCTTCACTAAGCACTCACTTTCACTTTTATTAATTTCAGATAAAAGCCCTTTATAGAAATTAAAATGAACATTAGATTGAAGTAGAGAATGAGCTGGGTTTTATATATTGTATTAATTTTATATAACTTTTCTCAGTGTTGAAAGGTCAAGGACTTTTTATTACATTTTTCTTGCTTTTTTATACTCAAAATACTCAACATAGCCATCCTCATTCTGATCAAATGAATTAAGAGCCATGTCAACAAGAGAGGCAATATCTTCATCAGGAATGGCAAACGTTCCTGCTGGGGTTGGGGGACCATGTTCTGCGTCTGGTGTACCTGTTTCAGTGTTAGAATCAGGTTTAGTGCCTGCTGCCTGGTCTGAGTTATTTTTAGAGTCAGGGCTGGGAGGGTCATGGACCTGTTGGGGGGGCTGCTCCTCCTTATCTGCAATTACCAAGATAAAGGAATTTGAAAGGGCTAATATGGTGTGCATGTGGGCTAGACTCTCATATGATAACTTTCAAAAGAACAGAACAGGTCTTGCATCCTTATCATTCCTATTCATGCCATTTTTCAAAAGGTGTGAAATCACTAAAGTAGCTAGCATGAGATGTTAACAATAACAGTAAAATCATTAAGCTCTACAACATGGAACTATGACACATCAACATATTCTCAAAATGTGTGAAACCATATCTAAGGTACTGCTGACACACATCAACTTTTATTTCAAATTGTGTGAGACCATGTCAAAGGCACTGCTGATGAACATCAACATTGCTATATGAGATCATGTCAAAGGCAGCGCTGATGAACATCAATATTGCTATGTGAGATCATATCAAAGCCACTATTGACATTATCAAGGTCTATTAAATGAAACTATATTTCAAAGTGTGTGAGACCATATCAATAAAAAAGATAAGAAGGTTTATTATATGAGACATGACACAGGACTATGTTATCAAACTGTGTGAGACTTTATCGGGATCAGTTACATTATAAAAGAGCAAAATACAAAATTTTGAACCAGACCACCTCACAATAAAATGTTTAATGTAACACCATATTCATTTATTATTTTCTTATTTTCACACAATTTATTATATATGAATAGTTTATAACAAATAACATATTATCTTGAAGGGTTTATTAATTATCTGGACTTTTTATATATTTCTTGTTTTCCCTTAATCACACGTAAATTGTCATAAATACTTCAAATATAACTCTCTAAAGTAGTTCCTTAAGTATTATAATATATATTATGATAATATACACAAAACTATCCTCTTACATCTCATACATTATATCTAATTTAAAGAAATAGTTTATAAAAATTAGAAATCACTTAACAAGATTATATCCAATCAACAGAAATGGTTTATCAAAAATTATAAATCACATTACAAGGTCTGTTTATTCCAACTTTCATTTTACTCTAAAAGAGCCCCAGAGCTAGCTAATATAGTAATATTAGCAATAATTTTATTAATACATCATAACAATTACAGTCTTAAAATGTTTCACTGAATGCAGTGCATATCAACAATTACAGGCTAGAAAGGTGGTCATCTATCAAAACAATGGTCTACAATGAAAAACAATCATCATAGCCTGGGATGAAGGCTTTAATCTTCAGCATGCCATAAACTGATAAACAAGAGCAGTGCTTCAACCTCGCAGCTGCCCAGGCAGCATATTTGTTTTATAATCCCACTAATGCAAATTGTCACCTTCAAAATACTTCATTTTCTCATTCCTGTTTATACTAGGTCAACTCTGCAACTTTGATAGATGATCTGAGTAAGTGCATACTGAAAATGTAAATACTGTAAGAATGAGAGTATCAATCACTAATAATGTAAGGTTACAAATACTACAATCTAGTTATCACTACTAGTGAGTGATGGTGAGATCTATCATAGATTCATACTACTTATGAATCACTACTAATATAAGGTCATCAGTACTCTTGAGTTATGGTGAGATATAATTCATATCACATTGCTTATAAATTACTACTAGTACTGTGAAAGATTATCAATCACTACTAATGTATGGTCATCAATATTTATGAATGATGGTGATATATTTCTTATAAATTACTACTAATGAGACTGTCGCTACTAATAAGTGAGAGTATCATACTTGTTATCAATCATCACTAATATATGATTATCACTACTACTGGCAAGTTATGTCACACTGAATTAAACTGAAAAAAAGAAATGTTAATACAGTGTGTAACAAATTTACTAAACAAATTTTATTTATAATATATATATTTTTTAATTTCTTAACTTAAAATCATAATACTATCTTAATATGATTCAGTCAGATTATATGAAAGAATGGAGAACAAAGTAGGGAATGGGTAGAGTAGAGATGGGAATCAAAACAGAGTATTTAATTTGGTAATCAGTAAAAATCCCAAACCCATAAACATATTTTTGAAAAATAAAAATGGGGGAAATATTTTACCCATAACTGTCATACAAGTGAATGGAAGACACTGAAAGCCACATATCACCACCTGCAATCTATTAATTGTTCTTGTAACCTTCTAAATTATTTCCAGTGTAAATCATTCCATATGGCATGTTCATATAATTATTTTTATTGTAAATTATACTACATGACATGTTTATAAAATGATTCCTACTGTAAATTATGCTACACAACATAGTCACAGAAAGAATTTTTTATTATAAATTGACACGCCAAATGACATTAAATGATTCCTACTGTAAATTATGCTATATGACATATTCAATGAAGGATTTTTACCATAAATCATAACGAATATGGCATATGGGAACATATAAAACATTCTAATATATATGAAAATGTGTTTAGTGCAAATTCAGTATGTTTTTTTAAATCCTCAGTCTTTAAGTGTATTTGTTTATTAACTGATAAGTTTCTAATTACAACTCATTTCACTTAAATGGATACTGATATTGTTATAAATATAATGGAACATATTATCACCAATATTGTTATTGTTATAATGGAGCATATTACCACTGATACTATTATTGTTGTAATGGAACACAGTATCACTGATACTGTTATTGTTGTAAAGGAATATATATAACTTATATTATTGGTGCAAAGGAATATAACTTATATTATTGTTGTAATGGAACATATCACTGATATTGTTGGGTTTTAGTGGAATATATTATGTTCTACATTGTGTATATTTCAAACAAACGGAAAAAGTAAATGAAAACAACACAAATCGAAATATACAGTGTTGCTATTCAGAATCAAAGTGATATAGTAAAAGAAAGAGAAAACTATACTATACTAAATGATTTACTTGGAAAATATTACCAACTGTGAGCAACAAAACATGGGGTTTACATTTACTAAGACAGACAAATCCAACTATTACTTAAGGGAAGGAGAGAGAAAGTGGTATAAGAAGGCAAAATTTAAAATCACAGACATTTAAGATCTGTGAACAAGAACAAACAATGAAATTATTCCTGATGACTATAATTAGTTATAGCTAGCTCAAGTTAACAGATTTATAACAATTCTAAATCACAACAAAATAAAAAATTCATGATACCACTTAATTTATAATTCACTAGCTCAACTAATTAACATATATGAATTGAATCACCCTCACAAAAAAACAATTTAAAAAAAAACAAAAAACAAAATACATAATAAAATACACAAACTGTTATTTAAAAAAATAAATGAACATTTTTTCTTCTATTATGACATTACACAATAGACCTATTTCTTTATTCATTTTAATGGTAAGTCATCGATGATAAATTTTTATCATGATGATGGATCCAAGTAGTAAAATACTACAATTACAGTTTCATAAATATTTCCAGATCTTGGATTTATGATTTAACACTAATTTTGAGGCTAGAATTTACATCCATAAAATAAATACTACATTTAAAAAAAATTATAATATGAAATCAAGATGATTCCATTATTGTTAATTCTGAAACTGAAACTAAAATAAATATATTTTGTGCTAATGAAAGTAAATACTAAGAGTGTTATTAATTATCATGTCTAGTTATAAGACTAAAAGAAATATGTCTCTATCAAAATAAATTCTGTCTCTTTGTTAGACATTAAACAAAAACGACAACTAAATTCGCACAGAGTTGTGCTCAATGTGTGTTTTCCCCCAAACTAAATCAAATACATGCAAACCTCTTAATGAACGACAGAATAATACCTTTTTCCAATAAACAGCTGTGCAGCATGACATCACATTTCCATTAACATATCTGTGCCTGTGAAATCAGCAATAGTCCGCTTGACCCATTAGCTAATACAATCTCCTGGCTCTGCCTTACACATCAAAGTTTCAGCACACAACCCCACACTCAATTTAATCTTCACTTTCTGCGTTCCTGTTAGTCACAATTTCAAGGGAGAGAACAGAGGGATTCCCAGATGCAATTTTGACACTGATGCAAACTGCATCTAGTGTTTCTTTAAAAGAAATGTACCTCACTATAAATTGACATGAGCATGACCACTGTAAAGAGTTTTATTCTTCCTTTCACCGACTTAGCCTTTCCTTCGACTTGGATTAGTATAAAAAAGCAGCAAATGGGTCCATAAATCCAACGCTTGGAAAGGGGAAATAGAACCTAGTCATGAAACTTTTTCTTTCTTTCTTCTCATACTTAATTTTAAGAATATATATATATATACACATACATACACACTTTTAGCTTCTCTCTGTGTTTCTCTCTCTTTTTTTTTTGTTGTTGTTCTTGCACACACATTTGATTACAATCCCCACAAAATAGATATATGTTCTCTTATTCTTCTATGTAAACCCCTCAATAATGTTTCATAAATATGCAATAGATAAATAATTAAACTATTTCTTTATTAAATTAGTTTTTAAATGTTTATTTATTGTTCACAAATAAGTAAACAAGTTTATCTGTATTTAATAAATAAAAATGTTATCAGTGAATGACAATTGCATGTACATTTCCAGCGCATGATATTTAAAGATTAAAGAACCTCTCCCAAACCCCCCCAAACAAATGATTTCTTCTATATAATTATTTAATTTTGAAAAAAAAAAAACGATTTAAAAAAAGGACGCATTATATCTGGCATAAAACAATTATGACAGTTTATATCTATAAAGCCAGGAATCAGCAAGCTATGGCTCTTGCGTCAGATATGAATCATCATGGATCCAAATATGATTCTTTGTAATTCTCAAAATGCATGTAACATTCAAATTCAAATCAAAACTTTTGAAAACCGGAGTACAAAGTTACTCATATGAAGATAATCTTTCTATGTTTAATTTTATCTGGTGCTGTTTACTGTATTACTTTTTCAAGTAGCATTCATCTAAACTCAATAGGAGTTGTGTTTATTCTCTTTGTTACTGACTAGTTATGAAATATTTCTAACATCATAATTCACATGACACTCTGATTACATATTCTGAATTTTTAGGTAGTATGAATTCTTTTTATTTATTTAAATGTTGCCAACCTGTGCTTTAAGCCATTCATATCCAATCACTATACAGTTGTTAATGACTACTGATTATAACTTAGGTCACCCCTAATAATAAACATACACACTATCAGATAAATACATAAAAAGTGTATTCCATACATAGCAGAAATAATGACCTCTTTAAAGTTTAAACTGTTAATGTTATATAATTAATGGCACCTATATCTAACCTTTTCACAGCTCATACACTATAATGCCACAAATATGCCCAATGACTCAATTTTTTTCTTTTTATTATGCATGCAAGCATACACACACACGCACGCGCGCGCGCACACACGCACAAACACACACACACACATGTACATGTCTTTCTTAAAACCCAAGGCAATTCATACCATCTCCAGTGTTAGTAAGAGACCCTGCATTTAAAAGCAGTGATAAGATTAATCAGCTTGTCAGTTCAGCACAGGCATGGTGACTGGGCACCCTGCTGCTAGGGAATTCTCCTGTATTAACCCTTATTACTTCTCTTGCACAAGTGACTTGGGACACTGGTATTGTCAAGATTTGCATGCAATGAATGCAGGCAATATAGTGTGTGTGTGTGTTGTGTGGATTGCTGAGTGATACAAGGATGAGCGTGTATGTACATATGTGTATGAAAATGTGTCTGGTTCTGACAGACTTTCCAAATTAAGAAACTTATAAAAATTACAAAATGACATGAACAAATACAAAGAGAATGCACTTACTGCATATATTTAGTAATAATAAATAGATACATTAAAAAATATACATTTATAAGGCAAATTCCAAACACAAAGGGGTTGCATATATCATGTGTGTGTTAAGAATGATTTTACTTTTAGTTGTGTGTGCACATGGCATATGGTTATATCATATGTATCTATGTATGACTGTGAGTGTGAATATGGATAACTGTGTAGCTTTGAGTGTTTGCATGAATGTGTGTGTGTCTATGTGTGTGATGTGAGTATAGTGTGTGTGTGTGTGTGTGTGTGTGTGTGTGTGTGTGTGTGTGTGTGTGTGTGTGTGTGTGTGTGTGTGTGTGTGTGTGTGTGTGTGTGTGTGTGTGTGTGTGTGTGTGTGTGTGTGTGTGTGTGTGTGTGTGTGATGGTTACCAAAAATTCTGAATGCTTACTATAGTGCTATGAATATTGTAATATACAGTACAGCTTTTAACAGAATGACAATGCAACAAAATAGAAAGAAATGAAGGCAACATTAGTCATATTCAATTAACAAACCATTATATGCCATCCTTTTCAAGATGTTTAAATTTCTATTTTTTACTCTGGAAAGATAATTTAACCACAACTTTGCATGTAATTTTTCCTTAAGTTTGCTCTTTGCTGTTGGGACTAAAATCCATTGGGAATGTGCTTTTATAGCACACACATTTTGGATATAAGCATTTTGACATGTGTATTCTAGACACTTATATTCTGTGCATGTATAGTTTGGGAACGAGTGTTTGAGCTATAGGTATTTGCAAGGTGTGTAATTTGGACATGTATTTACAGCATGTGTACTATAAACATAATATTTTGAATAAATTTATTGTGGAAAGAATTTACAGCATGTGTACTATAAACATAATATTTTGAATAAATTTATTGTGGAAAGAAATTTTAAACACATATTTTGGTATATGTATTCTAGTTACATGTATTTTGGATGTGTGTTTCATGCTTGTGTATTTTCAGCATATATATTTCTGGATATGTATTTGGACATGTATTTTGGCATGTATCATCAAAGAGATACACTTTTTTATTGGAGTTCACAGTTGCTCAAACTGTATACATACATACATACAGCACAAAAAAAGTAGACCGCAACTATAGATGTAAACTATAAGGACAACTACTGAGTCTCTAACATGAATGTCTTACTGACCTCGGAAATACTTTAGTTTTCATTTAGCTAGAATCAATATCAGCTCTGTACAAAAGATGAAAGATTTTATGTAAATAGGTTTTCTAGAAATTTTTTAACAGACTTTTTTTCTTATTACCCCTAGTTAGAGAATATTTGTTTTCCTAGCTTAGGAGAATGTTATATTACAAAGTTTTTTTTCCAAACTTAGTCTCGTTTATAATTGTAAACTTATGTCAAAACAATTATAAAAGCTCAGTAAAAAAAAAAATACAAAGGAACCTGGTAAATTAAAGCTTAAAAATTTCAGATGAATTCTTTTCAAATTATTCATGAATAAAGAGCTGACTTATACACAGTGTTTACCATGCAAGAACTACAGCCAGACTCTCTAATCTCTGAATCATGTCAAATTAACAGAATATAATGAAAGCAGTTCTATTTTTACTGTGCAAGAACTACAGCCTTCTGATATTTGAATCATTTTAGATTAATGGAGTTTTATTAATTCTACTGAGAAGACATATTTTCTTTAAATGTTTAATATAAATGACCACAGATTCAACACTACATCACAATTCTACTATTCTAACTGTTATTAATTCTATACACAACAGACACATCTTTATAAATGACCACAAAGTAACCATTATATTGCAATTCTACTGTTCTTCAGTCAACTAAGGTTAAATTTTTTTTTCCTTTCAAAGTAAATTACCAAAGACTTTCTATGAAAAGTAATATGCATGCATTTTGCATTTATAATTATATAATTATAAATCTGTTGGTAAGAAGAAGTTAAATGAGGGATGTTTCAATGCATGTACCAAATCATTTTTAAATTCTGAAAGAATATCCACTGCTCCGTTTATCCATGCCTGTGGTATGAATCTTTAAATGTATAAAAAGATATTTAAATTCAACTTTTGATATACATGTATCACTGAAGAAGAAATAACTAGTAATCTACATTTCATAGTACCTTCTTTGTATTCAATTAAAGGAAGATAATTAATAATCAATATTTGCATAATTTAATTAGCCCCATGCCTTCTCATTTTTTAAATAATTTAACTTTATTTCATAGAAATGTTTGCATTTCTAAATGCCATTAATAATAGCTTATAGCAAAATAGGTAACACAGTGAACCTTGTAATTGTGCAATTTATTGTAGGTGATACCCTCTCTGGGCAAGCAAGGAGTTAATTAATGATGATAAAATGACTACTCTGTATGTACTTAATTTACAGATAGTCAACTAATAATGAGACATCTTTAAGTATATATGCAAATTACAAAATCTGACATTTAATGATGATAAAAATAGTGCACCATGAAAAACTGCTTAATTCAGATTCATGAGGTCAGAAATATTGTGCAAATTAACTATGAGTTATAGTTTCATCAAATATATTATTGTTGTTGGTTTCTAAATCAATGGGGATAAGTATGGGCATAATATAATAATATTAAGTATATTAAATCACCGAGGTAAGTTCTATACATATTAAATGATTATATTGTTCTTATTATCTCTCTAATCTTAACGTCAATTCAGTCATCCAAATCCATGTTAAAATAAACTTCCGGTAATCTGAACAGAACATAATGTCATTCCATAAGCAGTTTCTACTTAGCCCACCATGTGCAACAAAATTGTTACTTGTGATACAAGATCAAGTGTGTCACTTTAATGTCATTGTTTTTTACACAAGACTTCTTTAAAAAAGCTGTTAACTTGTATATATTATAAAGCAATGTACCTATGAAATGTTAAAATACATCATGACCTTATCATGTGCACAGGAGTACTCCTAATCTATAGTTTGACATTAGCTCTTGCATTATTTGTTTTATTTTAATCTTTGTCACTATGCTTAAAAAAACATTAACATTTAAAATAAGTACATATACATGCCCCAAAGGGAGCAAGCAATGTGAACAAAGCTGAGAGTTGCATTAATCCTTGATAAAATTTATTTATGACTTAATTTGTTTCAGTAAGACATATATCAATAAAGACATCAATATATTCATAAATCAAAATATAGTTTTAATTTAAAATATAATAATGCAAACATTATGATGGTCAAAACACCGTCCTCAATTAAATAGTTCATTTTACATTCTTTGAATTGTCAGCAAAGATAAGAGCAAGTTGCCATGTAAATCACAAAAGCCATTTATTTCAAAATCTCACCTTGTCATTATCTAATAAACAGATAGCGATAAAAGCAAAAATTAGCAGGAAGCATACAACCATATTTTCATTTAAGCAAGACCACCAAAACCTTTGCAAAAATAGCAACATGAAAATTGAGCATACCATCACAAAAATACCCAACATACTATGGCATATGATCAGGGGAAAATAAATACCCCAGCAGCAAAGGGGTTAAAAGTTACCCTCATGGAAGTGTGTCAGCGCCTTGCCTATCTCCACACCATCAAGTTTGTTGTTGTTGTCGTAGTCATGCATCTTGAAGTAATGAAATTCTAGTTCTTCTTCTGTCATCTGTTCTCTCGGCTTTGTCTTTATTGTGTCCTGCAGATGCTCCAGAATGTGACTAAAATTGAGTCAGAAACAATGTACATTTAAAATAAACATTAAATTAAATTGTTAGCTTCACAGTTTCAACACAGTGTTTACAATTATATATATTGTACTGCACTCTCTACTTTTACTTTCAGCTAACACTGACTATGTCAATTTCTTTCTTATTTATGAATGTATGGTCACTGTTTATTGTTTTTATTTATTTTAATTAATGGAGAGTACTGAAACTGTTAAGTCAAAGTTACTCAAAATCCAAGAGATGATATTCTAAAATATTGTGTGGTCAACTAACTCACATCATTAATGCAAGTGATAGAATTTTAAATCATTGTAGATCTGTTGGAATACTAGTTACTACAAG
The DNA here is from genome assembly GCA_028829895.1 of Sinotaia quadrata. Lineage (NCBI taxonomy): Eukaryota > Metazoa > Mollusca > Gastropoda > Architaenioglossa > Viviparidae > Sinotaia > Sinotaia quadrata. The sequence goes on from CM054177.1 coordinate 85,822,964, forward strand.
TATTTTCAACCTTTTCTTAAATTTATATAAGGATCAAACAAAGGAAAAAACCAGATCTATGCTGTAAAAGATAAATTTCAATAATCACATGTAATTCCCTGCTAGTCAAAACGTTTGTGTCATCAATAACTGATCATTTGATATCCATAAAATGTTCATGTATAACACTTTTAAAAGTTTGTTTGTTTTGTATAGAAAAATATAGCTTTGTCAGAGTTAACTTTTCTTTAAATGTGCTAGGCCTCAGGCCTCATTGATTAAGCAATGGAGGTAGAAAACTATGTCACTTTTCAAGTTTCATTTTAAACACCAATGAAAGAAAGAGTAAATTAAAGAGCTGTTAATTACCTGTTCTTCTAAAAATTATAGTGTCAGGTCTCTTATGACAAATACTGCTTCTCAAAAGAATTTTATCACAAGTCAGCAATAAATGAGTTATTAAATATAAAAGTTTTAAGTGCAAAATTACATTTTCACAATTTAAATAAAAATTATTAAAAATGACAAATTTGTATGCATTATATTATCAAGAACAAAAATATCTACTGTTCAAAGAACCAAGAAAAGGTTGCTCCTTTCTCTTTCTGAAATATGCAACAATATTCTACTAATATACTGCCAGAGAAGACTATTATTGTTAGAGGAATGTTATGCTTTAGTCATGTAGATTTTAGATCTGTTCTCATTTCAGTTAATAATTTATTTTTTGTTTTTAATATAAAAGCTCTTATGTTTTTTCTAAATTTGAAAGATATATTTTTATAATATGCAAAATAAAAGAATAAATATAATGCTAATAAATTAATAGTAGACACGAGAGTGGATACTGAACAAAAAAATAATAACAGTTGAAAAAATGAAGAATTAAGTCTGAAGTCAACTAATTCAGATATCATAATCAACCAATCAATTATTTGATAATGACTTCATTAACATAACAACAAAAAAGTAAACCACACCAAACCAGGCAGAGAAAACGTTCCACCACCAAGAAAAACATTATTGTCTACTGAGTTAGTTTTAATTAGTTTTTCGGTTCTTCTGAGAATCTGGAAGCATGCTGTATTTAACAAGTAATTTTTTTTTTACCCTACTAGTACTACTACACAAACTCCACTAGCCCCATGAGTATAAACAAGATTACATAGACATTTTCCAATGAAACAACATATATGCAGTTGTAATTATGAACATAATGAATTTTATTTTTACAACTGTTCACATTTAAGTTGCAGAACAAAGTGTTGTATACATTTAGTGGTGACTTTTAGTCAGCCTACAGAAAGACTGTTATTGTGGTTTCACTACTAGTTACTTTAACTTTGAAATTATGCACACACATACTGACTTTTCAAGCACAATACATAAAATATTACATTTTAAAAAAATTCTTGTGCCATGCTTAAGTTCATCACTTAACTAGGTTGACCAGATCATGCTAGGATCTGGTCTTGGACCATGTGAAAACTTGAGTTCTGAGCAAGGGGAAATTTTTTTAACATTCTCGTACCTACTGCAGGTGTATCATTATAAAGCATCAGAAACTAACAAATAAAGAGAGCAATTTTTTATAGTGTACGAAGACATCACTGATACTCAAGATTATAAATTGTCAGATTTTGCACTTCTTTCAAGGTAAATCATTCACTGGCATGGTCTGGCAAGGTTTATGTTTATGGTGAGCAGAATAAAAGCTTTACTAAATTCAGCAACTATTCATTAACTACAGTTGTAAAGTTGTACTGAAGCAATAACAATTTTATTTTAAATCAGTATTCTTTATTAAATTGTAGATTATGGTTTCTTTATTCCCCTTAGTAAAAAGACAAACATTTTCGGCACTAATCTACCACTTGTGTTCAAATTTCATTTCTATCATACGAATTTTATATTTATAGCTATAATTTCTTTCTTACTATTTACTAATAGTATTTTAATAGCTAACTTATACATAATGTAGTAGCCTGCGCTCTGCACATTAAGAGCAGTATCAACAAATATTTTTGATTAATCTTGAAAGTGAGTGAGAAATAATGCACAATAATGACCATCTCTATTAAAAGGCTTAGCCACTCTAGTTATCAACAGACCAGCACTATTCAAATCATGGGTGTGCTTCTCACCCCAGGGCATACTACTTACTAACTAAGGATTAGGTAAGCTTGAATGATTGACAGTAAGTGTGTGAGGCCATTTCTGTGATTGACAGTAGAGGTTCAATATATGTCATGACTGACCAATGATAAAGTACCTAACAAATGAGACTGACCAATCAAAAATGCTAGTGTGTGAGGGGCAGAAGTCAGGGCTTGAAAAAGTCATTTCAAAAATCATTCTGCAATTTAATTCACTCAATTATAAATCCCTAACAGGTGTGCGGGTTAGCCAATGTTCACATTATGAGTAGATTCAGAGTTATCGTAGATTTTAAACTTCGTAATTTTTCTGCTAATGGTAAATGTATTTCATTCAAATATAAGTTGTAAATATGCACATCTATTTGTACATTATATATTGTGGCCAATAAAGGCATTTTCATAGTATGTAAAACGATTCTGTAGTGTGATTTAATTTGATAAGAGAGTTCTACAGGCAATAAATGGTGTAATGTTAGGCAGCAAAAGGCTGAGAGAGAGCTGATAATTGATATAGTTAAAATCATATATTTAGCAAAAAAGAAAAGGAGATTCTGATAAGCAGGTTTACTTTAAGGAAAGAGGACAAATCAGGATAAGCAAGATTTTCACGGATCAGGAATTATACTGCTGTAGGAACATTGTTTAGTTTCAGTTTGCTAAGTTGATATTTCCCCACTTTTACTACTGAAGTTCTACCATATTATCTAGGACATTTGCAAGTAGCAGATATGCCCAATAATATATAAATAGTGAAAACATCTTGAGAACCATATAGAGTAAAATGGAATAACATTAACAAACACTTAAAAAAAGCTAGGTGGACATAATATTAAATACCATTGGCAAAAAACTTACTCAGCATTGTGAATCTCAGACTGAAATTTGAATGCTTTGTCCGGCCCATGTCCTTCAACAACATTGGCATGTGGATCATATGCTTGCTGTTGTGGTGGCTGCTGTTGTGGTGGCTGCTGCTGCTGGTTTGGGGGAGGTGGCTGCTGCTGGTGGTTTGGGGGAGGTGGCTGCTGCTGGTATTGTGGTGGCTGCTGCTGGTTAAACTGTTGCTGTTGTTGTGGCATGCCAGCTGGGGGTCCTCCACCTTGTCTGGGAGGAACGCCTGGTGGTCCATGTGCACTGATACATGTGAGGCACATGAGCACAACAGCAAGAATTTTCTGTGACATGTTCCACTTAGTCTGAATCCTGAGTAAAAACAGCAAAGACCACCATTACATTTCTAAAAATAAATTATGCATACTACTCTCGGCCAATACAATTTATTGCTGACTGACTAAATGTGGGACAGAATATGTGCAAAATATACAACATATTACAGCTTCCAACATTTTGTATGCAGTATGCAAGTACCAGTATTTGTAAGTTGACAGTTCAGACATTGGCTACATCCTATATTTATATTTTCAGTCCCCTTCACATTGTTTCATAATTTATTTTTATGTTGGAGTAAAATGCCTTTAACTGACACTAATATGACAAAACTAGAAGTAGAACTAGAACACATAAAAAGAGCAAAATACAAGAAATCAATCACATGAATAGTTTAAAATTAATACTGAAAAAGACATAGAGTTATTAATACTTGCATTACTTATTGCATCAATGATAAATCATGTTTCAAGTAGCAAACAAATGACACAATAAAAATTAAGAATGCAACCTACTTTCACTTGAGAACCTTATTCACTTACATTCAGAAAGAGTCCTCCTTTAAACACTTTATTCAAATAAAAATTATCTTTACAGAATGCTAATGCTATTGAGAATTCACCTAATCATAAGATTCAAACATGTAAAACTAAAAAAAAAATTTGCTGACTCAGAGTGAAAAATTAATGCAGTCCAACCTTTATACAAAAACAGAAGAAATAAGTTCAATTCAATGATGACTTCTAATATACATACAACATACAAGAAAGCTAATAATTAAATAACTATTAAGACAACCTTACATATCCTTTGCTGAAAGCAAAATATCAAAAAGAAAAGAAATAAAGAAAAGGTCTACTTAATTTTTTGTTGTCACCTGTTTTCTTGTATTTTTTGCTTTGTTGTTGAATTGTTAGAGAGAGAGAGAGAGAGAGAGAGAGAGAGAGAGAGAGAGAGAAAGGAAGATATCCCAAATAATGAAGACAAAAATACAATTTTCACTAAGATAGAGGCAAAAGGTATTTACAGACCACAACAATTTCAATTATAATAGTGATTATTGTTCATAAAGCCAACTTTGTGTCATTCAATCATATATCTACTAAGATGGTTTTTTTGAATCTTTAAATTAATAAAATTATACCCATGATGAAATATGCAAAAGCCAGTTGTGGACACAAATCATATAATAAAAAGGCAGTGACTAGAGTTATGGGTTTGTATCTATACTTAGAAAATCTAATATTGTGTTAAGAAAAAGAAATATCCCGAAATGAGACAATATCCTGAAATGAGACTGTATCCCAATTTACATAAATAAAAGTATGGTAAGGTGTTTTGTTTGTCTTAGTGCTGATTTTTCTTATATATATAAAGTATCCTGACTTACCAGCTATCTAGGCTGTGATTACAATGTCATCTTATGTCCTAATTAAAGTTATCTCTTGAATCAAACTTCATCTAGGAGCAGGAGTAAGACTAAGACTAAGAGTAAGACTAAGAGTAGAGCATTAACATATATAATAACAATAGCAACTAACAGTGACAATATCTCCATATATTTTTACTACAGCTTCCAAAATTATCATTCAAACATCTTTTGTGCATTGTATTTGTATGCTTTACACAGACTGAATACATTAAAAATGATTAAGAGATTTGAATATTTTTTACATTTTAATTTTTATCCAGTTAAATGTTAATAAGTAATGAAATTAACATTGACATAAGAAGGCTTCTACGATAAGTGAAGGAGATGAAGGAAAAAGATCTCTACTCTGAAAAATAGAGAACTGAGTATCTGAAGTCCGATTGATAATTATTATAATAATTAATAGCTTTTTAATACAGACCCGTAGTGGTGAAAATAACATTGAACTTGAAGTTGGAAAACAACTACTGAACTAGTACTAGTGATGATTCGATGATTATGTTTAAATAGTGATATTAACTCGCTTTAAATAAGCAAAATATTATAATATATTAATACTGACAACAGTGATAGTCTGATATAGCAAAGTATACAACACTGTAAGAGTAAGCAATATAAATTATTTTATGAGTAGGCCCTATGGTAATACTTTAAATCAATTCTACTAAATTAATGATTTAAGGGGTTGTATTGATTCACTGAACATGAAAGCGTTAAATGTATATTAATATCGATCAATAAAAATTTACGTTTTTTATTTTTTAAAAAAAACAACCAACAACAATAATTTATGAAGAAGAAAACAAGTCCTGAAAGATTTCAATTTCCATACTACTCCGGCAATCCAACCATATGGAAATCAAACTTGATTCGAAGTATCAACTTTTATTTAATTATTGTTTTATTGTAATACATTAACAAATAAACATTCTTAATTTTATGAAAAATATTGTCTTAAGTATACTTACATAGAAAAATAAAAGCGCTGACTAAATAAACACTAATCTTTCGAATGATGAGGTGTCCCTAGCAGACTGCACGATGCTCAGCCGGAAATAACTCTTGTTAATGAGAGGGAAGAAAAAAGATTTGAACGACATTTCCGCTCGTGTTTTTGAATTTTCAGATTAACACTAAATTTAATAGTTATAGATTTAATAACGCCAGACCTTGGTGATATCTGAATTATTTATGGGATCGAAACAAGATTTTAATATTCTGGTTAATAATTTAAATTTCGTAAAAATTATAAAAAATAAGAAATACATGTATTTCCATTTCCTTAAATTTCGCTTTTTTTTTTTTTTTGTTATTGACAACGTAAGCCAGTAAATATTGTAGAATTTACCATGATATATATATTGTGGAAAAATACACAAAACATCTGCAGCAACAAAAATCTATATTAAAGACATAGGCATTTTGTTTTATTCCCCCAAATCTCTTGTAGAATTTTTATGTATTGGTTTTAATTATGAGTTATATGGAAGATTTATTTTCAAATGGTTATAAATACTAAAATAGACGTAAATGCAGGAGTGGCAGTATTTGCATTTTGGCTTTAATTTTTTTTTTTTTAATGTTAAGAAGAACCCCCCTCGTTCGACCTTCGATTTTTCGACATTTTATTTTATCCGACATAACGAACGCTTATAGTTAAAGGGAAACGAAAGTGTCGTATTCTCTCCAATTTTCTTAGCAGTAGATATAAATACAATTCAAGAATCGTTTATGTTTTAACCATACTGAAGTTTATTGATACAGTGTTCCCCCCCCCTCCACACACTTAATTGAAGATTATTATCTTTGCACTACATAATAGTACATTATAATGTTTGCCATGTACACTTCTCTATCAGCTACAAATATAATTTATAGGCAGTGTAAATCAATAAGTGAACTTAATTTTATCACCAATAGCACTTTATGATAGCACTCTCATAAGATGATACAGATGGCAGAGGAATTCTGTCTGATAGTTTATTTACATGTATAGGGGAATATGGATGTGCCCATGTTTGAATCTTTGGTCTTACTGATGCAGCTTTATAATGTAGGAGTGCTATTGTACTTATACACATAATATTTGCACATACTCTTTTTATGAGTGAATAATGTCAATGGGTGAGCTTTAAACAGCAATTTTAATGATAATATTTATGCCAGCAGATTTGGAAAAATTTCCTGTTTTAAAATGCTGTATTTATCCATACAAAAAGCAGCATTTTATTTAAACAGATTGTTCATCTTAAAGCAAGCATGCTTAGGGAACTGAAAACAGTATGAAGAAATGTAATCCTTGCAAATGTTACTTTCTTCTCTTTTTACTTCATCAAGATTGATTGACATCTAAATGAATTGCACTACTTTTTTATTTTGTAAATGTCAGAGTAATTTGTAGGCCAACCAGTCTGTAAAATGTAAATTTTAATATTCCTGCATTCTTTGCACCAATAATGGAACATCTTGTGACATTTGCTTGTAAAAGGATTTTTTTTCATTCTTATCAATCTCATTTGGTTTCATAATTCTTGGTCCTTAGTGTTATTTACCAAGTTAGACATTAGTAGCATTTTAAATCACTAATGTTAATCACACAGGTCACCAGACTAGAAATGCTGAACAGCAAAGAGTGTATATAATATTAAAAAAAATGTTTTGCCAAGAATCTGTATCAGTTTGGGATGATAAAATGTATTTAATAGGTTATTAGTTACAGAATAATTTAATTTTTAATGAAGCATATTGTTCAAATAATTATCTATAGTGATTAAATTATTTATAAAAAGTCAAATCATGGAAATCTCATTTCTGAAAGTCACACTAAAATGCCTTTTCAAACTGTTATGTGTAGTTGCATTATAATGACATTTGGATGATAATTAATTGTGTTTCTTGAAAGATGATTTGATTTACTGCTTATAATTAATGGCACTCTGGAAACCAATATGGTCCTAGGTGTGGGGGGTGCCTGTACGTGAGTGACTTCAAATTTCTCTGCAGGAAGAAAATTGTTCACATTATTTCTAAAAATAATGGCAGCAAATTAAATGGTTAACCAATGGTCACCAATGTAATTAAAATTTAAGTAATTTCATTTGTGAATGTAGTTTATGTGTGTCACAGTCTGATAAAAATGTCATGACTTTTTGACCCACTTGCTGTTTTCAAATATCAAAGTTTGAAGTTCCTTTGTTAAAGTTCTCCCATGATACACCAGTATCGAGAAGCTTCTAGCAAAGAGGTCAGGAACGTTATGTAACTTTAGGCCATTGTCTAAATTCTTGAACCAACCACATACCACGTGACCCGTCACGTGATGCGTTCTATGCATTCTGATAAATACGGTAAACACGCTCTGTATGACCACTCCGAAATCCAGAAGCTCCGACGTCGTACCGACACCTAGTACCATCGTGTATTCGTGAGTCATAGAGGAACAGCCGATGCGATTGCTGAGATAACACTTCGACTTCTCACTAAGGTACTGCATTTATTAATTGTGTTTTGCATTTTGACCATGTATGTAATTTGTGCTATGCATCGCTATTGTAGCTTAAGCACGGTTCGTTGTTAAATGACTAAAACCTATAAGTTATTGTATATAAATCATTGTAACTCCTTTTCATTGTAACTTTAATTTATATAACTTTAAATTCACTAGAGCCAGGAGTGCCTGTGCCCGACATGAATTTCATATGTAATTCAAATTATTGCGTGTAATTTTAATGTAAATTGTAAAGCGCTTTGCTCGATTTGAATTGTCCCTTTTGTATGAACTCTAAATTTTAACGTTGTAAATATTTGGTAATTCATATGTCATGCTTGTTAAATGCAACATGCATGAGATTATATTCTCTAATCTAAATTGTAAACGACGCCAGTCGAAATTCTAGCTCAAGCATTTAAATACGAACGTGCTTAGGTTGAGCGAACCTTAAACGCAAAAACGACTACGAAAACGTTCTTGTTTTCAGGTCGGCTTGTGGTTCCAATCTTTGGTTCCAATCCTTTGATTCCTCGCAAAGCCTGGTTCTGAACTCTATGAGCTGAGTTTGATTCCATCATAGTCCCACTACCATTATTGAGGCAGCGCCGACGAGCAGGTCTGCATGTCTCGTCTACACTTACATTTCCGTTCAGCATATTAACTGAGAGACAGTTTCCATTGTTATGCTGGGTGCATTCCTTGCTGACGAACGACAAGTGAGGTAGACCGGTTCGGACTGGATCAAGAACCCACGTGGCAACCTTCAAAAGCTAAGTTGTAGCTTTGGTGAACAAAAATCACAGAGAACATTTCTCATGGCATATTCTCGTAAACAATAAGCACTTTACTTGCTGAGTACTTAGAATTAGACTTCACGCTCGTATATTGATTATTGTTAAATTGTTAAAACTTATTAAATCTTATTTTAATTGTTAATCCTCTTTGTAGTACATTTTTATGCATGATAGACCTAATGTTAACTCTTGGTTTGGATGGGGGCAATTGAGCTGAATGACGTAACGAATGCATATTAATTTAGAGGAATTTAACGACTCCAAGCCAGCTTTTGTACGCAATTTGTCAGTTCATAAATCTGTTGTCTGCACTACAAGACGCATTTTTAAGTTAGTCGAATGATAAGTTGGGCAACCAGTCTGTGTAGGATAGAGAGAAGGAATTAATTTAATGTATCATTTTTAAAGTCCTTAAAAATCCTAGGCAGGGTCTATAAAGAAATACTGGAAACGTAACAATGTGATATGATACTTGCTTAAATAATTATATTTTGTTGATTTGACTTTTCTTGAGTTTGATATTTTATATACACAGAAAGACGTGTTCATCCTCTTGAGGCCCGATCATATTAGCAGAAATCCCATAAGCAAACGAGACCATGAGGAACGAAGAAAACGGGTTCTTGCATGGCTGGCGGAATTAGATGAATTTCATCAGGCTTGCAAAGGTAAGTAGTGTGACACAATGCCACCTTAGTTATTGGTTATGATTACTATTATTATTAATCATCCATAACTAATTACAAGTGATGAGAATCTTAATTTATGCTATTAATAATTCTCTAGAAGACACCACTCATCTCTCTCACAAGTCTCAGTTGGCGAACATGCAGGTGCTGTAAACATTTTCTATCTTCCACAGCATTAAAGACAAACATTGACTATCACACACCCACTATCTCTCCAATATATGGTTATCAATATGTGTAAGAAGGTCAATAAATTTATTAAATCGACAATCAAATATACATATAACAAATACAATGAAAAGATTACTTTACATTGGTATTTCTGTAAAAGCATGTTCAAATAATTTCAATGCTTATACAGTCTTAAATTCTAATACATAATTTAACAGATTAGTGTCTAATATAAATCTATCTCTACATATATAAATCACAGGATAGTTCTTATCAGAGAGCAAAAATAGAGTTATAGAGATGATAGTGATAATAATTTGTACATTATTAACATTGTCAAGATGATGCCGAAATAGTGTTTCTTCTGCTTTGTAAAATAGTCACAATTTTATTGTTCACATGTCCTCTAGCATGCTGTAGAATGTCAGCCACTGTTCTCTTGCGACTAATCTGGGCACTCCTTCACTGTATTAGTTCCTTCAAGCAGAACAACAATGTAGCAATTTCCAGTAACTTTCTAGTACCAGAAATTCCATGATATAGTCGAGCATACTTTGCCAGCAAACATAAACAGAGTGCAGCGTATCCTTACACTTACACATTAGGGGTAGAGAGCTCTCAAATCTACCATGGTCGTAGTGGCTTATAAATCAGTAAACCGGGAGATCTAGTAAGAACAAAAAAGCTGCTTCTTCCCTGTAAAATATAATCAGGGAACAAATGCTAAGTTGCCAGTTTATTCATCTCTAATTCCTTTCTTTCTTACAATCAAGTCTCAACTTACAGTTTCCTGCAACAGTATTTATTAGCCTGATACACACATACTGTTTAATAGATACAACATAGCAATTTTTATGAAAATGTTCACTAAACAATGTCAAGTGCTTAGCACACTTCATACAAGCACCATAGTTCACATTTTGTAGAATAATAGTCTACTCACATAATATATCTCTACATAAAACGCAAGTATAACATATTAATTAGCAAAATGCGCAAATATTTCTAAGTCCATTCTCTCTCAATCAGTCAGTTAACTCACCATTAAGCTAATGGCCACCTTTCATAACCAGACTAATCCCATTCCAAATTCAAAATGATTAGAAAATAAATTCTTTTCAACAGGTGAACTTCAGCCCATTTGATCTTTTATTGTATACTAAAAACTACTCATCCACCTAAAACCGGTTTAGATTACATCAGCAAGTCTAGCACATTCTCCACCAGAGTTGTTTACTCCAACTCTTGGCACTTACAAAAATTTCATCGTAAGCAGTGCCCAAGGTTGGGTCACTTTGACATTTAATAATTTATATAACAATTAAGTTTAGAAATAGGGAAATTGTAAAATTTACTCCACCACACATAGATTATTTTTTAATACAACAGAAATGTGGTCCAGATTTATTTCTTCAGGCATTCGAATGTGTTCTTGTGTAATGTGGAGAAATCTTGTAATAAACTGCTCTTTTAGTTGCTAATGTTAAAATATTTTGACTTTAAAGTTTATTAATTTATTTGATTAGAGCACCTAATTCATTAATGTGGCTTATTTCTGTTGCAGAGAAGACCTAGATTGCTGTTAAATTGGGTATTAACTCTTAATAATAATATCTTATTATTTTAGAACTATAATCAGTTTGCATAAATTTTTATTTTGTATGAAATATTATGAACAGGCAGAGTAACAAACTCTTAGTGATATAATATATATATATATATAATTTTTTTTAATTGAAAAATATATAATTCAAAAGTAATATTCTGCTTTAAAATAATATTAAAAAAAATATATTTATATATTGTAAATTGTATCTTGATGAAGAATTAAATGTTCTAAAACAGTCTTCTGATCAATAAACAATCCTTATTCCTCTTAGTTACTCATGATGCATTAAAAGAGATGAAAAGAATGTTTTCAATTATAAAAGCTTGAAAATGAAACCATATGACTTTTTTTTTAGTATGTGTTGAAACAAAATATAGCTTATTAAATACAGTTAATCTCCAAAATAAGATTTTGCAATCCCAACATTGCTATTTTGCAGGAATAAGTAGCTTTTAATGCACAAATTTGTTGATTTCTTGTAGTGATGTTAGAGACTTTAATACAGATATTTGTTTATGCAACTTGATAAAATTAAAGATAATTTTTTATCTAACACACTCTTGTGTTATATTTAATGTGACTTAACCATGTTTGAAAGAAAAATAATTATATTTACTAAGTGTTAGACATGTTTTTAGAGGAATTTGTATTCACTCTGTCTGTAACAATCATTTTATGCTTACTTTTTTTAAGTTTTGCCTAAATACTAAATTTTTATCTAAAGACTGCAAGTTTTGCAAAACATAAGATCAGATTAATTTCCATGTAATCATGTAAATTAATTCAACATTCAGCAAAAAATTCCCAAAAGAAATTCCAAGACTCAGATATCAGCATTGTATCCAGATTTGTGTATTTGTTAAGGGAGTTAGTGTTGACCACAATTAATATTTATTCATGCAAATTAATAATTCTGTATTTGGCAGAAAATACATGGATATCAGGATTGCCCCCCATTTTGTGCACTTATTTTGGTTTGCATATAATCTTGCAGATTAATTTGTATTCTGCAGAAAATCCATGGAAGAAAATTCAAGAATCAGGCATCAGCATTGTCCCTAAATTTGTGCACTTATTAAGGGAGTGTGTATTGACACATAATTGGAAACAAGTGCTATGTATTCTAAACTGTTTGGTCCATGTGCCTGCTGGATCGGATTGGATTGTTTGGAAGGTATTTGTTTGTGAATAGAATAATTAAAAATTATGAACATGATAATTAGATAACACTTAAGATTGAAGAAATGCCTGTCATCAGCTTTAAATTTTTTCTGAATCTCCTGGTTTACGATTGTCACAGGAAATGAGGGACCGAAATTATATTTTATTTCATTTCAAAAAACCGCTAACAAAACTAATTGAAGTAATCCGAGTTTTGTTATTTTTCGTATGTAGCATGTAAATTCCAGTAACGGTCACCTAAGATCTCTTTAGTAGACAGACGTTTGTGACGCAGTGTGTGTTAATTATCATGTCATATTGAATATATATATTAGTTTATGAAAGATATGTATATTGAACAATTGGGACAACTGCGCAATACCGTCACATGTTGTTGACGAGAGAAATGACCAGTGCGCATTAGAATTGACCACAGAAAAGCGTGCATCACGATTACCACTAAATATCCAAGGCAAAAATCATGTCACAGGACATAGCTTCTGGAAGTTTTGGAAACCTTCAGTGAAGCTATATAAGAGGCAAAATGAAGATTTTACTCCCAATGTTGAAAACGTCGATTCGTCTGAAGCCAGTCTAACTTCACGTATGAATTATCTCATGTACAGAGATTTCATAAAGGAAAGCTGCAATAATCTCTTTCCATCCGTTTTCCATCCGTCTGATGCCATATATTGAGTAACGAGGCAAAATTACTCAGTATAACTTTTGGCAAAGTGGAAAGTTCACTGTCCAAGAAAAACCCGATGCATGCGACGCTGGTTGTATGCAGTTAACGACACGAGGGACCAACTTGTTCTCCCCCCTGTCTGAGAGTTCGGTTGGACAGATCTATCCCGCTATTGGGAGGCTAGTACCGAGATTTCTTACAGACATCCGGATTTCTACACTCAATGTAATGCGACGACACATCCCACTGGACGACTCCACCCGATAATGCTAAACGTCGTTGGGCTGTCCGTTTCCACGACAACCGATACAACGAAAATTATCGAGGCTGACAACAGTCAGCTAAATTTCAGATTTCTCCCCAGTGATAATCTGAAAGTGGTGCCTAGATTCTGCAGAATCTTCACCTGTAATGCGACGCCTCAATTGCGTCCTATCTTCACTTTGAAGTGCCGCTTATAAGTGACGTGTGAGCTTACGTCATCTCCTTGGAACTCTGACATTAATAGTGAGTAAAAATTAGCACGGCTAACGCGCACATACTTAACTCTAGAACTCGAAGAAAATGAACACTATTATATCGTTTGCAAAATAAGAACTTTAATGTTAAAAGTAATGCTTATTTATATGTGAACTATTGTTAAAGCGGCCACATTTGCCGCATAAGAATTGTGTAATTAATCTTTATTTTATATTTTGAATTTCATCATTTTCATCTCCCCTTATTTCCCACAGAGTGTATGACATTGGAAAGTTGAATGAATGATTAATCACTGTGCGAAAGAGTAGTGCCCCTTTTAAATCGGGAAATAAATAACCTGATTTAAACATCTTTCAACTCTCTTGTTATTCATAATTTTTGAGAGGGACGAAAGAATTTGTACTATTGTTTTGCACCGTTCGTCTGTTCGTCATTTATTCACATTTATGATACACACTCACAACACACACCGCCAATAAAACGTTCCTTGGCATGACACTAATAAACTGGGCCCCACCCAAACATCAATGGTGTATGTCATGTGTGTCTATGTAACAACCTGACACGACGTAGTACTGGCATACGTCACATGGGCTTTTCTTGGAGGTGCACCGGAGCAGGCCAAAAATAGACTTCACCCCTTGCATCTCTAACTTCAGCTCGGGGTCGGCTTGTAACGAGCCTCCCGTTTTGTGACATCTGGTGACCCTGACGTGATCTGACAAGGTAAATTGTGTTGTTGTAAGAAAGTGTCATCTCTTTCCTGCTTTTCTATCTCATCACCATTATGCATTGTTATTGCATGTTAGGGCTTTACTATTGAGACTTAGGTGAACTGGATTTTGATAAGACTTATTATTGTGTTGAAATAAGCTTTATAATCTTTACGCTATTATCGTTAACGCGTACCGACCCGTGTTTAGACGTACATAGATCGATATTTTGTACGCTACATTAGCAACTGTTGTTTTGCTAATTTTGCTAACTTTGCAAATTTGCGATTAGGATTTCTTTTACTCGTGTTTGTAATAATCCTAATCACGTGGTGGCTGGTGTTCATACGCACACCATTGCACCACTTGTGACCGACAGAGATCAAAATCCCGCGAATATTCTAAGTCACTTTATCCATACTCGTGATAACTAGCAATTTTAAAAATGGCCGAGCTAGTAAACATAAAGAAAGAACTCATGGCTATGGGTAGAGAATTCGGTTATGAGAAAGCCGACTTAAAGAAATACGTGGATGAGGAGATAGCTAAATGGTATGTTGCGAAAGAAAATGAGGCGAAAGAGGTGAGAGAGCTAGAAGATAAGAGACAGATAGCTAAGGATTTAGAGATGCGAACTTTGAGAGAGCTAGAAGATAAGAGAGAGTTAGCTAAACAGCTAGAGATGCAAAACCTGAGAGAGCTAGAAGAAAAAAGAGCGAAAGAGGCTAGAGAGCTAGAAGAAAAAAGAGCGAAAGAGGCTAGAGAGCTAGAAGAAAAAAGAGCGAAAGAGGCTATAGAGCTAGAAGATAAGAGACAGTTAGCTAAACAGCTAGAGATGAAAGACCTGAGAGAGCTAGAGGAGAAAAGAGCGAAAGAGGCGAGAGATCTTAAAGAGAAAGAAATCCAAGATATGAGAGAAATAGAGTTATTAAAGATTCAGTCAGCTAGGGATTTAGAAGATAAAAGGCAGGAAGTAGAAGAGAAAAAGCTTAAGTTAAAAGCTAGAGCACACCAGGAACAGCTTGAATTAGCTAAGCAAGAGGTAACAGCTAGAGAGAAGTTGTTAGATGGGACTGCTAAGCAACAGGCCGAATTAAATAAACCCCGTACACGGCTAGCTTTCTTTAACCCTGAAGTCGAGACGATTGACGAGTTTTTGACACGCTTTGACAGTTTCATTGCCAACTTTAATTACACTGACATTGAAAAGAAACAACAACTCGGACAAATACTTCAAGGTGAAAGCTCGCGCGCATTTACTGATCTAACGCGCGATCCCGCTATTACTTATGCAGATCTCAAAACGGGTTTGATGCGTACTTTTCAATGTACAGCAGAAGGCTTTCGAAAAATGTTTAGAAGAGCCATACCCAAAGCAAATGACACCATGCAAGCCTTCGGTACCCGGTTACGCCATTATCTTGATAGATGGATTGATTTGACAGACATCCGGAAGACATATGAGGGCCTATTTGATTTGATATTAAGAGATCAATTTCTCCATATCGCTCCGCCTGCAATGACGACATATTTGCAGCGAAATCCCCCGACTAACTTCTGTGATATGTTGAAGTTAGCAGACACGTATAATGATTACCCTGATCCGGTAATTACGAGGAGTGCACCACGCCCTCCTCTTACAAATCGGCAGAAGTATACACCGAAACCGAACCGACCAATGACGAAATCGGAAAAACCCGAACCGGTACAGCGGACATATACTAAGTCACAAGACGTACGACGTCACACACGTGACTCCCCACCTATGACATGTTACACTTGCAAAGGGAAGGGGCATAGTTCTCAGAACTGTCCCAGTCCACGTGATGTAAAGGTATGCACCACAGGTGCAACTCTAAAGACCCAACAGGCTACAGTAAACGGACAAAAAGTCAAAATACTGGTCGATACAGGCGCGTCCATAAGCTGCATAAATGCTAAACTTGTACGCCCTGAACAGTATCTAAGAGGTAGTGTCCGCATTCGATGTGTTATGGGACACCTTAGTACCTGTCCAAGAGCCACTGTACATGTTACGTCATCCGTATTCTCCGGTACAGTCACCGCCGCAGTAATAAGAGACATGCAGTTCGGATTCATACTATCACCCGGGCAGTGTGACGCACACACTGATGGCATCTATCCTGTTCTCCCCGTAACCACTAGAGCACAACGGGAACGTAGTAAACAAGGACCCCCAGCTCTAAAGATAGTCGAGAATACATTCCCGCAGTTGACCCCAAGTCAACTCAGTCACCTGCAGCAGGAGGACAAAAGCTTGTCCTCAATGCTAAAGCTGGCACGGAAAAACACTATTACGTCCAGCAAGTACGCGACAATTACGTATTTCCTGAAGGACGGACTAGCGTTTCGGCGCACCGACTTTAAGGAAAATTATACTAGAAGCACCACGTGTTTATTTACCCCTACACCACTCAGACCGCTGATTCTTAGTTTTGCACACGACTCAATCATGTCTGGACATCAGGGCGCACGGCGCACTGAGCAGCGAGTTCGCGAAGATTTTTTTTGGCCAGGCCTGAGTAGGGATGTTCGCTCGTACGTTCGTACATGTACGCAGTGTCAACAACATATTGACCGAGGGCGTGTCAGTCGAGTTCCCCTCGAGATAGTACCAACAGTAGAGGAACCATTCCTAAAAGTCGCAGTAGACATTATTGGCCCAATCATTCCCGCGGCCGAAGGAGGATATCGCTATATCCTAACAATCGTGGATTTTGCAACACGATATCCAGAAGCAGTCGCATTAAAGGGCATCACAGCGATCGAAGTCGCAGACGCTTTAATAGACGTATTTTCTCGTACAGGCGTACCTCGAGAAATATTGAGTGACCAGGGCACTCAATTCACCTCAGCAATGATGGCTGAAACAATGCGTCTACTAGCGTGTAAACAGTTGTTCTCATCACCATATCACGCTCAGTCTAATGGTGCCGTTGAACGTTTCAACGGTACAATAAAGAAAATGTTAATTAAAATGGCTTCGGAACAACCCGACCAGTGGCCACGTTTTCTAGCACCATTACTCTTCGCGTATCGCGAACTCCCACAAGAGAGTACGGGCTACTCACCGTTCCAACTACTATACGGCAGGCAACCTCGTGGTCCCCTTAAACTAATTAAAGAAACATGGGTCAAGGGAGACACTGTGACCGATGGCAAAGATGTTCACACGTACGTAGCCGAACTACGTCAACGTCTGACCGAGACATGTCACTTAGCACAGGAAAACATTCGCGAAAAACAACCCCGATACAAGCGAAATTTTGACCGTACTGCTGTGGAACGTGACCTCGAACCAGGTCAGCTCGTATTACTCTTGCGGCCCACGCATAACAACCGCATGCAAATGCACTGGCGTGGACCCTACCGCGTTATTAAGCGTGTGAAGCAGAACGATTATAGCATACAGATAGGAAATAAGCAGAAAACCTATCACATAAATATGCTAAAGCGTTACTATGAACGCAGCGACGAACAGATACAAAACGTGAATGTCGCACTGATACAATTGGAAGACTCCAATTTCAGAACAGACATGATGTCCGCCGAAACCACGCCTAACCCCGCAGTTACAGTCGATCAAGTCGAGATTGACTCAAACTTAACTGTCGAACAGCGCGACGCAATGTCAAAACTCTTACACAGACATGCGCGCATATTCACCGACCAACCGGGCCACTCAGATTTGGTTGAACACCGCATCAAACTTTTAAGTGACAAACCGATACGCTTAAAACAGTACCCACAGAAATATGAGAGCACAAAGTACATAGCAGAACAGGTGCGTGAAATGCAAAAACAGGGCGTGATTGAACAGTCAATCTCCCCATATTCATCACCGGTCGTCTTAGTTAAAAAGAAAGACGGTACGCTTCGTTTTTGTGTGGACTACAGACAGTTAAATGAGATAACTGAATTCGATGCGGAACCTATTCCAAATCAGGACGAATTATTCGCAAAACTAACTAAGGCACATTACTTTTCGAAGTTTGACATGTGCAAAGGGTACTGGCAACTGTCAGTTGCTATTGACGACAGACCAAAAACAGCCTTTCCAACCCCGCTAGGCTTATTTCAGTTTTGCCGACTACCGTTCGGACTAGCGAACGCACCCGCAACATTCGCGCGCTTCATGCGAAAATTACCGTTAGAGAGCGTTGACGCATTGAATTTCTTTGATGACATACTGGTAGCAACAGGAACATGGGACCAACATTTATCCTCAGTGGGTGGTCTACTTGATATTCTCGAGCGCCATAAATTGACCGTGAAACCCACCAAAGTACGCGCGGGCTTTCGAGAGATTGAATTTCTTGGCCATATCATAAGTGACGGACAAATAGGCCCTAATCTAGACTTAACTGCAGCCATTCGTGACATGACCTTACCGACTACAAAGAAACAGGTCAGGGCGGTTTTGGGGCTAGTGGGGTACTACCGAAAATTTGTCCCAAGCTTCAGTACGCTTCTTAAACCACTGACGGACTTAACTGGAAACAAACAACCCACGAAAATACGATGGACGGCAGAGTGTAGCACCGCCCTCGAAAAAGTGAAGGACATCTTGACCAGTAAACCCGTCCTACAGTTACCAGACTTTGACAAGAGATTTATTGTCAGGACCGACGCATCAGACGAAGGCCTCGGTGCCATACTTCTCCAAGAGACAGATGACGAATACCTACCGGTAGCATACGCTTCTAAGAAACTGTTAGATCATGAGACACGGTATTCTACGATTGAAAAAGAGTGCTTAGCAATCGTATGGGCACTCAAGAAATTTAGTGCATATCTGTACTCTAAACCATTCATCCTGCAGTGCGATCATAAGCCGCTTACATATCTGCGCACTAGCATGTACGATAACGCTAGGCTAACTAGATGGACACTCCTGCTACAGGAGTATAGCTTCGTTGTCGAACACATCGCGGGCCGAGAAAATTCGGGTGCCGATGCATTATCCCGGCATGCCATAACCGCGATATAAACAAGAGAGAGGATAGTCTCTCCACAGATGCGCATATAATTCCTGTGGGGACTATCGTGTGAAATAAAATTTTTTTTTGTTCCTATTTGATTTCCACTCTGTGAGCTCCAATCAATTTTAAGAAGGGGGTTGTCACAGGAAATGAGGGACCGAAATTATATTTTATTTCATTTCAAAAAACCGCTAACAAAACTAATTGAAGTAATCCGAGTTTTGTTATTTTTCGTATGTAGCATGTAAATTCCAGTAACGGTCACCTAAGATCTCTTTAGTAGACAGACGTTTGTGACGCAGTGTGTGTTAATTATCATGTCATATTGAATATATATATTAGTTTATGAAAGATATGTATATTGAACAATTGGGACAACTGCGCAATACCGTCACATGTTGTTGACGAGAGAAATGACCAGTGCGCATTAGAATTGACCACAGAAAAGCGTGCATCACGATTACCACTAAATATCCAAGGCAAAAATCATGTCACAGGACATAGCTTCTGGAAGTTTTGGAAACCTTCAGTGAAGCTATATAAGAGGCAAAATGAAGATTTTACTCCCAATGTTGAAAACGTCGATTCGTCTGAAGCCAGTCTAACTTCACGTATGAATTATCTCATGTACAGAGATTTCATAAAGGAAAGCTGCAATAATCTCTTTCCATCCGTTTTCCATCCGTCTGATGCCATATATTGAGTAACGAGGCAAAATTACTCAGTATAACTTTTGGCAAAGTGGAAAGTTCACTGTCCAAGAAAAACCCGATGCATGCGACGCTGGTTGTATGCAGTTAACGACACGAGGGACCAACTTGTTCTCCCCCCTGTCTGAGAGTTCGGTTGGACAGATCTATCCCGCTATTGGGAGGCTAGCACCGAGATTTCTTACAGACATCCGGATTTCTACACTCAATGTAATGCGACGACACATCCCACTGGACGACTCCACCCGATAATGCTAAACGTCGTTGGGCTGTCCGTTTCCACGACAACCGATACAACGAAAATTATCGAGGCTGACAACAGTCAGCTAAATTTCAGATTTCTCCCCAGTGATAATCTGAAAGTGGTGCCTAGATTCTGCAGAATCTTCACCTGTAATGCGACGCCTCAATTGCGTCCTATCTTCACTTTGAAGTGCCGCTTATAAGTGACGTGTGAGCTTACGTCATCTCCTTGGAACTCTGACATTAACCCGTTCGTCGTCTTCGGGACGATTTTGGCGTCTTAAAAAAAATTCTACACACGTCTTCGGGACGAAATGGGACGCCACGCTCGCAGGCGTGGCTAAAACGATCATGCTATTAAAAGAGATCCAACCGGAGTGAAAGAAATATGTGGTCTGCCTCAGCAACCACTGTGCTCTAAATTCTATCTTTAGATATTATAATTAGGAAGCTCATGTGACTGAATTCCCGCGGTTTGTAACACAACCCTGCAGCTTCCTGGAAAGTTTTTGGCAGACTTTAGGATTACGTAATCTATATAAATATGGCAAGCGCACATTTTCAGTTGGATTATTGTGAATTTGCTTATACGGCTGGATCAGAGTGTGAGGAGAGTAGTTTTTCTTCAGAAGAAGAGGATATTGAACAAGAGGATATTCCACTTTTAGATGAAAGAGGTGACACCAATGCCACTGAATCTAGTAACGAAACCGGTCGCCCGCATGGCGACATTTTGAGTGTATCGAGTGACGCACGCGTCGCCGCGAGCATGGAGATTCAAACATTTGCAGGCTGTAGTGGGGTAAAAATGCAGTTTCCAGAAAATGCTACAGTACTTGACATTTTTCAGGCATTTTTACCAGAGAATTTTGTACAAAAGATTGTCGAGTACACTAATATATATGCTTCTCAGCAACTTTTGCACGATAACCTTTGTGCTACAAGTCGTATCAAGAAATGGCACGATACACAGGTGTCTGAAATATATCAATTTTTGGCACTTATTTTTTTGATGGGAATATGTAGACTACCCACATTGAAACATTATTTTTGTAAAGATGAAGCCTATGGCCAACCTTTATTTCGTAAAGTAATGTCTGGCCGTAGATTTTATTTGTTACTAAATTGCCTACATTTTTGCGATAACGCTGTCTCCGATCCTACCGACCGTATCCACAAAATTCGATTGATTATTGATCATTTCAGACAAGTATTTTCATCCATTTATGTGCCTGGAGAAAATATTTGTGTGGATGAATCCCTGATGTTGTGGAAAGGTCGTTTAGGATTCAGGCAGTATATAAAATCTAAACGGGCTAGATTTGGAATCAAATCATACGAAATTTGTGAGAGTCTTACAGGGTATGTTTACGATTTCATTATGTACACGGGGAAAGACACTGAGTACACTTTTACTGATGGAAATCAGGGTGAGAAAGTTGTTCTAACTCTTTTAGAACCACTTCTAGGGAAATATTACAAGGTGTACACAGATCGCTTTTTCACTAGCCCCACCTTAGCACGCATTCTTTTGGCAAACAACACATACATATGTGGAACTGTCATGGGAAACAGAAAAGACATGCCAAAGAACTTTCCAGGCACTAAGCTCACTCCAGGACAAATTGCAATTGTCCATAATGATGGTGTTTCTTGTTTTGCATGGCAAGACAAGAAACAGATACTCATGCTAAGCACAATGCATCATGACAGTACAATAATAAATACAGGCAAAAATCATTACAAAACAAAAGAACCAATTCTGAAACCAGCTTGCATTTGTGATTACAACAAATATATGGGAGGGGTGGATTTGTGTGACAGTGTAACAACTGCATACCCTAGCATCAGAAAAACAATAAAGTGGTACAAGAAAGTTTTCTTTCACATTCTTGACATTGCACTGTACAATGCCTGTGTTGTTTACAAGAAACACACAGGTAAATCAATGACATTGCTAGATTTCAGAGATGCAGTATTGAAGCAAATACTAGAAAAATATCCTGAGGTCAATGTTTCTAAAGGTGGTCACGCTTCTGCTGACAGTTTGCCACCATCGAGACTGATGGGTAAACATTACATTACACTTTTTCCTCGTATTGATACAAGTAAACCAACACCGAGGAAAAGATGTCGCCTTTGTGCAGACCACAAAGTTGAGAAAAGGACACGTCACCTGTGCCCAACATGTGATGTTGCCCTTTGTCTTACCCCCTGCTTTGAAAAATTTCATTCAAAGCAGACATTGTAAATTCTTTTTTTCTAATTCTTCTTTCCTGTTTTTGTCTATTTTCTTCTTTGTATTATAGGAGCATTTTGAACATTTATTTTCATAATTTACCACATATATACATGTAAAACATATGCAATTCAGCAACATAATACTTTATATTTAGTTTCATAATTTACAACATATATATATATATATATATATATATATAAAACATATGTAATTCAGCAACATAATACTTTATATTTATTTTCTTTTCATTATGTACAAAAATTTATTTGTAGCCTATATTTTCTTCTTTTACTCCTGATGAAATCGAATACATACTCAGTATTTTTTTATTTTTACCTGACAAGTTACCTGTGTATTCATTGTACAATACAGAATAGCAGAGTATACAAAATTTCTAAACTTTACTGATGTTGATTTCCACAATAAAATTTTCTGCATCTGCATTTCTGCTTCACTAAGTCTACATCTGCAATTTTATTATATATATATATAAATCAACTTACCTAGCAGTGCTACCTTCTTCATTTTCTGCATTGGAATTTGTGAAAAATTGGACATGTGTGCAACTAGTATTTGGTGTGTTATCTACATGTACAATTTTCTTATATATAAATCATCTTACCTTTAGTTTACCAAGCAAGTGGCTGACATTGTTTCCTTCTTCATTTGTGCCTTGGATTTTTGAAAAAACATATTTGTGCTTTCTTCACTTCACTTCAGTAACCGTGACTGGTGTGTTATCTACATGTACAATTGTATTATATATAAATCATCTTAACTTTACCAAGCAAGTGGCTGGCATTGTTTCCTTCTTCATTTGTGTCTTGGATTTTTGAAAAAGAATATTCTTGAAAATATGTGCAACCAGTATTCACGTCACTTCAATTTGTGCTTTACTAACTTTGACTGATATGTGTTATCTACATGTAACATTTTCTTGGGTAGGGGAGGACACTATTTTCTTCTTCATTTTTCTGTTCCTGGATTTTTGAAAAAAATATTGTTCAACTGGAAATGTGCGCAACTAGAATTTCTTCAATTGAACTTGTAAACTGTCATATAAATAAAAATTAGATCTATTTTTCTACATTTGGAAGCTTTCATCAGACACATCTCGGGCGCTGTAGTCACTGAGTAAAAGTACTTGGTGGTTGCATGCTTGATGCTCTGTGTTTTAGGACTGAAAGTGGAACTTTTTATGAATATCGACCCCCACAAAACACTGACTGACGGTGGGATTATGAATGAAACACCCCCACAAAATTTGAAATACAACAACAGTGATAAAAATTTGGACAAGGATGATAAAAATCGGAAGTTCAACAAAAAGGTAAGAAAAAATTTTATTATTTACTTATTTTTCAATTTTAAAATAACTTTTAAAGAAAGTTTAATAATTCTATAATATGTCTACAATAGTTTAAACTTAAAATTTTGAAAATCTATTATAAATCACACTCGTTTTTCATTTTTAAATACGGCTACCGACAAAATTGTTGCTGGGCGGCAAATATGCGTGACACAGTGCTGCCATGACGCGTTTTTCGTTATGACGACGAACGGGTTAATAGTGAGTAAAAATTAGCACGGCTAACGCGCACATACTTAACTCTAGAACTCGAAGAAAATGAACACTATTATATCGTTTGCAAAATAAGAACTTTAATGTTAAAAGTAATGCTTATTTATATGTGAACTATTGTTAAAGCGGCCACATTTGCCGCATAAGAATTGTGTAATTAATCTTTATTTTATATTTTGAATTTCATCATTTTCATCTCCCCTTATTTCCCACAGAGTGTATGACATTGGAAAGTTGAATGAATGATTAATCACTGTGCGAAAGAGTAGTGCCCCTTTTAAATCGGGAAATAAATAACCTGATTTAAACATCTTTCAACTCTCTTGTTATTCATAATTTTTGAGAGGGACGAAAGAATTTGTACTATTGTTTTGCACCGTTCGTCTGTTCGTCATTTATTCACATTTATGATACACACTCACAACACACACCGCCAATAAAACGTTCCTTGGCATGACACTAATAAACTGGGCCCCACCCAAACATCAATGGTGTATGTCATGTGTGTCTATGTAACAACCTGACACGACGTAGTACTGGCATACGTCACATGGGCTTTTCTTGGAGGTGCACCGGAGCAGGCCAAAAATAGACTTCACCCCTTGCATCTCTAACTTCAGCTCGGGGTCGGCTTGTAACGAGCCTCCCGTTTTGTGACAACGATCATGGTAGATTTGAGAAGCATCTGTAAGATTTTTTTAATGCACATTCAGCTCCCTTTTGTTTCAGACTAGTCTTGCTGCATTCTACACTGAGCCTGACACAAACAAGGAACTCATTGAACAGTTTTTTAAGTAAGGGGAAATTACTTTTGTACTGATATTTGCCTAGTATTTGGTCTCAATGTGTGAAGTAAATTATTACGTTATTAATATTCTGTTTCAGTCGTTTTTAGCATGCAAACAGAAGTTGTTTTTCTAGGGTGTATTTGCTCAGTAATAAACAAGCAGGTGTTAATTAGTATGCTCTCTGGAGTTAGGTGTGCCATTTTCCTTAAATATATACAGGTTCTGTATAATTTCATTATTGTGTTAAATACATTGCAATATTTTTATTATCTTGTTATTTATAATTATATATGTTGTTTTCTTATATGTGTATCTTTATTATCTTACAGAGAATTGAATTTGGTAACATAGTTTGAACAAGCATTATATCTATATCTTTTTATTATTGTGCAGAAATTGTATATGTGATGATGGAGGTACATGTGTGCAATATATGATTAGTTTTATTAGAACAAGTGTTATATCTATATATATATCTTTATTATCTTGAAGACACTAGTATCTGATGATGAAGGTAAATGTGCGTGACATATTAGAACAATTGTTATATCTATATGTCTTTATTATCGTGCAGACAGTTGTATCTGATGACGGAGATAAATGTGCGTGATGTTGTATTAGAACAAGTGTTTTATCTTCTCACTCAGGGAATGACCCAAGAGGCATCTCAGGCAATTCAGGTAAAACTAACTTTGCACAAAGTTTTTAGTCTTCTTTTAAGCACTTTTCTCTATTAAATCAGTGTAATTTATTTGTATTCTGATTTTTTTTTCTTTTTGGTTGATTTTCTTTTCTTTTAGTTGATTTTCTTATCTTTTCTATTTTATTTTCTTAAGATTGTATCACAATTGCTAATTATTTGATTAATTTTAGAGCAGATCTTGTTTACTTTTTGTAAGTTCATTTAGGTTTGATTTTATGTAATTTATGTTTATAACTTGATTAGATGTGCTAATTATGCAGCTATATATGAGATCATTTTATCTTTTGTAATTTAATATATATTGCTGTAATTTTTTAAAAATTACAATTAAATATTTTTATTCTTATGATATTCTGATCTACAGGACTTGTACAAAAAGCGGAAAGGGTTGAAATGTGAGCGGCAAAGAGAATTTTCACAACACCTCTGCACTCTATTAGATGCATATCAGGGAATCATCTATTACATAGAATGGCGAGCTGCAATTTACAGAACAAGGTCATCACAAGAGAGTTCCCTTAACCAGTCTTTCTATGGTTAGTTGTCTGTAATAAGTCTTTACAAGACTTTACATAAGCGCAGGATTGAGGATGAGAGAAATTGCTTTTCTTTTTATGCTACTTTACCTATCTGGACTGCCTGCCTTATGATCTTAAAGAGACAATATCAACATTCTAAAGTTATACTCATCTTTTTCCATCTGCTTGAATAGATTGGTTACTGTTTTTATCTTAGATTATCATTTGTAAATTTGTGAATGTGATTTCATGCCACAGTACTTTTCATTTACATTTTTTTTTGTTCCTGTTTTCCTAATCCATCATATTGTTTGTTGCAAAATAATTTGTGTATATTTTTTCTCGTATGTTTGCAACCAGATTGTTCTTAAGTTATATAATTCAAGAATTCTATGAAATCTCCATTATTTTATTTTAATTTGTTTTAGGTATGTATAATTAAGTATGCGTTTTAAAGTAAATGTAAAGTAAATTTTAAGGGTTCAAAATTATTAATAACACCATTCCAATTATTTTTCTTTTCATTTTTCTTTACCTTTTTAAAAAAAAAAAACTATTCCTTTCTGCTCTAGTAGTTACAATGTGCATATTTTTATTGATTATATGGGATGTTTATAAGAATTATTGTTTGCTTATGAGTAGTGCATTTGGGGGCATGCATGGCTTTTTAAAAAAATTATTGCAGTGTTATTGTTTGCTATGAGTGGTGCTGTTTTGGGCATGCATGGCTTTTCAAAAATTCTTATTGCAGTGTTATTGTTTGCTATGAGTGGTACTTGGGGGGGGGGGGGAGGATACAAGTTTTTATATTTTCGATTTTATTTTAATGGTTTCTTTTTTTTTTAAAGTGGGGAAAAAATTCATGCTTGTTGCTTGCTTAATTATTTGTGATGTTTAATTTACTTTTTGTTTCAGATGCACTCTGTTCAAATGCATACCTGTTAAATAGTTTCTTTAAATGTTCTTTCTCACAATAATTCTTTGTTGTTATTATCATCCTGTCTTATTGTGCTCTTAGACCTGATGCAACCAACAGAATGTCTCAGTGAAGAGGCAATCCATCGCATAGCAGAAAGGGCACTTCTGGGCCTAGAAAGACTCCCAGACAAAAGGGGAGTGTGGGATATTTTTATACCCAAGGCCATTGAGGTAAATAATTATTCTTGCTAAAGAAAGATTGCAATAAAAGATTTTTTTTTTTAATATAATGGAAGACAAATGTTACAGCCTAATGTCAGTTTCTCTAGTAGAATATGCTTTAAATTTATCTTAGCTTATCAATGAAATGGAAGTTTACTTGTTTGTTTGTAGTTTAAATTGAAACAGGTTGTGTGTGTGAATCTCCAGCAACAGGTTACATTGATTGATTATGATCATCAATATTGTAACAGATCACATGATTTTAAATTTAAGGCAAAAATAGCAATTCATATACAGTGTAGTTTAATTGTTAATGAAAAACTGATTTCAGATTTTAATGTGGATTCATTCTTTTGTCCATATTATGTCTCTTAAACAGCTTGAAGTTTTGTGTCTTTAATGTCTAGCTCTTTTTAATGTGCTTTGTCAGATTTATATTGCATAGAACAATAATTTCTATTATCAATAGCTTCTGGATACACTGTATTTCTTTCTCTTAGATTCATGAGTACTACAGTGATTTTACTTCAGCCAAGAAGCTTCTTGACACATACAGAGAGAAAAATCCTGACAATCCCAACTGTCATCGATTTTTGTACGACTTCATTCAAAGAAATACGGAACACTTTGACTGCTCTACAATAGTACAAGAAAGGATTTGTTGCTTGAAGGCAATTTTACTTGTAGCTCATCTTAATTACTGCTTTATTTCTTTTCCATTTGGAAAAGTTTGTTAGAGCAAATATCAGATGTAGTGTTGTTTCAATGAATTATAAGATGTGCCATTTCAGTGGGTTTTAAGCAGTAGTATTTGTGATGTTTTGCTGGGCCACCCATAATCTTAGGCTAATCCCTAAAATACCTTCTAGCTGGCCACTTGTATTAAAAACATAAATGATAGATAATGTAGAATAAAAGAGTGATAGTTCTAACAGATAGCTCAAGACTCCTGATACAGCCAGGATAGTAAGTAAATACAGGTGACAGACTACAAATTATATATATCATGTAATTGAGTCACACTAACACGAGTGGTCTATGCATCAACAATAATTGTATTCTACAAGAAATAACATAAGACAGCATGGGGTTACCTATAGCAAATAGTTCAACAATTACAATTAGTGTTTATATATATTATTTGTTCATAATCATGACCATGCACTGTCGTAAGAGAATGTCTGTTTTGAGTCCTAAGGCACTGTAGAGTTATTTGGTTCATTCATATGAGCGAACTATAAATGAGTTTATAAAAAAACACTGAATGTTTCTAAGTGAACCCTAAAGTACATAGGTAAAGTTTATTTACAATTGACTAAGCTGTTCAGTTTGTTGGTTTTATAGTCACTTAGCTTTGGTACCCTGATGTGATGTCTGGGGTTCCCGTGTCTTTTATATATAGTCGCACATGAGGTCCATTGAAACTGTGTCTCTGTCCCGTGGGTCGTTCCGTTCTGGTGTAGTTTCACAGCTCAGTGCTCATCAAAACGACATCCAGAATAAAGTGACATCAAAGATAAAGTGCCAATTTGCCAATATACATGGATTAAGAAATTGTCCTCATGTGTTCTCTGACAGAACACTTTTATTTACATGGTCATCATAATATTTAACTATCATAAGCGAAATATAACAATATAAATTTTAGTTAATGCCAAGAGATAAACACGAGCATAATATTAATTAGGTAAGTAAAACCACATACCTTCTGCAGTAATTTATACAGAGGATGATTTCCTCCTGTGGATAACTAGCGATAAGGTTAGTAGTATGAATATATTTTGTTAACATCCAGAACCAAACAAAATACATGTTGCCTTGATAGTCATCTGCATTCGACTAACAATTTACAGATTCATTTCTGGTACATTTGTTCACATGGCTTAGCTGCGTTTTGATTGGTTAGTTTAGTGTGGAACATTCAGGTATGTTTCCAGCCTGAGAATAAGGGTCATCCTTTTTAGAAGATAGGCTTATATGTAGTATATTTTTAGAGGAGGGATGGGTGTGGGCTACATTAGCCATTATGTGACAGTCCTATGTCAGTGAATTATAAGCTGATGTGCTGTATTAATGGATTATAAAGTGTAGTACTCTTTCAAAGGATTTTGAGCTGTAGCACTCTATCAGAGAATTTTGAGCTGTAGCACTTTCAGAGGATTTTGAGCTGTAGTACTCTTTCAGAGGATTTTGAGCTGTAGTGCTTTTCAGTAGATTACCACCATACTACATAGTCATTTTGTAGTAAAAACTACTGTATACACTGCTTCAGTGATAAGCCTTGATACAGCTGCATAGTCCATGGTCTCTTGAACACATCATATATAGCTTTCTCTTTGTAAAATGCTGAATACAATTTACACTTACCTTGATATATTGTAGCATGCCTTATATAGCATTCTTCTTACAATATGTTGCACTAGTAAAATGGATATTTTTTTGTACTGCATATACACATATATAAAATCATAATGATATATAAGTGAACTGCACATTAATATGTAAACATAATGTATACTGCACATTGTCATAATATAATAATATATGTGCTCTGCATATAGACATAATGCATCAATGTGTTGCATATATTGTTATTATTATTAAAATATACATGTTCAATAACTTTTCATATTGTGTTTATTGTTTTAGAGTTTAACGAAACTTGATCCTGCAAATGCTCTTGTCTTGAAACTGTGTGATGAGCAGGCAGGTAAGACAATTATGCAGAACATCTTATCTTTATAAATACTTTTTAAGACAATCTCGGAATGCATCTTATTTCTGTGAATCCTTAAATAACAAGCAAACACTTAAGATAATCAGCATTATTGAATTACTGCAGCCAATAGAGGTATACTTACTACACATGACTGCTTTACATGATTTTGCAAAGTGCTTAATAGTGATAGAATGAGTGATTCTTTGAATTATTTTTGTATAAATTTTATTTATCAGCATCTGGAGATGGCCATGCTATGAATAGCATTTTTGAACTTCTGGACTTCAGCATATGGAGAGAGAGACTGCAAGGCTGGCAGTGGTTGGCAAACTTCTTCAAAACATTGTTGTCTAGGTATGATTTTAGGCTGCTTAAATTATTCCACTTAAAAATATGAGGTCACCTGTTTTCCACAGATAATAGATACCATTATTTTAACAAATATTTTTAATATATTTTTAAAATAATAGGAAAAATATTTTACCAAATCTGAGATTATTGCTAAATGACTTTAAACATATGCATTCAGTTAAACAAAGAGTACCATACCCAGATCACTGCTTGTTCACCAAAAGGTTAACTTTAAAGTCAGATACTTTCACTTAGTATAATTACATGCATTCATAAACACACTTAAGTTAAAAAGAATAGCATACCCTGGCCACTGTTCATTCACCAGAGGGTTAATTTTAGAGTCAAATACTTTAACAAATACTTTACCATAAAAGTTCTTTTATATATAAGCTATGAAAATGTCCATCTTGGTACCTTTTAAAGCATTCACAACTATACAGAGTAGTATGTCATTAGTTAACTTCATTTCATTATTTGCTAATAAGCTGACAAGTAAACAGATTTTCAGTCTGTTTATTTTTCTGATTGTGATACTCATTATTGAGTATTTGTCTTTCTCTGACTGATATCATTATCAGATGTTAATTTATCTTTTTCTGATGACAATAATTATTGGGTCATTTACATGCCTTTTTCTGATTGTGATGACATCATCAGATATTAATGTATCTTTTTCTGATGACAATTGTTATTGGTCATTTACACATCTTTTTCTGATGAGAATCATTATTGGGTCCTTTACATGTCTTTTTCTGAATGTGATGATCATTATCAGGTGTTAGTGTGTCTTTTACTGATTACAGTCATTATTTACTGATTGGGTCATTTAACATGTCTTTTTCAGAATGTATTGATCCATTATCAGGTGTTCACATCTTTTTTAGAGTGTGGTAATCCATTATCAGGTGTTTTTTTCTTTTCAGAAATCAAACAGAAAATGAAAAACGCAAAGCTGCTGAAAACATTTCATCCTGCTGGTCAACAAGAAAAGATTGGTGGCCAGAATACCATTTCTCTGAAGAATCCATTCACAAAACTTCATTAGAATTGCTCTCAGCAAAGTGCTTGGTGGCTGCCGTTCTCCTTGGAATTGGTATAAATTTATTCTTCATAGCTTTGCTTTGGTTTAGCATTGAGAGTACTGCTTTTGCAATCGTAATACATCTCATTTTGTATAACATTATTGAAAGATGTTTACTTGAAGGATGATGTGTTTAGATTTGGTATGTTTTTAATTAAGCCATGTAGAAACATGGGAGCTTAATTAATCTTTAGTATTACATTTTGCACATTACAGAGTTTCCGCTAAAAAGTCATTTTTCTAGTTTGATCAACAAAACCAGTTGTTTCTTTCAGAGATCATCTGAACTTTAATTCTAACTGAGTATTAAGGGTGAAAAGATTGAATTAAGGATGTGCCTTCATCATTTTGACCTTTTCATATATTTAAATATTTTAATAGTAATTATAAAAATGATGATAATTTTGATTAAAGTTTCAAAATTACAATTATTGGCATCAAAATTCTCCATTCATTAACAAAAAGTTTTTATTTTTGTTATATTTCATACAGAACAGAGAATGCACTTTGAGCATTGATCATGAAGTTTTTAATTTATTTTGCTTCCAAAACATTACATAGTAAAGTCTGTTTGCATTCTACATTTAAACATGTTCAATCAAAACTACTCAGTTGTCTATTTCAGATTTTATTTTTACAAACTACAAATAATGGCTGACTTGGTAAAAATAAGATTTTTAAATGTAAATTTAGTTTTTTTCCTTAAATCTGTATTTAATTCTAAAAATATTTATTTCACTGAATCCCAGGATATCAAATGCTTATCTGTGCAGATTGCAATTTCTGTCAAATAACAAGAAATAATATGGATGCGACTACACTACTGTACTATGATGCTGCCCTTTCAGATATGGATTTAGAATTATTTCACCTGCAGAATAAGCAAGATCAACATTTACATCGCCACTCAAAAACAAAATTTGTATAAGATTATATATTTGAAATATAATCAGTAGTATTCTTATATTATTCCAATGGAATTGTTTCAGTCAGATTATAATTAAATGTGCATCTTGCACTTCTCTGTACATTTTCAATCAAGTATTTTAATGTACCTATACGATTTGTGTCTATTAAAGTTTTCCAGTATGCTACCTATAGATATGTTTGGTTTTTCTTCAGTTTTTTTGTTGTTGTCGCCATTTGTTTAGGCTTTTCTTTCCTGCATGTCAATTGATGCTGTCCTGTTAATGTTTCTATTTGTAGTCTTTCTTCCTGTCTCAGTCTCTTTGGTGATTTTTCCTCTCTCTGTTAAGCAATTTTTTCTGTCTTAGTCTATTCATTTATAACTGAGCTGTCTGTCCAGTATTTTCCCTGACTCATTCTGTTCAGTTTTGTCCTGTTTCAGTCTATCCAGTTTTATCTCCTCACTTTGTTCAGGTCATTTTTATTCTCATCTCATTCTGTTCAGTTTTTTTTTCTGTCATTGTCTTTTCTCTGTTTCCTTATTTCAATCTTTTTCCACCACTCTAAATTTGTTCATTCTTTTTTTTTTGTTAAGTTTTTTTATCTTATTTTGTTCTGTCATTGTGTTCTGGTTCAGTTTTTCCCCCCTCTTGATTTGTTCAGTCAGTTTCTTATGTAGTTTGTTAACTCTTTGGAGTTTTTTTTAATCTTATTAAAAGTCTTTATTCCTCTAGATATGTTCAGTCATTTTCTTTTCTTATCATGGTGTGCTACATGTTTTATCTCATCTCATTTTGCTCAGTCATTGTGTTCTAGTTCTGTCTTACTCCTCTCTTGTTTGGATCAAACATTTTCTTTTCTTTTCGCAGTTGTTAACCATTCTTCTTTCTCATCTAATTTTGTTCCATCTTTATGTTCTGGTTCAGTCTTGTTTTCTGTCACAGTTTGTTCAGACTATTTTCTGTCAATTTGTTCAGTCTTTTGTCTTGCTGTGTTCCTATGTCTGTTCCTTTTTATTCTTTTCTCAGCCTGTTCAGTTGACTAAATTTATTCATTTATTTTGCCATCTATTTTATAATTTTGTTTCCTGCTCCTTTCTTCTTTCTTTCCCATCTAATGTTCTTTTCCTATCACTCTTTATTCATTTTGTTCAGACAGTCAAAATAGATTATATCAGATTCAGTAAAGGTGCAGTTAGTGATTTCTTTTAGGGGAATAGGTAATTTTTGTTGATGAGTCAATGTAAAGGATGAAAAGGGTTATCTCCAACAATAATTAATCATATAATTCAATATACACAACTGATAGAAGACTTAATAAAACTTTTAAAATTGTTTCTAGAATTTTACAGAAATGCTTTTAGTATCTATTAAGCTTTAAATATATAAGAATTTGAAAGATTTAATAAATTATGATAAACTGATTCCCCCACCCCACCCCAATGGTGAATCCTAGCAGCTCTAAATATCTGCAATAACAATTTGTTTCAAGAAGCATCTGGAATTTAGATGCCATACTGTTAAGAAATAGCCTCAGTTTGCTTTAGTTTTCTGTGGAAAATACACTTTTTATTAATTTTGAGATCAACAAATGGCCATGTCTCCATGGCACCTCAAATAGTAAAGAATAACAACAGTCACTGAAATACAAACTGGAAAGTCTTGAGTAAAACTGCAAATGGACATCATTTTGTTTCTGACATTTACTGAAATGCTGATAGTATGTGATTTAGAGCCATGCTAAAGTGTGAGTTGTTTCCCTTTACAGGTAGAGCTGCTATTCCCTACCCAATCTCGAATGTGTTTATTTTTTTTTTTTTACTGGTTTTCTAATCGTGTTAAACCTCTAACAAAAATGGGAAACACTTCAAAAGTCAATGAATATTTCCTTTAAACAGTCATTTCTATTTGTGAATTTTATAAATTCAATAAATATTTCCTTAAAACAGTAATTTCTATTTGTGAATTTTATAAAGTCAATGAATATTTCCTTAAACAAAAGAGTAATTCTTTTAGTAAATTTTATAAAGTCAATTAGTATTTCCTTAAAACAGTAATTTCTCTTATTGAATTTTATTTTAATGTGCTGATATTTTGCAAGCGTTCCCTCAAATAAAAAGTAAATTAATTTTATTAATGTGATGCTATTTCACTTTACAGCTTTAATGGACTTGGCCATAATTTGATCAATTATCGTTTGTCTTGCCACAGCCACCTTCAGTCCCTGTAGTTTAAAGCTAGATATTTATTGCACAGGATACCTGTGTAAAGTATCATTAATTTCAACATGTAAGAGATGAAGTAAAAATTTCTGACAAATCCTTCAGCAGGAGGGCAGAAGAATTGCTAACATTCTCTGTGTGGATAGACTTGTGTTCAATATTCAGCCTTTCAGGTTGATATATTGAGATGACATAAAAAGATACCTATCTAGTGAAATATTCTTTTATACTGTGTGTGACTACTGTTTTGAATACATACATAATGCATATGTAGGAATGAAGCAAGACATTATTACATGACAATCAATACCCAAAAGTGGATCATATGGCAAGAGGTGGGTTACTAAACACTCCCCATGAGGTAAATGATACAAAATTAATAATAGGGATGTGGGGGTGGGTAGAATGAAGGGAATTTGTCAGTGATCTTTGTTTTATTGTAGAGTATATGGGCGGCTATATAGTTTATAAAATGCGGGGGGGGGGGGGGGGGGAGCGGTAGGTCTATACAGTGGTAAAATCTAATCGTTTCTATGGTTCGGCTACACACTTGTTGGATTTTTGTTTGATTGGTTAAAGTTTCCTTTTAAATGTATTTAAATAATGAACGAACAACAAAAGTTATATACACCAATGTATATTATTAGCTAGGCGATGCTGTGATCACAACTTATCAAAGAAGCATTTGCCTCTATAAGGCGTGACTCACTGTGATATACATGACGTAAGTTTTAAATGACATCACAGTCGACGTCACAGCAACCCTGGTGCACAGTCGATGCAGTCAGGAAAGGACTGCGAAATTAATACTTATAGGAGCGTGAAAATACCTCTGTATAATCCACTCGAAACAGTGACGAGTCTGACAGGAAAGGATTGGACATGATTTCGCGTGAAAGAAAATATTAGACATGACTTTTCAAAGCCAAGCAAGAGAGACATAACAGTTACTCTACGTTGCAAAGAACTCCCCTCTCCTCAACTTGGAATTAATAATTTAAAAAAATGTCGAAACGCGGAGGCAAAGGCAAAGAGAAGGCAGAACCGGATGAAAATGAAACCAACTTCGAAGCACTGGAAAAGGAATTCGAGGGCGTCCTCTCGGAGCTGCTTAGCAACCAGAATCTCCATGCGTTCCGCGCCGAATATGAGAAGCTGCACGAAGTCCTCATCACCACACACGAGAACGAGCTGAAGTTGATCAACAAGGTGAAAGAGCTGAACAGCGAAATCGAAGTCAATGCGGCCAAAGTGGCAACTGCCATTAAGCTGTCCCAGGAGGATAAGGTGACCTTGGCCTTGCTGAAGAAGGAGGTCGAGAAAGCGTGGAAGATGGTCGAGTTTGAGCAGGAGAAAGAGACTGTCGCTAAAGACACGATCATGGGGCTGCGGCAGGAGATCCAGAACCTCATGGAACTGGTAGAAAGAGGGGCCAGGCTGTCGTCCACCACTCGCGACTCTGAGGGGACCAGCCGGGCGGGCGGCAAACTCAAACATATGGAGATGAAGCCAGACGAGGCACAGGAGCCTGAGAGTATCAAGGAGATGAAGAAGGAGCTGGAGGACATGAAAACTTTGTCCAACGAGAAGGATCAAGAATATATGAAGCTGAAGACTGATTTCTACCAACTCCAGCTTGACCTCCGCAACCG
Source organism: Sinotaia quadrata (assembly GCA_028829895.1). Taxonomy (NCBI): domain Eukaryota; kingdom Metazoa; phylum Mollusca; class Gastropoda; order Architaenioglossa; family Viviparidae; genus Sinotaia; species Sinotaia quadrata. Next base: position 85,859,358 of record CM054177.1, read on the forward strand.
GTCCCTGGATCTGCAGCGAGAAAGGTCCAGGCGAGCCAAACTGGAAGTAGGTTTTGTCGGTTTGTGCGACTCACTAGTCCGGTAAACTGTAAGTTGGTTTTGTTTGTGCAAGTCACTGGTCTGGTAAATTATAAGTAGGTTTTGTCTGTGCACATCGCTATTCTAGTAAACTAGAAGTTAGTCTTGTCTGTGCAGGCCAGTAGTCTGGTAAACTAGAAGTTGGTCTTGTCTGTTTGTGCAAGTCACTAGTCCGGTAAACTAGAAGTTGGTTTTGTTTGTGCAATTCACTGATCTGGTAAACTAGAAGTTGGTTTTGTCAGTACTGTATGTGCAAGTCACTAGTCTGGTAAACTAGAAGTTGGTCTTGTCTGTTTGTGCAAGTTAGTCTGGTAAACAAGAAGTTGGTCTTGTCTGTTTGTGCAGGCCACTTGTAAACTAGAAGTAGGTTTTGTCAGTATGCGCAAATCACTGTTTTCAGTAAGCTCGAAGAAGTTTTTTATACATACAAGTCATTGTTTTAGAAACTCAATGAAAGTTTGTCAGTATATACAAATCACTAATTTAGTGAACTGTCAGTAGGTGTTCAGAATTGGGCTAGTTATTATTTTAGTTAATTCAATATAGGATTTGTCAGTATGTGCAAATCATTGTTTTAATAAACTGTCACTAAGTTTTATCAGTATGTGCAAGCCACTGTATTAGTGTACTGTAAAGCCATTGTTTTAGTGTACTGTAAAGTCATTGTTTTAGTGTACTGTAAAGCCATTGTTTTAGTAAACTCAAAGTAGGATTTGTGAATACGTGCAATCCATTGTCATAGTCGAAGTAGGCATAGGCAGACTGTGTACGTCACTGATCTTGTAGTTCTAGAAGAGCTCTGACAATCTGGCATGATGTACATTTGTAAACATATTTTTCCTCTTTAGTAAGTACAGGTATTTGTTATGTATTGTCATTTTGCACATAAATTCTTTATATTTTGTTTCACAGAAAACTAGGAATAATAATTGAGTAATTTGTACAAAACCTTGCAGCCTTTAATTATTCCATGCATAATTATCGAGTTTTAATATCAATGACACGGTTTATTAAGTCTTCTATTAATATAATATTATTATTGAAGTACCTTAAAGCACGAATTTGCCAGAATACCTATTATTAGTGTTTTAGGCTGAGGATTTATGATACTGTTGTATACTAGCATGAAATAATACTGATTATAGTTTATGATATTGTTAATAGTTAGCACGACTAGGTACTGATTATATAGTTTATCAAATTGTTAATGGTTAGCACGACTAGGTACTGATTATATAGTTTAACATATTGTTAATGGTTAGCACGACTAGGTACTGATTATATAGTTTAACATATTGTTAATGGTTAGCATGACTAGGTACTGATTATATTTTACCATATTGTTAATGGTTAGCACGACACGATATTGATTAAATTTTACCATATTGTTATAGATTAGCACGACTCGGTGCTGATTTTAATTTACGATATTGTTATATGTTTCTCGATACTGATTATAGTTTAAGATATTGATATAGGTTAGCACGACATGTACTAATTATAGTTTTACGAAAGATTTTGTATCGGCATCCCATGATATTAAGCTGATGACGGTTTGTGGTGCTTACAACAGTAACGGCGTTCTAAACACGAATTTGTCAGTATATGTATGAATCGCATGGTTTTAGAGTGAGGGATACAATGCTGTTATATATATTTTTTTAGCATGGACTGACACTGCAGCTAAATTTACTGACATTCAGTAAATTAAAACATGAATAGTTAGGGGATCTGATTGTTGCTAATTACAAATTAAAACTGTTATTTGTACTTAGCATAGTTATAGTTATAGTCAGAGATAAAAGTCACACACACACACACATACACACAAACACACGCGCGCGCGCGCACACACACACACACAAATCAACTTAAACATTGTCAATATGAGTTGTCTTCAATGTTTTGATAATTAAATGTTTAAAAATCAACGCACATCTTGTCGACTTGAGTTGTTTACAAGAATATAGTAACTAAGCATTTTAAAAATCAACGTGCTATTGTCAATAAATATATCCATGGATCTGCAGAAGTAGATGAGGGGTTTTGATTCTTGTTTCATGCCTACTTCTCTTTCGCTGATCTCGCAAACAGGCGCAATCGCCAAGAGAAACATTATATTCCGGACAAAGGAGAGAGAAATGCTATGTGCGGGAACGGTGCAGGCGTGAGAATATTTGGGGTGGCTTTAATGGTGCTGTTACGTTTCCAGTATTTCTTTCTAGACCCTGCCTAGGATTTTAAGGACTTTAAAATGATTAGATTAAATTAACTCCTTCTTTCCATCCTATACAGACTGGTTGCCCAAATTATCATTCGACTAAACATTAAAAATGTGTCTTTGTAGTGAAGACAACAGATTTACGAACTGACAACTTGCGTACAAAAGCTGGCTTGGAGTCGTTAAATTCCTCTTAATTAATATGCATTCATTACGTCATTCAGCTCAGTCAGCCCCCATCCAAACCACGTTAAGTTAGGTCTATTATGCATAAAAATTTACTACGAAGAGGTTTAACAATTAAAAATAAGATTTAATAAGATTTAACAATTAACAAGATAATCAATATACGAGCGCGAAGTCTAATTCTACTCGACAGATAAATATATGCTTATCAGTGTCCAAGTTAATCATTCTGCTTCATGAGAAATTTGCCACAATAGTCCTTGTGATTTTCAATCAGTGGGATTTTTACTTAGCTTCGCAAACGGTGCCTCGTGGTTTCCAAATCCGGTCCAAACTAGTCCACTTCACGTCAATCACCGCCAGCCAATGCACATAGCATACATAGAAACTGTCCCTCAGTTATCACGCCGGACGACGAATATGAGTGTAGACAAAGGGATATGTAGACCTGCTCGTCGACATATGACCCAGACAAGGACGGTAGGAATAAGAGGTAGTAGAAGCAAGCTCCACTGAAATCGGGTAGAACTAAGAGTTCAAAAGCTCAAACTCAAAGCTCAAAGGAAAAGCCAAAAACCCGACCTGAAGACAAAGAATGTTTCCATGATCGTTCTGCATTTTACGTTCACCAACCTAAGCACGATTCGTATTTAAATGCACTGAGTTAGAAATTCGACCAACGCGTCGTTTACAATTTATATTTGAAGATATAAATGATTTCAAGTATGTTACATTTAACAGTACATGATGTACGAATTACCAAATAGTTACAACATTAAAATTTAGAATTCATACAAAGAAACAATTCAAATCAAGCAAAGCGCTTCACAATTTAACATTAAAATTACACGCAATAATTTGAATTACAAAGGAAATTCATGCCGTGCACAGACGCTCCTGGCACTAGTGAATTTAAGGTTATATAAATTAAAGTTACAATGAAAAAGAGTTACAATGATTTATATACAATAACTTATAGTCGTTTACAAGCGAACACGTGCTTAGGCTAAGGTAGCAACATATAGCACAAAATTACATACATGGTTCAAAATGCAAGATACAATTAATAAATGCAATACATTTGCGAGAAGCGGACATGGAACCTTCAAACAAATAACGGCGGGCTTTCCTCTATCGACTCGACGAATGAATGCGGCAGTACAGGTAGACGGTACGACTGTTGCCGTTCTGGATTTCGGAGTGACGAATTCGGCGCGCGATACTGTATTTATCAAAACGCATAGAACGCGTCACGTGACTGATCACGTGGTATGTAGTCGGTTCGAGAAGCTGGACACTGGCCTAAAGTTACCTAACGTCCTGACCTCTTTGCTAGAAGATTCTCGATACTGATGTATCATGGGAGAACTTTAACAAAGGAGTTTTCAAAAATTTGATTTTTGAAAACAGCAAGTGGGTCAAGAAGTCATGACACAGATTTTATCAGACTCGTAACAGGTGCCAATTAACGGATCCCCGCTAACCAATTCCATCCAATACATTCGACAAACATTTGTATATTACGTGATTAAGGGTCAGCCAGAGCGTGCTGATAGTGACCAAGAGTTGTCGTTTCTCATGTACAATGAAGTTTACGATGATTATAAAAATAAATATATGAAATCGGGACAAAAGTTTTGTTGGTTGATTAAAAAAAAAGATCATTCATGCTTTCTGTGTAGTGTAATGTAAAGTGACACCACCTTAGGGTTGAACAGAAACGTCGTTCAACATGCAGTCCAATCACACTGAACTTCTGTAAGAAAGCATGCAGTCCAATCACACTGAACTTCTGTAAGAAAGCATGCAGTCCAATCACACTGAACTTCTGTAAGAAAGCATGCAGTCCAATCACACTGAATTTCTGAATAATACAATTCAGTTAAACATATTAACTGAGTAATACAATTAACTTGAATATTTTGTAAACCGATCATCTAATTAAAGTGAAAAGTGAAAACATACAATAAACCAAACTGAAAATGCCTTGCGATCTAAGTGAATATAGGCAAACAGTAATAAGAATAAACGTACTATTTCGAATCATGCCAATGAGATAAACTGAAATCTGTAGACAAGAATAAACATGTTTTTTTCAGTCACTAACAGTCTAGCCTTTGATGTTGGTGAGCAACCATTTGAAATAACAAACTAAATCAGAGATCGCTTGTTAAGTTGTTTTTTTAATAGCACGTTTCTCATCATGTATTCCCAAATGAGTTTTTCTTTGTATGATTCAGAAAATGACTCATTTGCGTTTCTCATTTCCTGTGCAAATTATGTCCAGTGTGGATCTGACAAATTTTTTTCTGTCTGTCAGTCTGCGCAATAGGTCTATGCATTTTTGTCTAAAATGAACAAATCTGTACATCTATCCAAACCTAAATATCAACACAACCCACGATTCCATTTAATCTGTTTGTCTTTGAACATACCCTCCCTCCCTCTCTCTCTCACACACACACACACACAATATTTTTTATATATCTCTGTATCTGAAATAAAATTCTTAACATTAGAAAATGGGAGAAAAAAGTGAACGACAGAAAAGAATGAAAGGAAACTATTTTATTTGCATTTGTGTTCCTACGAATCGATCGGTTATTCCTTGATATAGGAACAATGATAGCACCTAAATTCATCCCCTACCAGTTTATCCCTTACTCTCAGTGATAAACTAAATGAGTCATAACCTCTAACTCATCACTGATAAACTGAAGTCATAATCTTTATCTTATCATTTACTGATCTGTAATAAACTACATGAGTCATAACCTTTATCTTATCACTTACTAAAAAGTGATACACTATATACAATTCATAACTTTTACCCTAAAATCACTTACTGATTAGTGATACACTACAGAAGTCATAACCTTTATCCTTTCACTTACTAATGAGTAATACATCACACAGCTCATAACTTTGTTGAGCACTATACATAGAAGACCCGTACAATTTGCTTCCCTGGTAACTACTGAAACACTGATGAATAAAAACGACACACAAATGAACAGACAGAAAGACAAACACAGACCACAAACCGTGTGCGGACATGTCGAATACCCGAGTGCCACTCATGATTCTCTTTCCCCCCTCCCCCCCACACACACAACACCACCACCAACCTACCTCTCTTCTCTCGGGCAGCAAGACCTGGAGCAGGCCAACACGGAGCTGAGCCAGCAAAAGAGTGAGATCTCGGACATGACCAAGCAGATATTGACCATGCGCATGAACATAGCCAATCTGGAATTGACGAGCAAAGAGCATCGTGTGGCCTTGGAGCGGCAGGCGAAAGAGAACGAGAATCACCTCACGAGACTGCAGAAGATGCAGGCAGAACTGGAAAAGCAGATGGTCTCATTGGAACATCTCACCCAGGTAAGAGCGGACTGAAGTCGAGTGCATGTGTGATTGGATGGGCAGGTTGGTGTGGGGACACTGATTTTTGTTGCTGTCAATTTAGCAATTCAAGTATTAATCATAGGAGACGGATTAGAACTTCACATGGGTTGCTCAGAATTTCAAAGTAGCTTACAGGGAAGAGTGTCAACATTTCAGGTGGTTTTGCAGAGAAGTATTTACTATTTTAGTTGGTGTTCAGAGAAGTATTTACTATTTTATGTGATGTGCAGAAAAGTACATGCATTTACTATTTCAGGTTATATGCAGAAAATTATTTACTATTTCAGGTGTTGTGTAGAGAAGTACATGCATTTACTATTTCAGGTGGGGTGTTACTATTTCAGATGGTAGGCTAAGGAGCGTAGAATTTCAGATGGTATGCAGAGGAACGTATTAGTATTTAGGAGGTATACAGAGGAAACGTGTTAGTACTTCAGGTGGTATACAGAGGAAACGTGTTAGTATTTCAGGTGGTATACAGAGGAAACGTGTTAGTATTTCAGATGGTATACAGAGGAAACGTGTGAGAATTTCAGTTGGTATTTCAGATTATAGGCAGAGAATGTAGAGTTTTCACAATGGTTTGCTGAAAGTGGGGTGGTAGTTGCGGTGGTGTTAAGTGGCAAAATAGACACAAAAAAACCGACTGGTATTCCAGGGTGGATGCAAATGAGTTATTGTAGTATTTTTCAAAGTATGTCTGCTTAGAATATGATGTTGTATTAAAGAAATGTGTTATGAAAAAACGATGTGTGCAATGAAGTTTGTTCCCAAATTTCTCGTTGTATGTAAAGAAGTGTGTTCTAAATTTCTCGTTGTATACAGTGTGTATGAAATTTCTCGTTGTATGCAGAGAAATGTGTGTGTGGAATTTCTTGTTATATGTAGAGAAGTGTGCGTAGAATTTCTCTTTATATACAAAGAACTGTGTGGAATTTCTTGTTGTATATAGAGAAGTGCGCGTGGAATTTCTCGTTGTATACAAAGAAGTGTGTGTAGAATTTCTTTTTGTATTCAAAAAAGTGTGTGTGAAATTTATCGTTTTTTGTATACAGAGAAGTGTGTGTGGAATTTCTCTTTGTAAACAGAGAAGTGTGTGTGGAATGTTTCGTTGTATACAGAGAAGTGTGTGTGGAATTTCACGTTATGTGCAGAGAAATGTGTGGAATTTCAGATGGTTTATGATTGGATGAATCTGCATAGCTTGCGAAAACTCGTAACGTGATGACACCGCGTCGGTCTTTACCGAGTGTAATGTTTTGATTTTATTTCCGTTACAATTTTATCATTAACCTCTTTACCACGTGACCAGAGTGTTATGTTTTGATTTATTTCACTCACCATCCGTATCATTAACCTCTTTATCGCCTAGAGTGTTATTTTTTTATTTGTTACACTCACTATCGTGTCATTAACCTCTTTATCACGTGACTTTATATTTTTATTTGTTACACTCACCATTGCAGTGCTAATTCCCCTACCACTAATCTTTGCACTGTTGATTCCCCCCCCCCCCCTCAGGAAAACACTGACCTGGCGGCTGAGAACCGCCTGAAGGACGAATCACTGGCCAAGCTTGGAGAAAAGTCCAAGAAGGTCACCAAGGCCCGTGATATTCTACATAGAAAGGTAATTTAGATCGACTTAAGAAAAGACAATTTACGATAAAATAGTATGCCTATACACATACGATTATACAGAACATACGTAAACATAACGTAATGATCAAACAGTGCGTCTATACACGTGTAATATGATAAAAGTGAACATGTGTAAATGTAGCATATGATCAAAGAGAACGCTCATGAGCAAAGTAATTTCATTAAACTAAATACGTGTGAACAAAACGAATGATCAAATAGAACGCTCATACCCATGCAATATGATTAAACTGAATGTCTGTCAACAAATCATCCCACAGAACGCCTATATCAGGTAAAATTTTATAATATAATTCAAATGAACATCAGTAAAGTCAATCTACCTTATGATTGAATAGAACGTCTGTCAACTTCTGTAAGAAATCATGCAATTCAAATAAGCATATTAAATACTCAATACTGTCAATTTTATTTTATAAACTGGCCATCTAACTTAAATGTGCAAACATAACAATAATTGAGCGTTTTAAAAAATGTCATGCGGTCAAACTTAGCGACTGTAAACAATTAACATGAACAAACTTGAATGTTTCGAAACATGCCAATGTGATTAAAATGAAGCCTGTAAACATGTCTCAAACTGAACGCCTTTAAGTATGTAATAATTAACACTACTTAAATAAGTGCTTGTAAACATTCCACTCGATCACACTGAACTTCTGTAAACATTGAATTGGATCAAACTGAAGGTCTGTAAACATTCAGTTGGATCAAACTGTAAACATTCAACTGGATTAAACTGAACGTCTGTAAACATTTAATTTGATTAAACTGAACATAGGTAAACATGTATTACTCCCTAAGTGAGTGTTTGTTAACATTCCTTTCCATCAGACTGAACGCCTGTAATCTTTGAACACGCCAGCTGAGTGGCTTACAGCATTTACGATACGATTCCCTTTTAACAGCAAAAGTTGTTCTAATAAGTAAATCTCTACAGTCACTTTCACATTTTCCATGCTTATAGAGCAAAAATTATTTTTGTCTTCTTTGGTTAACTAAGCAACAGTTTAATAAATAGGTCTCCAGACGTGTTATTTGATCAAATTGAACGTTCATAAATGTGTTTCGCGAGGAATTTGAACACAACGTACGATCAATTTGAACGTCTGTAAATATGCATACGGTCAAAGGAAACGACTGTAAACATGCATGTGGTCAAATGGAATGTCTGTAAATATGCACACGGTCGAATGGAATGCCATGAAATGATTTGTTTTGAATACTGCACAGGTAGTGAAGCTGCTAGAGGTCAAGGCATCGCTGAAGAAGGAAAGGACGTCACTACAAGGGCAGATAACTGCACTCAACAATGAACTGGAAGCTGCCAAGAAAACGATCGAAGGGGATGCCAAACAGATCAGCAACGCATTTCACGAAAGAGATTTGGCGCTCAAAAACTACACCAAACAGGTTGGAGAGCCTGCTCGTTTGTTTGTTCGATTTTTTCCGGATGTTCGATCGCTTGCTTTAGTTGTGTAAATGAGTTGACAGTTAATTACTTTTGTACTTTTCTCTCTACATATAAATTTCTTAATTCTGCTTTTTGCACTAAAGCTTATCTGATTCATTACTTTATAAGTATAAGGTTATCTAACTGATTTAATTTGCATTATTCTTTTATATACAACAGTATTGACGTTTTACTATCTAGCAAATTATTAATTTGTAATATTATTAAATACTGTTCCATGTGCTCTATCTATCACTATCTATTTCATCTGTCATTAATATCCTTTATTCATCCTTAGTTTTCCTTCATTATCCGCAGTCACACACCTGTGTATGATGTTCTTTTATTGTTATTCGTGTGTGTATGTGTTTGTATATGTGTGAGTCTGAAAGTTTGTCTTTCTCACATTCCTTCTTAGTATTACTGTTCCAGTTCTTTCTACATTGCATGCCTCACATTTTATCTCTGGTACTGGTTTTAGTCTATTCTTTCTATATTTGCAAACCTCACATTTTATCTCTTGTACTGGTTTTGGTCTGTTCTTTCTAAACTGCGTGCCTCACAATGGGCTTTTAGGCTGTTCTTTCCAAATTTTCACATTTTATCTCTTGTACTGGTTTTAGTCTGTTCTTTCTACATTTGCAAACCCCACATTTAATTTCTTGTTTTTAATTTTAATGTGAATTCTAATGTTAATTCACAAATTGTTAATTATGTGAATTGTAATGCTGTGTTCATGTTAATTTTTTTAAAGCTGCATTGTTGTGATAATGCTAATTTGATAAATTTCATTGCTTTGGATGCTAATTTATTATAGTTGTTTTCTAAATTTAACTAATCTAACTCTTTTCTGAGTGAAACATTTTAACTAATCTAAGTCTGCAAGACATAATTTTTTAACTAGTCTAATCTAATCTGATTGTTACATTTTAATTAGTCTCAAGATCGTTCTAATTATATTTTGTAAAACGTCTCTCTCCTGCATCATTCTAGCTAGACTAACTGTGCCTAACTGTATTGTACTTTAATGGTACCTTTTATCTGTACATTAATGGCACCTCTCTAACTGTGCTTTAACTATACCTTTTTAATTCTACTTTAACTATATAATTCATAACTAAGCAAATCCTTTCTAACAACTCTAAATTTGTTTTAACTATAAAATCTAGTTAATTTCGAACTAGCCTTGAGTTAACCTGTTCCTTTCTAACTTGGCTAACTCTACTTAAATTGTAGCTCTTCTTTAGCTTAAAATTAGCCTACTTTAATTCTAGTTGTCTAACTCTGTTTTAATTGTAACTTTTTAACTAATCTAGTCCTGTATTAACTCTAACTTTCTGAATAGTCTAGCTCTGTTTTAACTGTAATTTTTTAGCTTGTCTAGTTCTCTTTTAACTGTAACTTTTTAAGTAGTCTAGCTCTGTTTTAACTGTGACGGCATATAATATGGAAATCTTTTAACTAATACTTTCTAACTAGTCTTGCTCTGTTTTACCTGTGACCTCCAGATGAAACTGACGGAGAAGCAGGTCGGCCTGAATCAGCTCCATGAGCAGACGAACCAGACAATGGGGCACGAGATCGTGAGTTTTCGGAAAGAGTCGGAAAAACAGCGCCGCATTATCTTGCAGCTTGAGAAGGAGAGAGATCGATTTATCAACGAGAACGGAGAACTGACGCAACGAGTCATGAAGGTCACCTTCACATCATAGTTGCATTACATTTCACATCCTCATCATTATCAACATCATATTATCAGTTTAGTCGTTTTTTGTTGATGTGTTTATGAATAGTTCTGCAATCGTCTTTTGTCGTCTGTCTTTTTTCTTCCAGCCTGTGTAAAATACACCACTACTTGTTACACATACACCACTACTTGTTACACATACACCACTACTTGTTACACATACACCACTACTTGTTACACATACACCACTACTTGTTACACATACACCACTACTTGTTACACATACACCACTACTTGTTACACATACACCACTACTTGTTACACATACACCACTACTTGTTACACATACACCACTACTTGCTTTCATTTCTATTATGTTTTTATATGGTAATACCTATAATTCTGTCCCCACCACCACCACCTTGCCTCTTGTCAGAATGTTTCTGTAAACGGTTACCCCTGACGTTTTATTATTTCTTCCTATGGTTATTGTGATGTATTTAGTTTGATGCTGTCATTTATACTGTTTCGTACATACTGCAATTTGTTACTATATATAGTCTGTATGATGTTATCTGCATTTTAATTGCCGTTATCTTCATTGTGCCAGTATCTTCATTCTGTATGCTATTACTTAAATTTTGTATATGCTACATGTTGGTTATGTATGCTATGTAAATTATATATCTATTGCATTGTGTACAATTATTACTTGAATAACTGTGTTGCTTATGTCTGTTACCCACATACTGTATGATATTATACGTAATGTATGTATACTAATATCTAAATTCTGTATGTTGTTATCTCAGTTATGAAAAAAACAACAAAGGGTCGTGTGATGATGACGCCACTTAGTTAATGGATTTTATTATTATTAATTAATCATCTATTAACTAATTACAAGTGATGAGAATCTTAACTTTATGTTATTAATAATTCTCCAGCAGACACCACTCGTCTCTCTCACTTGGTGGATATGCGGGCACTGTAAACGTTTTATCTCTTCTACATCATTAAAGACAACATTTACTGTCACATAATATTTCCGAGGGTGGAAAACTTCTTACTAAAGGAGAAGACAAATCTGTCTTTAATCTATATTTAGCAAGCCCCCAACCCACCCACTTTCTTCTCTAACATAAGCTTATCAGTATGTGTAATAAATTTAACAATAAATTTATTACATCATCAATCAAATATACGTATGACAAATACAATGTCAAGATTATTTGACATCAATATTTCTATGAAACCGGGTTTGAATAATTTCTATATTATTCAATCCTTTATAAAAAATAAAAAAAATACAATTCAATATAAATCACAGGATAGTTCCTATCAGAGAACAGAAATGGAATTATAAGAGATAAGTGATAATAGTTTTAATAACCTGAATTAATGCTGTCTCAACAATCTTTTGCTTGCTTTTACATCACTGTCACAAGTTTATTTTCCACTGTTATTATGCCAGTTCCATGTGTTTCTCTCTTGTGTAGAAAATGCTGTTCCACTACTTATTGTCTCGAGCTAACCTAAGCACTTCTTTTCGACATGTCAACTCCTTCAAGCAGGACAATAATTGTAGTAATTTCCAGCAACTTTTCTGCACTAGAAATTGCTTATGTAGTCAGCATATCTTGCATACAATAATGGAGTGTAGTGTATTCTTACACTTATATACCGCTCCCTGCCTCTACCATGGTCGGTCATAGCAGTTAAAGTCAGTAAACTGGAGATTCAAATCATACAAAGAAAGTAGAAAATAGAACCAAGGAGCAATGCTAAGTTTCCAGTTTATCACTTTATAACTCCATTCTTTCTTACATTCCAGTCTCAACTTACAAATTTCCTGCAACAGTATTTATTAACCCGACACACACACACACACACACACACACACACATACACACACAGAGCATCATAAATACAGCATATCAAAACAGTATAAAGTATCTAGCACACTATATATGAGCAGCTTAGTTCAAACATTTGTGGAAATAATACTCTACTCATATAATACATCTTATTAAAATACAAGCATAATATATCAATAGCAAAATGCACGAAATATTTCTAAGTCCATTCTCCCTCAACCAGTCAGTTAACTCACTATGAAGCTAATGGCCATCTTTCAAGACCAGACTTCTTTGCCACTTCAAATTCAGATGATTAGACAATAGATTTCTCTACAACATGTAAACTTTTAGATCTCAGTCCACTGACTGGTCTCGTTCTCAAAATTATAACCATTGGGTAATAAAAACTACTCATCCAGTTGGGATGGTTTGCATTACATCAGCAATTTCTAATTCAAATCCAACTCGTGTGTTTACTTCAACTCAGACACTTTCAAAAATACCATCACAAAGAGTGCCCAAGGTCGAGTCACTCTGACAATTTAACAATTTATATAACAATTAAATTTAAAAATAGGGAGAGGCAAATTTACTCCACCACAGATCAGAATAATCTCTACTAGCCAATAGTAAAAGCTCTACATTTTGAGCACTTAACATATAACATACCGTACACTTGTCCTTTAAAAGGAAAGGCAGGCAGTGTTACAGACACTCCCCCCCAAAAAAAAACAAAAAAAAAAACGAAAAACAACCCACTTTAGAATCAGCATTTGGTGTCAATCTATTTCCACAAATTGGATAACAAGACCATTATTCCCCAACTTGAGAGTTGAGATGTTCCATGAGTGGCATCTTGTCAGCTATTTCAAGTAGGAAAACTCGCATGAGAAGCCTTGACTCCATTTACGACATTCTAAGGTGCATATTAACAGCAACAAGGGCTCTCCACCTGGTTCTGATTACAAATTCAAAACGAGTCTGGAGCTATTTTTAATACTGTTAATATTATCGGCCGAATTTAAAATACAAAGAAACGATTGATGAGTCAGCTGATTATTATTAATGAGCAAGAAAAAATTGAATGCAGTTAGTTATAAATAGATATTGAATTATAGTGAAAATGCAAATATTGTTTTGAAATACTTAAAAATCCGTTTTACATTTCCAGTGTAAATGTGACTTAAAACCATTTTATCGGAAGGAGGGCCCAATGCTCATACTCTCTGTGAACAAAGCGCGCAATTGAAAAATAAAATCAACTAAATCATAATTGAAGATAATGTCTGTTGTGAGTGAGAGGAAAATTTTGCAACTCAACTAAATTTAATTGAACAGCATTCTTAAATTTGTTCTTCTTATAGATAAAGAGCGAGACTAATATCTTACTATGATCTCAAAATATACGAGCGGTGAATGACGGGTGTAACCTTTAACCGAAAGATTACGGTTACAGTCTCTGAAGTGTGCAGTGTTTATATTTGTATCCTTTACTGTCTCTGAAGTGTGCATTGTTTCTGTTTGTATTTATTAAACTCTCTGCAGTGTACTGTCTTGGTATTTTTGTCACTTAGACTCTGATAAGTGTGCAAATTTTGTATCCTTTAAGCATCCTGAAATGTGCTGTTTTTTGTATCCTTTAGGCACCCTGAAGTGTGCTGTTTTTTGTATCCTTTAGGCACCCTGAAGTGTGCTGTTTTTGTATCCTTTAGGCACTCTGAAGTGTCCTGTTTTTGTATTCTTTAGGCACCCTGAAGTGCAGATTTTGTATCCTGATATCATTAGTACACGCCTGAGTGGTCTTGTCGAGTCAAATAGAGAACTAAACAAGCGAAGTCTCAGCTATGTACAAATGAACTGATACAAATAGTGTCCCAAAAGCTTGAGTCCATTCTAATATAAAAAGAATTGTTTTCATTTCGCTGCACGTGCAGTCTGTGGAGGAAATTCAAGTCCGCAACATGCAAATTTTAAGCAGCCAGAAGCGCATTGAGGGGCTGGAATCGCGCCTCAAAGTACAACAAAACATGTATGAGGCGGTACACCAGGATCGCAACATGTACAGGTGTGTAGGGGTGGGGTGGGGGGAACCTGTGTGTATCTGTGTGTGTATGAGAGAATGTATGACTGCACGTATGTTTGTGCGTTTATGTGTGTGTGTGTTCGTGTGTATTGTAGGTGTGAGTGATTAGAACGGGAACTTTAAAAATATAACCATTGTACATTGTTTTGTTTTTCCAAACAAAAATATTTTAGAAAGCGAAACGTTTGTTTTATCAAGTTATCACTGTGGATTTTGAACAAAAATATTTTAGAAAGCGAAACGTTTGTTTTATCAAGTTATCACTGTGGATTTTGAACAAAATGAATGAATCTCTTTCTATCACATTCTTTACAATGGTTTTCACTTTAAATATTCTGTTTCTACCTCTACCCTTTCATTTCCTCTACCGTCTCTATGTCTCCTTCCTCTTTCTATCACTTAACCTTTCTCTTTCCTCTTCAGTCTCTCTTTTATACATAGTTACACACACACACACACACACACACACACACACACACACACACACACACACACATGTATGTGTGCGTATTTATCCGACATAGCTATCTTTGTCTGACAGCCGCCAGCTAATGGAGACGCAGGACGAGATGATTGAGATGAAGAACAAGATTCGTGTACTCGAGCACCAGGCGCAACAGCTGAAGGACGAGGTTGCCAACAGGGATGCTGCCGTAGTCAAGGAGCATCTAGAATGCGTGCGTTTGGACAAAGACAAAGAAATGCTCGTTAGCGAAACTCAATTCCTCAAGACTCAGGCAGCGGAAATGACGCAGGTAATATGGGGTGGGTGGGTGGAGGTAGTGTGAAGATCGTACAGTCTGAGTATTGTGCCTTTTAAGGAATGTTAGTATTCTAATGTTTGCTCTGGTGGGTCACAGTTCGAGTTTGTTTTTCTCTCCGTGATAATTATTACAGTGTTTCAGAAAAACAACTGACGAAAGAGAATCACTTCGGGTACAGTTTCAAGCCCGGGCCTTTGGGTTCAAAAGTCCCTTTATTTAACAGCAGACTTTAGCTACATAAGACAGTAATTTAACTAAATAGTTTGCTTAATTTAAATATAAATAGGTCATAAAATTATTTATAATTTACAAATAATGATTCCGTTAGGTGGTTTTTTTGCACCCTTACCATCTAACAGGGAAACATCTTTGGTGCACAAAGGATCCTTGCTACATGAGGTCTGAGTTAAGGCAAACACTAAAGCAATACGTTTCTAAGTAGATTTATTTTTAAACAACATCTTTCTTCGGTGCCAACATTTTCGTTCACAATTCTTTCATCAGAAGCGTGGACATAAAACTGATTCGTTCACCGTTTTGCTCAGACCTCTGATTACTTAGATAAATTTAAATAATTGGGTAACACTAAATTAATTGATTTTCAACTTTTCAAGGAACTTTGAATCAAGACCAACGATAGCAAACTGCTGTCTAAAATAATGTATTTTCCGCTTCTGTCAATTAACAAATACTTGATGGAATAGTTTATATTAGGCGAAAATCGGTGTTGAGCAGAAGGTTGTATTCTGTGCTAAGAATTCAGTGTAGTGTTACAGAATAGTATTAATAATTTAACAATAATAATCTGTATTCAACGCTCACTGATTTTTTCAGTACTAAATGTACAGTATCACAACAGAGTAGTAAATAGGGATAATTTGTATCCTTCGCTCGTTTATTGTGCTCAGTTTTCTAACAGTAGTAGTCAACACTCTTTCATAGGCCTGCTATAGTAAGAGTATTAATATAGAGTTTAGTTATTGTTAATGGTAATAATTAATAACATTTATATTCAGCACTCATTGATAGGCCTACTATATTAAGAGTATTAATAAAGAGTATAGTTATTGTAAATGGTAATAATTAATAACATTTATATTCAGCACTCATTGATAGGCCTACTATATTAAGAGTATTAATAAAGAGTATAGTTATTGTAAATGGTAATAATTAATAACATTTATATTCAGCACTCATTGATAGGCCTACTATATTAAGAGTATTAATAAAGAGTATAGTTATTGTAAATGGTAATAATTAATAACATTTATATTCAGCACTCACTGATAGTATTCAGTGCAATATTAAGTGTATTAATTTTTTTACAGAGCATTATTATTATTATTATTAATGTATAATAACCATTGTATTCAGCACTCATTGATAGTGACTTCATACATTTCAGTGGTAGTAATTAGCATATAGTGATAGTATTGACATCATGCACATCATTGGTAGTAATCAGCACTCAGTGATAGTACCGACTTCATGCACTTCATTGGTAGTAATCAGCACTCAGTGATAGTACCGACTTCATGCACTTCATTGGTACTAATTAGCACTCATTGACAGTACTGACTTCATGCACTTCATTGGTAGTAATTAGCACTCAGTGACAGTACTGACTTCATGCACTTCAGTGGTAGTAAATGCTACTCAATTATAGTATTAAGACAAAAATAATATTCAGTTTTCCAGTGGTAGTAGTTAGTACTCCACTGGCAGTATTAAATTTAATTTAGTACCTCAATTGTAGTATGGGTATTCATTAATAACATTCGATACTATATAGTGGTATTGGTATTCTTTGCATATGAGAGTGTAAGTGGTATTTTTCATGCGGCACGTGGTTGGCCTGGCAACTTTTACTTTGGTATTGCGTTTGCCATGGTCTTTCTCTTGCATAGACATTCGATCAATAACAACAACAAACAAGGCAGCAACAACAACAACAAAAAATGAAAGAAAAGAAACACACACTCACGCAGATAAAAGTCAAGCCAGTAAAACAAATGTAAAATGCAAGGAAGCGTTCAAATCGTAATTTCTACTCACGGTGTTCAGCATGCCTAAGTACAACGCCCTATAACTGAATGTGCAGGTCATCGCCGACTTGAGGTCCGAAGGGAAGAATCTGCACAATATCATCTCCTCTACAGACGAGATGTGCATGAGGCAGAAGAAGGAGCTGGGTCAGGTCATCGGGGAGCGAGACATTCTGTGCTCCCAGCTCGTGCGCCGAAATGACGAGTTGTCTCTCCTGTACGAGAAGATTCGGCTGATAGGCGGTATGCTGGACAAAGGGAACTTCATGTATGAGCAGCGAGTTGAGGTAGGCACTATTCCCATTCGGTTTGACTGCGTTCGAGCTGGGTTACTTTAGCGCATCTGTTTCCAACCATCCCCCACTTAATTCCTTTCATTTAAAAAAAAAATTTTTTTGTCTGTGTTTTTGAGCATTGTGCTTATGATTGGTTATGGGTTAAACATAGACAGGCAAAACAATCTGCCACAAGAGTGACTTATTTTATTGAGCTTCCATAGAAACATAGTGTATGCTGGTGCTCACGTGAAAGTGGCTATTTAAAGAGGTAAACCTGTTTCACCAGTCACTGGCGTTCTAAGTTACTATTGTTTGGATCTGAAAGAATATGGGCCTCCAGTCATTCAAGTTAAAACCCCTCTCTTCTCTATATTGTCGACAGCTGTGAGACATTCAGTGACTATTACTTTAACCACTCAACTTAGGACCCACTGAGGATGTAGTTATAATATGTCACTGTTGTCCTGCCTATGAAGAAGTGAAAGTAGTAATGGTCGTGTTCTCAGACATTAGTCCTGCCTTTACACGCACTTCTCGCACATATACACGCTCGTCACAAACATACACATGCACTTCACACATACAGTCGCACATCGCACATACACACTCACTTCTCAAACATACACATGCGCTTTTCGCATATACACTTGCTGTTCACGCCATTGACACGCATTTCACACACATACGCACATCAGGCACATACATACGCATTTCACACACATGCGCACTTTTCGCACGCACATACGCACTTCACATACATGCACACGCACTTCTCGCACATACACACGCAATTCACGCCATATGCACTTCACACAAATCCATACGTACTTCACACACGCGCGCGCACTTTTCGCACGCACACACCCTCTTCACACACACATACACACGCACTCCTCGCACATACACACGCACTTCACACACACACACATGCATTTACACACGTACACATGCACTTTACACACACACTTCTCGCACATACACACGCCACACTTTTCGCGCGCACACACACACACACATTTCTCGCACATACACATGCACTTCTCGCACATACACACGCATTTCACACACATACACACGCACTCCACACACACTCGCACATACACACAAACGCACATACTTCACACGCACCTCACAAACATACACACGTACTTCTCGCACATGCACACACAATATACACAAACACTTCACACACATACACACACTTCTCGCAAATACATACGTACTTCACACACACGCATTTCTCGCACGCACACACACACATGCACTTCTCCCACATACACACGCACTTCACACAAATATACACGCATTTCATACACACATACATACACTTCACACACATACAGGCACATCTCGCACATACGCTCTTCACACACATGCACACGCACTTCTCATACACGTCACACACCAATACAGGCTGTCATGCATCACAGACACACTCCTAGCTCAGAACTTACGTCACACACAAACACGCACGTCTCACATGTTACACTCACTTATGCAATCACACCATCATGCTACACTGCCGTACTCATTGTACACACCTTAAAGACAAATTACGTCACGCTACACTGCCGTACTCATAGTACACACCTTAAAGACAAATACGTCACGCTACACTGCCGTACTCATAGTACACACCTTAAAGACAAATACGTCACGCTACACTGCCGTACTCATAGTACACACCTTAAAGACAAATACGTCATGCTACACTGCCGTACTCATAGTTCACACCTTAAAGACAAATACGTCATGCTACACTGCCGTACTCATAGTACACACCTTAAAGACAAATACGTCATGCTACACTGCCGTACTCATAGTACACACCTTAAAGACAAATACGTCATGCTACACTGCCGTACTCATAGTACACACCTTAAAAACAAATATGTCACATACAATTATATATGCGTTCGTCACACGCACAATCAAATGCACTCCATGCGCACCTTTCCACACATCCAAAACACAACACCCGAAACAAACATACACACACCTAAAAATAACTCATACATGCAAACCCAAAACACACAACACCCAAAACATATATACATACACCACCCCAAACACATACTTGATACACCCCAAACACATACATAGATACACACAATAGCCCAAATTTACACAAACACACGACTCAAACTGAATTGTTTCAAAACAATGTAAAGATGAAAGAAAAATAGTTGAACATTTCCTTACTGTTAGTCTAGCATATTTATTTTGTTTACTTTCTCTACTTTTGGTCTTATCATATTGTTTATTTTGTCTACTTTCTCTACTTTTGATCTACTATATTGTTTATTTTGTTTACTTTCTCTACTTTTGATCTACTATATTGTTTATTTTTGTTTACTTTCTCTACTTTTGATCTACTATATTGTTTATTTTGTCTACTTTCTCTACTTTTGATCTACTATATTGTTTATTTTGTTTACTTTCTCTACTTTTGGTCTATCATATTGTTTATTTTGTTTACTTTCTCTACTTTTAGTCTACCGGCATGTTTATTTTGTTTATATACCCTACTTTTAGTCTACCAATGTGTTTAGTTTGCTTACTTTTAGTTTATTGGTTTCATAAATCGGAAGAAATATGTGAAGACCATTGTACCCCTCTTTATTATCAACAAATACACGTCACATAATTATGGACATTTTCACACACTTATATGCACACTAAGTATGATTTAGGTTTTCATCACTAGTTGCACTTTATTAAATCAGTTTTTTACTGCAGGGAAATCCTGAATGCTTACGTGTAATTTACATTACGAAAATTACCTTTAATTAATTAGATGGGAGTCACTTTAATTAGTCAATTTGACTAATTTTATTAATCAGAGAGGCTCCCTTTAATTAATTGGATATATCTAATTTAAGTTAATCAGATAACTCCCTGTACGTAATCAAAAGAACTACCAGTAATTACTCAGGCAGCTCCTTTTATATCAGCTAGGTTTCCTTTAATTCATGGAAAAGACTGCCCTTAATTAATTAGACACCTCCTTTTTTTTTTCATTAACCAGATAAACTACCTCTGTCGAACATGATCCCTTTAATTAACCGAATTAAACTGGATACGATCCCTTTATATCTGATTCGGACTGACTATCTGACAAGCCAGTCATAGGTAACCCTTCACTGATGGACATAGAATACCCGACCCCCTCCTCCGTGCTCCCCTTAATACAATCTAAGTCTGTAATAATGTCGCCGCTGTAGGACATTCGACTGCTGAGGCTGGAGGTCAAAAGGTTGCGCAACACCAACAGATGCATGCAGAAGACCGTGATGCACCTGCACAATTACAAGCAGGAGTTGTACCATAGCCACCGAGAGTTGCTGCATGAGCGTGCGCGCTGCGCAGCACTGGAGAAGGAGCTGTCCCAACCCCGACAGATCCACCGCTGGCGAGGAGTCGAAATCACGGACCCGTCCAAGTTTGAACTGCTGCAAAAAGTGCAGGTGAGAAAGGGCAGGGCCATCTGGGATGGGGCCAGGGAATGATAATGACGATGGATAGATCGGTCAGTTTTTTATTTTTGTGGTTAGAGAGTCGCTCTAGGAACCTAGTGCCGGGTCGCGTAGATTAGCCTGACTAGTTATTCTGTTATTTATAACTAATCTTGAGGTGAAGGTCACTGTGCTAGTGAAGGGAGTCAAGTCTACATTATGTATGGCCAGCCCAGTCGGAAAAAAGGTTCAGGCTTTAATTTCATCACGTACATGACACGGCTATGTCAATAGAATCTCAGTTTTAGCATGAACGAAAGTCTACACTGAGAAAAACAGTCACGTACCCAGACGCTGGGTGGTTGGTGGGAATGAAATATACAGAATAAGAAATCCCAACACTTTCATAGTTAATATACTTTATCGATTTCTTTTTGAATCCATTTCCTATCCAGATTACACAAACGCACACATACATACACACACAGACAGACAACAGTGGACATATAAAAACACCTATTGATACACAGACTGACCCAGCACGTAGATATATAACGCATGCACAAACACACTGATCACTTAATATCCGACTTTGAAATGAATTAGGAGAAGAATACGTAAAGGGAAGCGTATTTACTTCATTTACTCGGCTGACCGTATCGCCTCAATATTCTTACATATTTAAACATGAACGGCATTTATGTACGGGATGGGGGGTGGGGTGCAAGAAGGAAAGGGGACAGCAATATAACGTTTTCAAAAATCGAATATATATATTTCAATCGCTTGTTGCAAGTACCTTACCAACTAACGTTCAATTTAAATGGCCATGATCGGGTAAGCTTTATGCATCTAAAACCTATTGTAAAAGGGATAATAAATGTAGTCTAAGTGCTTATATGCTTTTAAGTACTGGTGGAATTATAGTGGCCAGTTTAAGCTTAATATAGCCACTGTAAAATGACCTAACTATTGATAAAATTAAGTGTGCTATAGGCACTGCAAAGGTTAATTGAAATAGCATAGGTGTTAATATGAACTCTAAGAATGCAATATGGACTAGCTGCTTATAGTATAGGTACTGAAACATGGTCTAGTTGTTAAGAACTGTAAGCACTGAAACATTGCTTAAGAGGTCCTAGATGTTAAGTACTATAATCACTGCAACATGACCTAGCTATTAAGTACTATAGGTACTGCAACATGACCTAGCTATTAAGTACTATAGGTACTGCAACATGACCTAGCTATTAAGTACTATAGGTACTGCAACATGACCTAGCTATTAAGTACTATAGGTACTGCAACATGACCTAGCTATTTAAGTACTATAGGTACTGCAACATGACCTAGCTATTAAGTACTATAGGTACTGCAACATGACCTAGCTATTAAGTACTATAGGTACTGCAACATGACCTAGCTATTAAGTACTATAGGTACTGCAACATGACCTAGCTATTAAGTACTATAGGTACTGCAACATGACCTAGATATTAAGTACTATAGGTACTGCAACATGACCTGGATATTAAGTACTATAATCACTGCAACATGACCTAGATATTAAGTACTATAGGTACTGCAACATGACCTAGATATTAAGTACTATAGGTACTGCAACATGACCTAGCTATTAAGTACTATAGGCACTGCAACATGACCTAGATATTAAGTACTATAGGTACTGCAACATGACCTGGATATTAAGTACTATAATCACTGCAACATGACCTAGATATTAAGTACTATAGGTACTGCAACATGACCTAGATATTAAGTACTATAGGTACTGCAACATGACCTAGCTATTAAATACTATAGGTACTGCAACATGACCTAGATATTAAGTACTATAGGTACTGCAACATGACCTAGATATTAAGTACTATAGGTACTGCAACATGACCTAGATATTAAGTACTATAGGTACTGCAACATGACCTAGATATTAAGTACTATGGGCACTGCAACATGGTCTAGCTATTAAGTTCTGTAGACAGTGAAACATGGCCTAACTGCTAAATACTATAGGCACTCCAAAATGGCCTAGACATTTATATGTACTGAAGTCTATATGTGCTATGTTCCTCAGGCACTGCAACATGGCCTAGCTATTTGTATGTACTGATGGCATTGCAGCACAGCCTGAGTTTTTTCTGTGTACTATGTTCCCCAGGCACTGCAACGTGTTAGCTATTTGTATGTACTGAAGGCATCACAGCACAGCCTATATAAATATATGTATACTATGTTCCTCAGGCACTGCAATAGGGCCTAGCTATTTGTATGCACTGAAGGCATCACAGCAAGCCATTATAATGTTTCTATGTACTATGTTCCTCAGGCACTTGCAATAGGGCCTAGCTATTTGTATGCACTGAAGGCATCACAGCAAGCCATTATAATGTTTCTATGTACTATGTTCCTCAGGCACTTGCAATAGGGCCTAGCTATTTGTATGCACTGAAGGCATCACAGCAAGCCATTATAATGTACTATGTTCCTCAGGCACTGCAAAAGCGGCTCATCTCGCGCACAGAGGAAGTGGTGGAGGTTGAGCGTGTGCTGTTGGAGAAAGACCGGTTGTATTTGGAGCTAAGAGCTGTGCTCAGTCGTCAGCCTGGACCGGAATTGGTAGAACAACTTACTCTATATCAGAAGGTTAGTACATATGTACTGGTGACACGAATTTTTAGATATATATACCAATAGGTGAGAACACATGCACCGGAGGAAAAACTTTCTACATAGCAGACGGTAAGAGGGGCTCACACATATACTGATGGAACAACATTTTATATAATGTAACTGGTGAAAAATATTTCTGTAAACACCAGAAGGGTAGTACACATGCACTGGTAAAAGAACTTTTTACATATTAAAAGGTTAAAACTCATGTACTGGTGAAAAAATATCTATATTTACTAGATGGTTAGTACACATGTACTGGTGGAATATTGTCTGTATACCAGATGACTAATATACATGTTTTGATGGAACAACTTTCTGTATACCAGAATGTTAGTACACATGTACTGGTGAACAACTTTATGTATATACCAGAAAGTTAGTATACATGTACAATTATCTACATGTAATCTACACTAGAAGATTAGTACACATTTACTGATGAACAACTTTCTGTATATACCAGAAAGTTAGTATACATGTACAGTAATTGTTTAACGTTTCCCAGTTCGTGCTTTGTTTACACAAGTTTGCCTGTCATTAAATTTATTGGCTTAAACTACGAGCGTGGAAGTTAATTAGACTGAAGGGTGAATTTGGGCAACCGGTCTGTTGTCAGAATAAGTAGAAGGAATTTAATTAACTAAAATTCTAATTCTGAAACAGGGTCTTTAAATAAATACCGGGGGAATGTAACACTAGTACATGCACTTTCTTTCAAATTAGATTATCTAGTTCATGTACTAGCCAGTGGAGTGCATGGCTTGTCTGTAAGATTAGATTATCAACTTCATGTACTAGCCAGTGGAGTGCATGGCTTGTCTGTAAGTCAGATTATCAACTTCATGTACTGGTTGGTGCATGAGTGAGTGCATTTATGGTGTATGTGTGCTTGTGTGTTAGAATAAATTACCATATACATAAACTTGTTGGGAGTGTGAGGATTTACAACACAAGACTAGTGTATCGACTCTATGCACTAGTTGGTGTGTATGTGTGTGTAGCTTCTCTGTGAGATTAAATTATCTAGTATATCTATCAGTTGTGTAGCTTCTCTGAGAGATTAAATTATCAATGAATCAGTTGTGTGTGTGTGTGTGTGTGTGTGTGTGTGTGTGTGTGTGTGTATGTAGTTTGTCTTCAGGATTAATTTTTGTAATATATACAATGTTGTGTGTATGTGGATGATTGTGATATCGGAGTATTTAGTTCATGAACTAGTGTGCATATGTGTGTGTGTGTGTGTGTGTGTGTGTGTGTGTGCGCGCGCACAGATGCTTGTTTCTTACATTAGAATATCAAGTGCATGTACTATTTGGTTGAGTGTCGATTTTCTGTGATAAAATATTATCAAGTGCATCGGCTAGATGGTAATTATCTCATGCTTGTATCATTTGGTGTTTAAGGTTAGATGTACTAGTTATAGGTGTGTATGTCGTGTCAGTGAGAGATTATATCATGCTTGTATTATTTGGGTTTTTAAGGTTGTATGTACTAGTTGGTGGTGTGTTTTGTCTTGTCTGTGAGATTTGATTATCCCATGCTTGTATTATTTGGTGTTTAAGACTAGATGTGCTAGTTGGTGGTATGTATGTCATGTCAGTGAGATTTGATTATCTTATGTCTGTGTTATTTGGTGTTTAAGACTAGATGTGCTAGTTGGTGGTATGTATATCATGTCAGTGAGATTTGATTATCTTATGTCTGTGTTATTTGGTGTTTAAGATTAGAGGTGTTTGTAGACTGTTTTTGATATAAGATCTTGTTCATATACCAGTTGATTGTGTGGTACTTGTTTGTTAGATAGATTACTTGTTGATGGTTTGTCTATGAAATTAGAATTTCTAGGGACAATATACATTTTTTTCTGGATTGTCCGAATATTTACTTTGTACATATTTATTATTCTTGATTTTTCTCGATATTTACTTTTCGCATTTATTTTTTCTGGAATATCTGTGTATTTACCTCATATATTTTTTTTCTGATTGTCTGGTAATTTACTTCCTACTTAATTCTTTTGTGCGTGTAGACTGTCTGGGTATTTACCTCATACTCACTTTTTTTCCCCCATTATCCGGGCATTATCACAAGCTAACATGCTTTCTAATATCCAAATACTTTATTCATATTCAAAATATGTCGCAAACTCCTTGTATTCACCTCTCAGTCATAAATTCTTTTTGTGTATTTGCTCACTCATTAATAAATAAATATATATATAATTTCAAAACTTTCCATATACTCACCTCACATTGTTTTTATTATCTCCTCACCCACTCACATTTTGTCTGGTCTACCCATGCAATCACCTCACATTGAACAGTCCATGTATTTATCTCACACATTGCTTTCTATCATTATGCATACCCATCACATTTGTTCCAATCTGTCTGTGCAATCACTTCACACTGTACAGTTCATCTCACACGGCCATTTCACGTGTATCACATTGTACCGTCCGTCTCAATTCTCTGCACCTTCCGCCTCACACTGTACCATCCGTCTCATACTGAACCAATCTGTCTAAAACTGTACCATCTGTCTCTCGCTGTACCGTCTGTCTAAAACTGTACTGTTCGTCTCACGCTGTACCGTCTGTCTAAAACTGTACTGTCCGTCGCGCACTGTACCATCCGTCTCACGCTGTACCGTCTGTCTAAAAACTGTATCGTTCGTTTATTCACCTCTCAGACACTCCGTGCTAAAAACCGCCAGTTGAAGTCAACGGTGGCGGAGCTGAACATGTGCGAGACGGACTCCAAGATCCAGGAGTTCGACATCAAGAAACTGGAGCTGCAGATCTCGGACCTGAAGACCAAGTACTACTCAGAGAAGCGCCGCCGCCAACAGACCGGAGAAATCGTCCGCCAAGGCAAGAGTTCTGCCAAGTTCGTCCCTGCCCAGCTCCAGAAGAATCTCTACAGCGGCGGCGGCTTCCGGGTGTACGCCCACAAGGACAAGGGCATTAGCTCTAGTAGGACCGAGAAATCCGAGGGAGCAGCTCAATGATGGGCCCGTGTCGAATTCGCCATCAGCGGACAGTGTGTGTTTCTGGTCTACTTTCGCCTGCGGAGTGTTACGAGTCATCGAAGTAGGTGCACTACGAACTCAAGAAGGCTGTCAAGATTTTTGTTTGTTTTGTTGCTTATAGAAATAAGGCGTCATTTGGGATAAAGGTGAATCTAGTTCTAGGGCTTGTGCCTACCGGAAGGTAGAGTATTGTGCCACTCGAGTGCCCTAGTAGCGTTGCAAGTTGTAATGTGATCTTGCATGAAAGCCTTTTTCGATCTCCTTGAATTCATAACGTCGATTTTTTAAAATGATTACTTTTGTTGATGTTGTTATTTTTTCTAATGTGATATATAAGCCTGATTGTCAGCTTTCGAACCCAATCATATGAATACTTTAATGAATTTATTATGTTTTTTTGTTGTTTTTTTAAATAAAAAAGCTCTTTTTAACAGCCAGTGCTATACACCTGCACTTTTCTCATAGCACTAGTTTTTATAAATGTTTTGATCATTTACTGAAGATGGCACTGTATACAAATGTGAGAGAATTTCCTATTTACCTTGTCTGTCTCTCTCTCTCTCTGTCTCACTCTGTCTGTCTCTCTCGAATTTCTTAATCTTATTTTTAAAAAATCATGCCAAAGATTTATTAAACAGCTTAAATTGTCATACAGCACTTGTTTGATTTAGAAATTTTTGACATTCTATATCACTGAGCGCCTATCTTTGTTTATTTAAAATAAGAGTTTCTTTCTTTCTTTCTTTCTTTCTTTCTTTCTTTCTTTCTTTCTTTTTTTCTTTCTTTTCTTTCTTTCTTTCTTTCTGTCTGTCTGTATATAGCATATATGTATGTATAAATTATATTTGTGCATTTCTTTTTCAAAACAAAAGCTTCTTCTTCTTCTTACTTGTTGTGTTTATTTAAAGTTGTGATTATTTGTTTAAAGTTTGTTTAAAGTTGTGTTTACTTGTTTAAAGATGTGTTTATTTACTACAAGATCTTATTATTTTTTTCTTATTCTCAGTGCTGGATTAAACCCTTTGGAGGCTCCCACCAATAATTTTAATAAACCAATTGTATTGCACGAAACAAACATTAACACTTTTATTGTTATTGAACACAAATTATTAAACAATATTACACAATATTATTAAACAAAAAAAATAATTTTATTTTAATAAACCAACAAAACTTTAAACATTCACGTTCCGCAATTTGTTTGTGGTGAAATCTTTCAGGATTTCTTGGAAGTCTACCTTTTGCAAGACATCGTATTCAATGACCACATTGGCAAGTGAAATGAGTCGTTCTTGTCATTGAAGATCGATAACAATTTTTCAGTAGTTTTTAACTTCGAAAAGGTTCGTTATCATGAGACACCTATACATTCTTAACGCTGTCATAACATTTGGGTTCGCTGATTGCACAATATTTTCAAAAAAAGGTTTGTACGATTACGATGATGGCAATGTTTCAGAAGGTCAAAGGTCAAAACAATGGTAGAAAGCGCTTCTCCAATATGTGGCTTTGCTATGGGGATGAATGTGAGAAAACGTTCTACCACTTCACCATCTGACACTCCAACATATCTAAGCACAACAGTCAGTTAGTCAATGTGAGAAAACGTTCTACCACTTCACCATCTGACACTCCAACATATCTAAGCACAACAGTCAGTTGGTCAATGTGAGATATGTCTGGTGTCGAATCAACGCTCAGAGAAAAGTACTTGACTTCCTGGATTTCCTTGACATTAACTTTCAGAACCTTATTTCCATTACTTCTTTGCAAATTGTGAAAGAAAAATAGGAGGGTTTTCTTCAACCTTGATTACCATATTTGGCTAAATGAGAACTTAGAAAAGGGTCTTCTTTCACCGCGATTAACTCTGAAATTCTCAAGTAGTTGCCATTATGTTGAGAACCAAGGAGTTCTGTATTACCATGAAAAGCTAATCCACGTGATGAGAGGAATTTGATCACTGACACTACTCTTTTTGCAGAACTTTCATCCAGTATTGTTTGTTTTTTTGTTGTTGTTGTTGAACTGAATTTCCAGAGAGCTATGGATTCGACCGTGTGTGTGTGTCATGTACTGATCAGTGTCTGTACACGTGCCCGATAAGTTGCACTGTTCTCGTGCATTTTCATTGGCTGCGAGGCATTCTTCCAATCAGAAAATCCATCTGAAAATTGAGTTCTGCCTTACGTGTTTCACCAAATGGATGCATGGGAAACAATATACATTTCCTGTGGATGGAGAGTACATTCTCTTTTGATTTTTTTCTCCACTTATATGTTTTTGAAAGATCATGAAATGGGAAAATTTTCTTCTACGATCATACTCCCTGCTTGAAGCCGAACAATCACCATGAAAATGTTGACATCCCACAGGGTCTTTATTACACCAAAATTCACCATCAAAGTGTTGACATCCCACAGGATCTCTTACACCAAAAATTACCATCAAAGTGTTGACATCCCACAGAGTCTTTATTACACCAAAATTCACCATCAAAGTGTTGACATCCCACAGGGTCTTTATTACACCAAAATTCACCATCAAAGTGTTGACATCCCACAGGGTCTTTATTACACCAAAATTCACCATCAAAGTGTTGACATCCCACAGGATCTCTTACACCAAAATTCACCATCAAAGTGTTGACATCCCTCAGGATCTCTTACACCAAAATTCACCATCAAAGTGTTGACATCCCACAGAGTCTCTATTACAACAAAACATCATGCACTTCATTGGTAATGGTTCACCATAACCCAATGTCATTTTGATATTCTGGTCACAGAGTATGTCTATTTTGATGAAGTAACTGAACTTTTGGCTCAGTTTCAGCTGCACCCAGGAATTGAACCCAATCCTCATCCGCAGCAATCTGTTCACTTCGCTGGCAGGCGTATTGAAGAGGCCTTGGGTTGATCTTCTGTTGACTTATGAGTAAAGCCAAGTTGGAAAAGACTGTGTCTTTTTTATTTGTTCATCAAGCTTTTTCTCTTTCTTTTGCTGTTTATTTTCGTTTCTCTGCACCGCTATGGTACCTCTTCTTTTCGGGCGCCGAAATTGTGTCTACAAAAGAAAGACGACAAACAATATTTATGCTTTGTTCAAGAAAATGAAAGAATTTTCAAGTCTCAGCCAAAAATGAGTAAAACTGCCTGAACAAGATAGATTCATTATGTTGCGGTAGGATGTAGATGGTGAAGTTAATCGAACTTCCAGATGACTGATGAAGAAAGTAAGACATTTTCTTGCTCCTTAAGGATTTCTCAGTACTTACCTCTGCCAGAGTTATTGAATATTGGTGAGATACTTCCACTTATGCAGTCAATTGAAATTCTGGGTGTGCATTTTGACAGCTCTCTAAATACGGCAGAACATCTTCAGTACTTGTAGAGCACCGTATATATCTCTCTAGAATAGCACATTTTCAGTCTTCAGTACTTGTAAAGCAGCACCTCTCTCTCTCTTTCTCTTCCCCACCCCCCAAGAACACATATTCAGTACTTGGAGAGCACCGTATATATCTCTCTACAATAACACAATTTTAGTCTTCAGTACTTGTAAAGAAGCACCTCCCCCCAAGAACACATCTTGTAGGTCATGTGGGCTTTGGATGCCTACTTTGATGTTATTCATGACGTGTTCCACTGAGCATCTACCAACCTATGGCATACCTTGTGAGAGCTGCCATTTGCAGAAAAAAGACTGAAGCTAAGTTTTGCTAAGGACAGTAACTCCAGTGCGGTGTTGTAAGTAACTAAACTTTGAAATACAAGTGCTAATGACGAGAAAATAGGACAGAATGTATCTTGATTATTCTTTGTTAAATATTGCTAAACTGTCTTTTTATTATATTTTTGTTAATTGTTTTTGTTTTGCGTATCTGTTAGTACAACGTAACTTCTTTTGTTTGTCGTCGTAATTTGTAGTGCTAGTCTAATTATTGCATCTTCTTTTCTGTCAATCTGTATATCTATTTTATAAAATCTATTCCTCAATATAATTACTGAGTGGGGGCCGTGAGTCGAACTGACGGCGGCGCACCAGAATATCGGCGTAACAGTTGCAGATATGCATATTTAACTAATGGTCCATACTCTGCATCGGCACTTGTACATGTCTTATATCATTAAGCTAATTGTTTATTTTTGGTATAATTCAATAGTACAACGTCACCCAGAGTACATCGCGATACTTAGTGCCTATTGACTTGCTTTATTAGTAGTAGTTCTAAAAAGAATTATGCACACTTAGTGCCTATTGACTTGCTTTATTAGTAGTAGTTCTAAAAAGAATTATGCACACTTAGTGCCTATTGACTTGCTTTATTAGTAGTAGTTCTAAAAAGAATTATGCACACTTAGTGCCTATTGACTTGCTTTATTAGTAGTAGTTCTAAAAAGAATTATGCACACTTAGTGCCTATTGACTTGCTTTATTAGTAGTAGTTCTAAAAAGAATTATGCACACTTAGTGCCTATTGACTTGCTTTATCAGTAGCGGTATTAGCAGTAGCATTGACTCTTCTCGCGGTTTGTCGGTTAGTTGTGAACCTTGGTCTGGGAATTCTACCAGGAGATCCAAAATTTTATGGAGGCTATGGGCACTGTCAAGGAATGCTGCTTTTAGTAGTGGGGCAGGTCTGTAATTGCCAGGCAGTTTATTCAGATAACCTGCCAGCTCAGATCTTATGTTCCCCAGTGCGCCAGTTACTAATGGTATCACTATTGTTCTTCCATTCCACAGTCTTGGAATTTTTGTTCTGTGATTCATGCATTTTCAGTCTTCTATGTTTTTATGTTATCTGTCATTTGCAACATCGACGACATGCTGATCTGTTGAACGTGCTGTACAATGTCCGATGTTTGTGCGGGAATTACGCGATCTGTTCTTATTTCCAAGTCTCTCAGTATTCGAGTTTTGTTCTGCAGTGATTTTTCCGATGTTTGTGCATCCAAGCTCATTCTATGTGTCCGAGATTTTCATGCAAGTCATTATTATACTAATATGTGTCGCTACTGAAAGTTTTAAAATTATTATTTCCCGATTAAGATTTTTGTTATCTTACTGACGTCATCAGTGCACGAAAAAAAAATACACTATACCATCCAGTTTAGATATTTTAAATACCATGTATTAGTTTTGTGCTACAAATATGCATGTTGGACATAAATTTAGTCCCATGCCTCGTTTGTAGCATCACATAACAAAATTCTTGCCTTCTGAACGCTGTCATAAGAGGTCACGCTTGAATCTGAACGAACTCTATAGGAGCAGCTTGAACGAGACTGTCTCTTATTAATTCGCAATTGGCAACCGTGCCGACGAGCACATTAGTAAGCGTCCGCATAGAATTATAGATCGTCGTTTTAAGGGTTGACAGCGCAGCAAATCTCACCGTCCCAGTTGGGAAAGGTGATACAAGTGTACATATACTGATACTTGTGACAACCCTGTGCCGAATTGCTTGGTCTTAGTCGCTGAGTGTGATCAAACAGAATCCGTGTAGCGTTTTGATTGGTTGATCCGGACACTGCCAGAGCGCTTATTGGTTTGCCTCGGAAAGGCGATCTGAGCTACACTCCTACGGTTATGTAGGTCGTGAAGTGGGGTGGTGTCCTGATTCAAACCCTTCAGCTGTGATCTTCTGTAGAAAATAAATACATTATAATTGAAGTCAATACAGCTAATGTAAAGTATAAATGAAGTCCACAGTGTAAAGTACAAACGAAATTTACAAAACTATATAGAAGTCCACACAACTAGTGCAAAGTATAAACGAAGTCTACACAACTAGTGTAAAGTGTAAACACACAGCTAGTGTAAGTATAAATGAAGTCCATACAACTAAAGTATAAACTATGTCCACACAACTAGTGTTAGGTATAAACGATGACCACACAACAAGTGTAAAGTGTAAATGAAGTCCACACAAGTAGTGTACAGTATATCTCTTTGCATAGCGTCGACTTGTGGTTGATTTTGTACTGACGACCTTTTAAAATGATTGAATTTTCATGTTATACTGAGTATGAATTAACAAACTTGTAAATGTAAAAAGCTTTATATTATGTGCGAGCGTTTGTGTGCATGTGTGTGTGTGTGTGTGTGTGTGTGTGTGTGTGTGTGTGTGTGTGTGTGTGTGTGTGTGTGTGTGTGTGTGTGTGTGTGTGTGCCTTTGCGAAAGAGAGCCATGTAAAAAGAATAATAATCCTGTTAATAAATTAAATTACCGTTACACTAAACGATTCACACGAAAGAGTGTGTGCGAGTAGTATCCGACATTTTCCAGCGGCCTAGGTCGTGCGCAGAGATATCTGTTTACCTTAGAACAAGTTTCTGTGTCGTAAGAAAATGATCAATAGTTTGGAGTATTTGTATTACCTTTTCCATGATTGCTGCTGAATGGATTGTTCATAGTGTTGGACACGGTCTTACGATAGTGACTGATGACCGGATTGCCCATAGTGTTGGACACGGTCTTAGGGTAGTGACTGATGACTGGATTGAACATAGTGTGGGACACAGTCTTACAATAGTGACAGATGACCGGATTGTCCATAGTGTGGGACACAGTCTTACAATAGTGACAGATGACCGGATTGTCCATAGTGTGGGACACAGTCTTACAATAGTGACTGATGACTTGCGTGATTGATGCCACCTCTTTCACTGTCCGGCTCTGGATTATTCAAGGTGGCACCATTCTTTGACTAGCCCTAGACCCATGCGAGACTTCATCATTACAATCATCCATGATCTGGCCCTGAACCCATGCAAGACTTCATCATCACAATCATTTATGATCTGGCTCTGGGCCACGCAAGGTTTCATCATAACCAATCAGCCAATATATGATTTTGGACCATACAAGGTTCATCATTACAATCATCCAATATCTGGCTCTGAACCATGCAAGGTCTAGCCATTGCAATCATCGTGATCTGGCTCTGGGCCACGCAAGGCAACACCCTTCGCCCTGCGGTTCTGTACCACAAGCAGCGTCATAATTTTCAGTCATCCATTGTCAGGCTTGGACCCAGTGTGTATCATTCATATGAAGCAGTGCCTCTATTCGTAATAATTTATCAGTTAGGTGATGAAAATGAGCGTAAAGAAGACATGGAGGATGAGATAGAATCAGGGCGGCATATGGCACAGTGCTGCAGCATTCTCTAGCCCGACCTTTAACCCCTACGAAGCGGAGACAGTTATAAGGAAATGAAAATAATCCTTGACCAGAAAAGACTGAAAGAGTGTTAAAAATATGCGGCATCACTCACTTTGTTTCTCTCTCTTTCTCTCTCAAACACACGCATGCACATATCCTGTAGCCCAGATGTTCTCAGACATCGACGGTATTGAATGTGTAATACGATTTTATGCATTCTTCTCTCTGTCAATGAAACTGATATTCACTTGGTGAAGTCAAACTCCAGTTGCCACCACAGCACGACGAACTCCTTTTTAGGTCAAGACGGCCGCGGAAGGAAAGAAAGAAACTAAAATTAATAACAACTTAACTTACTTAAGTCTGCCTGTGCAGCAAGTTTTCTCCAAAGTGTTTTGTTGGCAGTGACATTTTCACTCTTTTAGCGTTTGATGTCCTGTATTTGCAAGTTCTCTACGAATGTTTGGCGCCGCGTTTTGCGAGGTCTGCCCATCTTCTACTTTCCTCCAGGTGGCGTCCATCGCATCGCGGTCGTATTGTGTCGTTGATATAGTGGACGAAGGACATGACCGACGAGACGCATTTGACGTTCTGTCACGATGTCTTGCAGCCTTCTGGAGTTACACGGCTTTCTGTCACGATGTCTTGCAGCCTTCTGGAGTTACACGGCTTTCTGTCACGATGTCTTGCAGCCTTCTGGAGTTACACGGCTTTCTGTCACGATGTCTTGCAGCCTTCTGGAGTTACACGGCGTTCTGTCACGATGTCTTGCAGCCTTCTGGAGTTACACGGCGTTCTGTCACGATGTCATGCAGCATTCTGGAGTTAAACAAAGTTTTGTCACGAAGTCTCGCAATCTTCTGGAGTTAAAAAAAGTTCTAACACGAAGTCTC
Source organism: Sinotaia quadrata (assembly GCA_028829895.1). Classification (NCBI taxonomy): domain Eukaryota; kingdom Metazoa; phylum Mollusca; class Gastropoda; order Architaenioglossa; family Viviparidae; genus Sinotaia; species Sinotaia quadrata. Next base: position 85,894,324 of record CM054177.1, read on the forward strand.
CTGGAGCCACTTCTCCACAAGATTTCTCCGCTGGTCACTCGATCAGTAATAAATAAACAAAATATTGAAAGAAGGAAATAAACAAAACCGAAAAATTAGAAACTGAAAAGACAAACAAAAGAAAGAAAGAAAGTAAGAAAGAAAGAAAGAAAGAAAGAAAGAAGGAAAGAAAGCTAATGCAGTATCCTACTGTTTCTGGCCTGTAGGACCATCTGTCTACTATTGACTACTATATCACTGACAAAGTATTTCCTTGTCCTTGGGAAATCGAAGCCATACAGAGCAAAGGGACGCAAATCCACTATCGAACATATTGATGATCAGGAAGCCAGCTCTCGGATCTTTTGCTCATACTGTTATTTTTGTTTATTTGTTAGTTTTTGTTGTCATTGTAAGCAAGCCACATAAAATAAGTATAAAAACTGTGAAAATCAGTTTCACATATTTATAACAGAACAGAATAGTTAATTCATAATTCTGAAATACGACTGTGTACTGCTGAATCTTTGTACATTTAATTAATTAATTTCTTCCACTGTTTTTGTCGGTTACCAGTTTCGTTCCCCTTTTGTAATGTATTTATTTATATGATTTATTGTGTGCTGAAGTCAACAATGTACGTATTTTGTCATTTTTCACGCCCGTCCTATTGCTAAAGAAGTCAAGTGCAATGTGCTGTTTCAACAAGTTTCAGAACAAACGATTTAAACTGCATTCAAAATGTTTGTTCGCTTGAGCATTGACCGGTTAAATACATAATCACTGTAACGGAGTGTGACACGTGCGCCACTTAGTTAATGAAGATAATTATTATTATTAATTAATCTTTCATAACTAATTTCAAGTGGTGAGAATATTAATTTTATTTTATTAATAATCCTCCAACAGACACCACTCGTCTCTCACTTGGCGGATATTTTGGCGTTTAACGTTTTCACAATTCCACAACATAAAACAACATTTACAGTCATTAGGTTTTCTGCAGGTGGAAAACTTCTTACTAAGAAAAAGACAAATCCGACTTTAATCTATATTTAGCAAACCCCCATGCACCCACTTTCTTCTCCAAAATAAGAATATCAATATCAATATGCGTAAAAAGGTCAATAAATTTAACAATAAATTTATTAAAAGAAAAATCAACTATACAAATGACAATTACAATGAAACGGATAATTTGACATCAATATTCCACAAACCTACATTTGGGTAATTATAGTTTACAGCCTCTCTCTCTCTCTCTCTAATAATAATAATAATAATAAAATTACAGCTAATTATAGTTCAACAATAGAGTCAATACAAATTGCAGGTTAGTCTTATCGGAGAATAGAAATGGAGTTATTAGAATAGGTTATTATAAACTTCACATAACCTGGATTAAGTACACCTTCCTCAGTCGTTTCATTGGCCTTTTCAATCACATCACAGTGTCATAATGTTACAAAGTCAAAATGTCCTGCCTCGTGCGTAAGAAAACACTGACGCTTCGTTACTCTCAACTGATCTGGCACTCTCTTGCCATCAGTTTCTTGAGCAGAACACAATTACAATGATTGGGTTATCTTCACTGAACTGATGTACTTAGCATCCTTGCTTTGGTAGATCAAAAGTAGGGGTGTAGCATACTTCCTTATGCTTATACACTCTGCAACACACTGCAAGTTTCTCACGCAAGTTTCTTATTCATTACAATATAACTCCATTCTATCTGACACTCTGTTCTCAAACTTTTTACAATTCCTGCAATGATATTCATTATCCCCATGCTCATATGGTACAATAAATACAATGTATCAAACAATTTCACATATTAGTACACCACATGGGCGCAGCTTAGTTCAAACATTTGTGGTAAATAAATCAACTTACATAGTACATCTTTACATAACACAAGTGTTAATCAATAGAAAAATGTTCACTCTCTCTCTCTCAATCAATCAGTTTAAATTCAAGCTAACGACTGCCTTCAGAGCCAGACTTCTCTCTTTGTCTTCAAATTCAAAAGTGAATAGACAGCAAAATTCTCTACTTTGCAAGTAAACTCCTTAAACTCAGCCCATTGGCTAGTCTCATTCTCATAAATCATAATCATTGGATAATAAAAAAAACCCTGCTCACTCAATTTCCACTAGGTCATCAAATCTAAAATGTTCTAGCCTCAGCCTGTTTACTTCAACTCAAACACTTTTAAAATAACACCATAAGGTGTGCACAAGGTCGGGTCACTGACAATTTAGCAACTTAAATAACAATTAAAATTAAAAATAGGGAGGGGCAAATATACTTTGTTACACAGAATTTTCTACCTCTGCGTTGAGTCTTATCTCTAAGTCATTCTGTATATCTATGAGTCGTACTATATATATATATGAGTGTTTCTGTGTGTGTGTATATATATATATGAGTCAACTGTATGAGTCTTACTGTCTATGAATTTTTCTGTATATTTACGAGTCTTATTGTCAATCTATGAGACATACTTTTTATCTATGTGTCATACATACTATCTATGAGTTTTTCTGTATATGAAAAGAATCAAGAAAAAGAAGAACAGAAAAAGAACAAGAACAAAAAGAACAGCAAGATCAATACATATCACATAACTATTTATTAGAAAAACACAGATACCATCGATGTTTCATAGCACAAATAATGAATACTTTCTACAAAAAGCTTTATTAAGAGAATTTAATTGAGATGACAAATATTTTTAATAATAATTTTTAAAAACTGCAAGTGAAACATTATAGCAGATATTAACGTTATTGAAACGAGCAATAATGTGTTGAAACGCCTTTGCATGCGTGCGCATGTGTGTGTGTGTGTGTGTGTGTGTGTGTTTAGACTCTAACTTTAGAGCATCTTTTTCGTGCAATGCACATTTATTGTTATTGGTCATGGTGGTGGCGATTTTAATGCATGAATTGGTATCATTACTTACTCTGTATGCGATTCAGTCAGCACTAGAAGCACTTGTACTATCAGCCACAAGTATAATCAAAATTCATAACAAAATTATTTCCTCTTTAAGATCTTCATAACCAGACTATAGTGTCGTGTGATGTACATTTGTAGTGTTGTATGATATGCATCTATAATGTTGTGTGATGTACATATGTAGTGTTGTGTGATGTACATCTGCAGTGCTGTGTGATGTACATATACAGTGTTGTTTGGTATACATAATGTAGTATTTTGAGGTGTACATCTGTAGTGCTTTGTGATGTACATCTGTAGTGTTGTGTGATGCACATTGACTATCACTGAGTACTGAGGATATTTTACATTACAATACTAACTTATATTTATGGTGTGCAGACAGTTAATCGCGCGTCACTTAAAGCAGACAGATAACCTCAGAGACAATTAGGGTTAGGGTTAGGGTTGGGTTCGAGTTTAAGTGACTGCGATTAAATGTGGTGCGTTAAGTGACGCGCGATTAAATGTCTATAAATCTATAAGTAATAAGTGCATATCCATTATGATAATTATAAACACTGATTTGTTGTTAACACAGCTAGTGGTCCCATTATTTTTAAAGTCACCCAATTTGTTCATCAGATTCTATTCATTGTTTTAAAGAAAAATGCTTTAGCGTTTCCTTATTAATTTTTATTAATTTCTGAAAGCATGTATCTAGTTTTTATCATGAAAAATACTCTTGGTTACTTGGTTAAGTCGGAGTAATTAGAAGCACACACACACACACACACACACACACACACACACACACACACACACACACACACACACACACACACACACACACACACACACATTCAAATAAGCAACAAACCTTACACTCTGTGTAAAATTGTTCAGGGTATAAAATAATTATTCTTAATAATGAAAAAGATACTGATTTTAAAATATGCTTTTTTCTAGAGTACACACACTTATTTTCTAAATATTTCTATTTTACAAATTTTTGAATGCACCTTTATAAACAAACAACAACAAAAAAGATGGCGAAGATTTGACTTATAAAAGGGGTCAAGGGTATTCAAATTTAAGAAATGTGAATAGTATGATTAAATGTACTACCAAGTTTCTAAGGGGATTTAATTGTCAATCAAAATATTTCTCTCTCAGCTTTACTTCAAGTTAGCATTATAAGATAACTTCACAATCGGTTACACATGACTCTTATATAACTAACAGGGAGTTTCTCTTTTGATTGCTAACCATGAGATTTAGTGCTGGCATAACATCTCGAGTTTCCTTATCCTCTTCACCCCCCCCCCCTTTTCAATTATGCAAACAACCTGTGGGTATGCGAGGCCGCGTTGCCAGGCAATACCTTATTGTACTTAATTTAGATTATAGGGATACCCAGAAGTATTGACCTTGAAACATAAAGTCATAGATTCTGTGAAAGTACACTTAGAATGTAAACATGATTAGCTGACTATTTGTCCGCGCATGTGTTTTGCTTATTTACTTCATGTTATTGACCAAATTATGCAATAAAATTAGACAGGATTGAAAAGAATTTTCTGGTAATTCTATTGGAACTGTGTATAAACCCCGACATGAATGGTGTCATCATTTTATAAATGCACCAAGATCATGAATCTGGAAAGAAAAATTGTTTCCATTTAATGGTTTGTGTATGACCCATGAGATATTAAACTATTGACATAATCTCAAATCTACAAGACCCCAAAGGTCCACATTAGATATATATCGATTAGTTTTGCAAAATCTATGCTTAATTTTTTTCTCAACGATTCCCTAATCATCATTAATCTGCCTGCTTTTGGTACAGAGTTTCGGATGTCACACTATAAAGTGATCCAAGCAAGTGAAATAATACTGATGTGCATTACTGAGACGCTGACGACTTGCGTTTTTTAAAAATAATATTTGCATAAGTAGTAGACACAAAGGTTATAAGAATTAAAATGTTTTTTAAAAAAACAGCCTGAACAGATTGCACATAGTTTGGTATCGCTTTTATTAGTAGTAAATATAATAATCTGATGAAAGTTATTTACTTGAAAAACAGATTCTAATAATTATTTTATAATTTTGAGAATTTTTTCACTTGTGTTTCTCAGAGCAAAATGCTGATGCTCTTGAATGATTGCCTACATTTATAATGACCATTGTGATTGGCTTAACCCAGATCAGAGTTTCTTAACAACGAACACCATTGGTGTCGCTTGCAACGTGGAGCAAGAATGATATCCCTTATTTTCTCCTCGTAGTTTGGTATACACGAGTCGGTTAAGACTTGTGACGTCAGATGATATTTTTAAAAATATGAAAACTAAACTTACAATTGTATTTTGATCTTGTTGTCATGTATAAGAAATTCTGTAGTATATTTATCCTTAAAAAAATATATATATAATGTTTGCTTAGGTTGTAGATTCGAAACAGAGCTTCTTATTTTCGTGTTCTTACTTCGCATGCGCGGTTCGTTGCAGCAATTGACACCGTGTTCAGCTCAGGTAGTCCGCAAATTTGTTTTTAATATTACATTTTAACCATTAAATTAAAATATTAAGGTGCCTTTAGAGTTGTTCACGCAAAAATGAAAGGCATTATGTAAGAAACTTATGGGGCTTTGCTTTAAATTTTGTAATTGTTTAGAAGTCAATGCGCGTGGACATAAAATGGTTGTACGTTATCGAACATTCTCAGCTCGTCTGCTTGAGCTTGCATTCTGTGCATGGTTGACAGAAAATAAATTATATCGGTTATTGAATATAGCCAGTGTCGATCGTTAAACAGCTATTGTTTATTTTAATGACTTTCAGAAATACTCTATAGTACGCAGTAATTAATTTGACTTTCACTGAATGTTTGAGATAAGACGTTTTGAATGTGCAGACGACAAAGAGTGAAGACAACCGAGGGCATTATTTCATGACGATTTGATAAATGAAACATTTGTAAACAATCTTACACATATCAACAGCTTGTATAAAATCTGTTTTACATTATTTAGTAATTATTCTGTTTTTAATGAGTGTGTTATTAAAATATGTATTCTTTAAATCGTGTTTTTATTTTTACTGTGACAATTTTTGTGGAGTTTTTTTTTTAACCACGTACAAGCACAGCATTTTCATACTATTTTTAACTCTATTAATTATAAATAGCTTTTTAGTAATTTTATGGAAGTGAAAAAGATTGCTTGAAACAGTGGACATAAAATGTAAAATTAAAAGTGATTCAGGAATAAAATAAATGTCTTGCTAAAGCATAAATTCTCACTTTCACAGTTTCAGGCTTTTAGTGTTAATGATATTCTATCTAGTCATCATTCATAATGATATATACAATTAATTTACATAACTAAACAGTCTTCAGTTTTACAATTCTTTTAGTTTCTTTGCTTCTTTTCTGGAAGTTTCAGCATTTAACTGGTATCTTCCTAGATCAGTAGATGCAGTCTAAAGTGCTTAGAGATTTTTGCAATTTTTTTAGACACTCTAAAGCCAATAAATCTCCATTATTATAATTAATTGTTTATTATTATTATTATTGTTGTTGTACTGACATTGACAGCAAACAAAATGAAAATCACAGCAGTGGTGGTGCTTGGACTGACCTCAGTGTTTGCAGTTCAAAGAGACAACTTTCGTACTTGTTCTCAAGTGGGCTTTTGCAAGTATGATTGGCAGTGCATGTTTTATTTAAACATTTTAATTTATTTAAAATTTTACCCAAAATGTCAACATGTATATGTTTATGTTGTTTTAAGAAAAGATAGTACTTTTATTTGCTCTTGCACTTTTGTTTTTAAAAAGTTTGACAACTTAGGAATAATTTTGAGAATCTCATTCAGATGAGATATATTTTGGCCAGTGGTATAACAACTATCCTTTCAGCCAGCCCCCCCCCCCCATCCCTATGCTTTGGGGCCTTTCAACAGAAGGGGCCCAATATTTATTCCTTAAAAAAAAAAGGTATTGAAATTTGAAAAATATACACAAGCTGAAGTCAAAGTTTTGCATGGCACACAGCAAAATTTGTCACTAGCCTAGACAAGCTGACTTTTCTTTGGAGCAGAGAGAGAGAGCATTTGAAAAATACTATAATAGGGTGGCGGGGGTGGGGACATTTTAGAATTTTTGCAATGGATCCAGAATTTGAAGTTATACCACTGATTTTGGCAGGGTTTTAAAATCTACTTTTTGCAGTACACCTGCATTAGTTTTTATTAGAATTTATTTTTATGCTTTATAAAAATGTGTATGTTTATATTGTTTTAAGAAAAGATAGAACTTATTTTTTTCTTTCACAATTTTGTTTTCAAAATGGTTGACAAATTAGGAATAATTTTAAAGTTTGAGAATCTCATTCATATATATATTAAACACATGCAGTAGATTTTATTAGAATTTATTTTTTATGCATTACAACCATTATTATTAATTATATTCATATATGACTATTGTAGTTCTGGTTCAGTTGTAACTGCTGTGAATTTTAAACAGTAAAACTGAGATATTAATTATCAATTGTCCACACTTCTTAGTATTGATAATACTCCAAAATCATTTGAAAAAACAAAAACAAACTGTTTTAATCATTTGCAGTATTATTTATACTAATAAATTCTCCTGTATTTCTTCCATAGCTTTATTAGAACATTGTATTAGAATGATCTGAAAGATTCATAGGTATTTCCTTGTGGTGTGTTAGTCGTGTGTGAATAGTTTATAAAATCAGTTTCAGTTATATTATTAAAATTAGTGAATCATTTGTGGACTGTTATCCAACAGTAATATACTGCCATCCCAACTAAATAAAAGATTAATTTTAGCTTAGTATTATTTAAAGAAATCTAAAACTAAAATTTGTTCACAATTATTTCAAGATACAGTTTTGCATTTGACTGTAATTTGTAGGTGCATGATTCAAGCAGGTTTATGTTTGTATTTAAACATGTCCACTACTTTTAGTACTTATTTATGTTTACATAATTTTAGTAGTGTGTGTGTGTGTTGCATGTACAAGTGCGCAGAGTTTCAAAATACTTTTTTCCATTCTTCTTCAAAGCACACTAAAAATGTATTTTTTACAAAATTGTTAATATAATCCAAACACAAGACTTAGATTCTTATTTCTATTTTCAAGAAATAAGGAAAGTTGTTTTGATTGTGTTAATTACAATTGTATTACTATAATTTTTTTGATCTTCATTCTTGTAATTGTATTTGCACACATTTACATATATGCACATACACAAAACATACTGTTTCCTTCCATTATTTTCATTTTATTTTTTGCAAGAAAGTTTTATCTCTACCACTTTACCAGTAAAGCTTTTGGTATTAATGATACACTGTTGACTGTATCTTAATATCTAGAATTGGTACAGAAATTATACATATACCATAGCAATAAAGCTTCCTTAAGAAGGAAATGAGGAGTGTAATGTGAAAATCTTTTTTTTTAAAATTAAATTATTACTTGCAATTATGGTATGAATACATAGTAATAAAAAAAGTAAAAAATAATTGAAAATTGCATTTATTGAGCAAAAATTTGTTGAATTTGTCTAAACTAAATCATTTATTTTTAGCCACTAACTTACTTAACTGGTTTTTCAAAGCTGTGAAATGTGACATGTCCAGAAGTGATTTCATTAATATATAAGTATCTATATACTCAGCATTTTTTATTTATATTTAACAGGCGGAATAGAGCTTTACAGCCAGGGACTTCTACTTATTATGTTCTCCAAGAAACACTTAAGCTTTCAAAAACCTCTGCCAGCATGAATGTAGTAGATCAGAAGACAAATGTACAATTTATTCTTGATATTGTTGGTATAAAAGATAACACATTAAGAATTAAGCTATCAGAAGCAGACCCTCTGCGACAGAGGTATGAACCAGCTATTGGAGATGTTTTACAAAAAGAGCCAGAAAAAGAAGAGTAAGTATATACATGTATTTGTGTGCATATGTTGTCATTCTTTTGATTGCTAAATCGGAAGTGATAATTGCTAACTGTGGCATTCTAAATTTGTCTTTGTTTAAATGAAGACAGAATTAAAATGCTCAAAGAATAAAATGGATTTTTAAAACTTGGAATTTATTAAATTATAAATTAGGAAACCATATTATTTCAAAAATGAAGAAATTTAGCTGATCCATTAATGTAATTTACATTAAACTCTTCACTTCACTGAAATTTTATTAGCCACACCTTAATCACATGACTTGACCTGCTGGTCATCTGCCTTGCATAAACATTAATTCTCATCAATGATCAAGCAACTGATCTTATTATTGCAATGGCTTGGCTAGATTATCTACATTATAGCTATCATGATTAGATTGTAAGCTATGCATGAAACTTGCAAAAGCACCATAATAACTATCTATTCTCTGAAATGGCTCTCTGAAAGTTATTGTAACAAAATTATTCCACTGCTATTCATTTTATAAAATAAAATTATTAAGTTAACAATTGATGATATTTATAAGTGATACACAAGAGATAATAACATTTGGTAATATTTGTGTCATCCTAAAATTTATATTTATGTCTTGAAATATTTTGCATTTTCTGCCTGAAAGTTAGTTTGATCATTTGGTATATATTTTTATTTAACTAACTAGTAACTTCCCTGCTTGTTTTGTTGATGTAAACTTTTGTCTGTTTTAATTACCTCACTTGGAGATGTGTGGAATGGGAGTGTGTCAAACACATCATGTTTTGTCTAGTCAACCTGCAGATTGTTTCAAGTAAATGGCAAAACAATAGGAGAGACCTGCTTGGTTGCTGTTGGGTTGTTGACAGGTACAGTAGCTGGCAGGAAATGTCCATTTATATATGCCCAGCATTTAGTCATGAATTTTATCAGTCTTATGGTTGAGAGCCTGAGCAGGTATGCTGCTTGTAGTTTTGGGTGGGAATTACATGGCAGTATAGAGTAAAACCTAGTTGGATTAGCGTAAACATTCCTGACATTTGGTACCAGGTGATATTGTGTTTCACTTGTTTTGGATTAATAATAGTGCAGTCTTTTCTTGATTGTTTCGAACCAGGAGGAAGAGTGGGTGCTGAGTTAAATTTTGATTTCTGTATTGGAAGGTTTGTGGAGTACTGAGTTAAATTTCAATTCTTGTATCGAAGGTTAATATGTGGAGAGCTGTAATGTCTGTCCTGTGCCACCGCAGTCATATGTGGCTCATGTTTATTCATAATTTGTACCTTTAGTTTAAATATTATTAATTAACAGAGGGGTTAGCTTACTACTAAGGACTTTGTTTGTTGGCTCTATTATATTAATGAATGATCTTTGAATGTATTGCATTTTTGATGATTTTTTTTAACTCTTTTTTTGCATGAAAATATTTGATTTGCCTTTTGTTCTTCTGTTTCCTGTATTTTATAAATGTTTTTTTCATTTAAAAATAATTTTATTAGATTATTTTTCTTATTTAACAGGTGTATTATAGTACAATTCAGTATTTGAGTTTTGTGACCGTCTCTTCTAGTCTAATGTCACACTGTTGCTGTCTCTGACTGTGATTTCAGAATAATGTTGTATGTTTGTCTATGTGTAGAGGTGTCTTCTCACAACATTGCCTCCCAGTGTGATGAAGAGTAGCCTGTCTGGGGGTGGGTAGGTGGGGGATTTGATTCAAACTAATTAGAGTAGGTGTTGTGAATGGGAAAATGCTTAACTCTGGATTAAGGTAAGAAGGTACTAAGGGGTACGCTAGTTACTAAGTTAGTAATTAGTATTTAGCAAACTTAACCCAAAGTAGCTTTGCTGCAATTACACACCTTAAAACTACCATATTCAGGAGGCTGAAGTGTAAAATTTAACATCCTTTATTTAAAGGAAATAGAGGAATTAAACAAAATTAATAGAATCATTATTTCTTTTAAAATTAAAATCCCCTTAAAAAAAAAAAAATGATTAACTAATTTTTTCATGCAATTGTCAGGAATATTAAAAGTCACATATTCAACAGTGAATACCTTTTAGCAGCATTATTATATAATAATTTAGCAAGCCACCTCTTTAGAAAAGAACTGTTAGTGATTTGTGATGTTTTTCATTATTTAGATTGGTGTACCAAGGCCAGAGTGGCAGTAAGATGACATTTGTGAAAGGATCGTCACGCATTTTGGTCACAACTGAGCCTTTGCGAATTGACATTTTTTCTGAAGATGACCCTGTCATCAGCCTTAATTCAAGAGGTCTTCTCAAATTTGAACATACTCGGTCCAAACCGTAAGTTCCAACAATATTTTTAAATTTTTTTTATTTGAACATTCCTTTCAGTTTGTTTTTATTTATTTGGCTTTTTTTTTTTTTTAACAGATTTATTTAATGAGTTTTTAATTTGTTGCTGCATGTGATTATTTTTAATTATTAAGTTCTTTTTGACTTTTCTTTAATCCTGAGCAATAAGCATGCTAATTTACTTATTTAAAAAAAACACTTTTATTGAGTTTAATTTGCTGCATGTAATCATTTTTATTTCCATGCTATAGTTTTCATTACCTCAGAAAAGAGCAGTGCTGCTGTGATGGTGTATCAGATTTATTTTTTCAGAGCCAGATTCCAGAAAGGCACACTGAATTCACCAAACTGAAAATTAATAACTATGACTAATCATATAGTCACAGTTTATGTTGACACATTTCTCTCTCAATTATTCAAGTCACTGTCATTCTTTGCATGAACAGTTTTTGTTTAGAATAGTTGGATATTTGTCCACAGATCAAGAGAAATAATTTATGCTTATCAGTCCCAGTAGTGCAACAATGGCAAGATAAAAATTTTGTTGTTTTTGCTTGTTAATAGGAGAGGTCAGTGCTATAGAGAAACACCATAAAACTACTGTTAAAAGGTGCTACAAGGTACTGAAATTTTGGGCTTAGGCAGATCTGTATATTTAGTTGGTTTTTTTTTTTAACATAAAGATCAGTAGCATGCACTAGCCATCCCCATTATAGGTATTAGAAATTAAAATAAATGTTAAACCAAGTGCATTTGTAATTGTTCGTACCCATTTATCATTGTTAATAACACTCGACTAGCAGTTGTATAAAGCAGAAAATCTTTCATGTTGTGAATGACAGTAGATGTATTTGGCCTCTGAAATGTTTTAAAGTATGCTTATTCACTACATTCCTGAGCATAACATGAAGTTTGATGCTGATACTTTTATTTATTTTGGACTGCGATGACTTTAAACACTCAAGAAACTTATAAGTAATGCTTTTCTACTCTCAGGCATTTAAAGTTTAAATATCACAGATGAAAGAGTATAATCCAAATGGTGGCTCAAAATTAAAGTTGAAACTGGTAACTGATAGCAAGGTTTATAAAGTGACAATAGAAAGATAAATATTAATAAAAGTAAGTACTATAGCTAAAAACTGAGCTTCTGCAAGGAAGCAAGAGAGTGTAACCATTTTACAGTTAAATTTGAATTATAAATTTGCAAAACCATGCATTTAGCTTGATTTGAGTTGTAATTTTTTTATGACAACTATTTGTTGTGACTGCATTTATAAAAGAAAATATACTGAGTACATGTATTTGGTAATTATAATACCATTGAAATCTGTTTTTGTTGCTCATGTTATGCTTATAAAAAAATAGTTTTCATGGATTTATTTTATCTATTAGTATTATTAATTTATAATTTATAGTTATAAATATTGTAGCTAATCAATACTTAAAGTTTGTAAATCAATATGGACTTTGGTAAATTTGGAATAAAGAAAAATAAATAAATTGATAATTCAGGAGATTGAGTACCCCATGAATTTATTATTACAGTGTATTATTATTATTCATAACTGAATTTATTTTATCATTTATGATGTACTATGTAACTGGATTATATGCAATCTCTGGATGGTTTAACACTTAGTAGAAAACAGCAGTAGATTTGCTTCATTTTCTTAATAGGAGTTAAATTCTGTGTTTTATTACTTTCTAAGTGATGTAAGTTATCTATTTCCATTGTAGTTGTAAAATTTATCATTTCTTTTCTAAGAGGCCTTCTCAGATTCGAACATAGTCAGCCCAGACTGTAAGTTCTGACAGTTGTTTTAATTGTTTTCAGAAATTTCTTTCTTTCTGTTAACTTGTTGGCATTTATTAAGTTTTTAAAAAAAATTATCATTAGCTAGATGAATGTGTTTTTATTTCTAATGCAGCTGAGTTTTAATTTTGTCATCTACTTCTGTGATTATTTATATTTTAATGTTACAGTTGTCATTGTTTTACAATAGAAAAGTGTTGCTTGATTGATAGTCATGGTTTGAGAAATTAAATTTTGGGGATCCATATTCCACAAAGACTTAATGAATATATAGTCTTCAGCATGAAAATAATCATGTGTAAGAAGTATTATATCACCCACTGATTGTCAAGCCATGCACTATGTATTCACCGCAATGTGATAATGTGGTTATTTGTTGTTTCTCTGCAATCAAGTTGTCACTTGCAAGATACTAACACAAATACTACTCAAAGTCATTATATTTATTAAAGGAAAAAGTGGTTTAATAGTTGATCAAGAAATGATAGCCGATTGCATTTTTAATTGCCTATTCCCATTGTTCACTGTAAAAAAACCAAAACCTTCTTCCAAATATAAAACAGCAAAACATTTTATTCTTACGGCATCTACTAATTTTTAATATATTTAGCTTCCAAAGTGTTTTAGAGAAATATTGTTAAAAGTTTGCACTGCAGTTGAAATCTGACCTACAACAAAGTGAACAAACAGAATGTGAACAAAAAGGATCTTGATATTTACTGTTACATTTCAATTTACAAAACTTTGTGCTTAGCCTTGATATGATTTATATTTTTTGCAAATTATTAAAAATTGTTGTTCCAAGTAATCTTTGGTGAAGTAAATTAAGATTCTGATGAAATTGTTTTGCTGTCACACATTTTGTGTTTTTAAAATTTAGTTTTGATGGATTTGTAATCAGTTATATTAATTTATAGTTAAATAAATAACCAGAAAACCCTGAAGTTTACTAATGAGTATGAACTTTTGTATTTAATTTATTATTTATTAGGCCATCTAAAATAGCTGTGGGATAAATAAAAATAGATAAATCACTTGAATAAATAAAGAGCAGGATGCCTCAAATTAACTGTTTTTATTCTCATTATATTAACAAAACCTGAATTTATATACTATTTATGATGTGCTTTGTACCAAAGTGTTCAAAATCTAAGTTATATAAAATATGTACATAGGATAAATAATAATTACACTTAGTAAAGGACATGAAATTTATTTTCAATACTATTAGCATTTAAAACTAATTTCTTTGACGTAAATGAAATAAGTTACATGTTTCCAATATTTTTGTATTGTAAAATGTTGCTGAGTTGTTTTTTGGGTTGTTTTGCTGCAAGCTTTAAATTTTATTGGTCTTATTGCTTGTAAATGCAAGCTGTTATTGTTCTAATGATTTGTTGTATATTTGTTTGCATTCCAGCTTGATTCCACTGTTGTAATTTAATAAAGAGCATTCTGACAATCTAAATTTAATTTTACACTAAGTAACTGCAAGACAAAGACACTGCTTTTTTTTCAACTGTCTTATGAAAATTTGGTGACAACCAGAAAAGCTTATGCACAATTTAAAGTTTTAGGAATCACAGAAATATATGATAATTTCAAATTATGACTCCTAAATACAACTATGAGTTATTACTTGGCTGTCATGATTTATCTTTTAATGTTTGGTTACATTGCTGTTATCTAATATTTTACTTTCTAATATTTGTTTCATATTGTATTCTTTGTTACATATGTTTAGTAACAATATACTTGTCAATGTAGATTTCTGTAAATTTTGTATGTTGTCTCTCTATCATATGTACTATCTTCTTTTCTCCTTGTTATCCATGTATATGTGTTTGCTTTGTGTAATTTTTAAATCTGGCTTATTAAAAATATTATATATTTCCATTTAAATTCATATTTAACTCTAGCAAATTGAAGTTAAAATTGTAATAGACATAATCATTATGAAATTTTACAATTGTCATGAAACAATAATTTTAAATTTTAAGACTAAAAGAGATATTTAATATATTTTTTCAACACTTAAAAAAAAAGTGAGAGAGAATAAGTATCTTATAGTCCAGATTTTATATTTAATGACAGCATTTTAAAACTCTTTGTATTTTAGTTAAATTAACTTTTAAAGTCTCATGAGCAGCTTGTAAAAAAATTGCTTGAATGAATTTTTTTTTTAACAGAACTTTGACATGTATACATTATATCTTATAAGAGAAGTAACTTCATTGAAAATACAAGGAACAATTTACAATTTAATATTTTTCTGTTTTAAATTTTATTACTGTTGTTTTTAATAAATTCAGTTTTTAATCTCCAGATTGGCAGTAATGATGAATTTATGTATGTATTTATTTATAAGAATTATCACTGTTTTATTTGAAGCTAAATCAAAATTACTATTAGCTATTAGAGTGTCACAGTATTGACAGTAGATAGTTTACACTTAATAAATTATTTGACTTGATCTCAGAAACAAAAACAAAATTTGATTAAGAAAAAACACCTATTTCCTTATTCATTATCATAGTAACAGTTATTTAAAAAAAATAATTACTTTTGGATATCCACAGTTAAGATTTTTCAAACTGAACAATCATTTGGTTATTTATAGAGAAAGCATAAAATAAATATATCAATTATAAAGATTCAAAGCCATTGTAATAATCCAAGCTGAATAAGATGTCGCTTAAAATTAAGGAGCTTCTAAGAGTTAAAAACAACAACAAAAATCTAATCAGTGCAACATTGTTAATGTGCTATGAATAGAAGTGATCTGCTTTATCATTCATGTTCAGAACTTGTAGCGTCCTGTAAGTTGTCTCCCTTGTTTCTTTCTCTCTGTGCGCTGTAGGGGCTGGTTGGCTCGTGCGAGCTCTTCTCTATATTCTTGGTTTTCCCAACCTTTCAGAGAGACAGTACTACCTGATGCAAAACCAGCCGATGACCAAGAGGGTGCAGCAGTACGTGCTTTTCCTTTCTATTTCAAATTTATCAGATTTGGATTTTTATTTCTTAATTCCTGCATGTAATCTAAATATAAGGTGAGTTACAAATTATATATATAATTCAGCTTTTAAATTAAATATAAATATAATCTGAAAATCAGATTAAAAATATGCTGAAAACCAGATATAAATGACATTTATTAATTTCTTCACATAGAAAAAAATGGCCAGTGAACTGACACTGAAGGTGTGGACATAGTTCTACAGTACATGAAGTATTGATTTTGGTCAATGACTATAATGGAATATAGCTATATAGCATATAGTAAAGTTACACTAATAGGGAATATGATGATACTATAAATTAACAACTGATTAATTTGCTAGATTCACATTGATACAGTTGAAGACTGACTGCCATTGAACTGGAACACTATTGTGACTTGGCTAGATAAATATTTTATCATTTGTCTGTCAGCTTTGCTATAGTTTCACTTAGAAATAACCATAGCAACAGCAGAATCCAACTGGCAGAACCATAAATTAAATAAATTATTTGAGCAAAATAACTAGAAATATTTAATTACAAGACTTTTTGTCCTATGCCAACTTTACAAAATGTGATGATAATTATTATTGAGTAAGCACAAGTAATTGGATGTACTTGTTTGTTTCTTACTAATGATTAAAAAGAATGGTCAAAGTATCATGTGAATAGTTTTTGCAAGTCTGAATGATAAGGGATGGTCAGATTATTTGAGCTTATTCCATGATTAGATTGCCTGTTTTAAATTAAATTGTTGGATACATTATCATGATTTATGTTTGTGTTCATTATTGAATGTAAATAGTATTTGTTAAGTTTGTTTATTCATAACAGTGTAACTGGCCCACCCCAACTTTTACAGCTTCCAGTGTGTTAGTGTCTGGCCATCCAGTAGGAAGTTATTTGTAAAACTGATAGTTACCTGTATTAGTTCCTTCCGTGTGATGGATTTAGACTATATAATATTGCTTTTTCTTTTAATTTATTTTAGCAATAACATGACAGTATTTGGGTTCTAATTTCTTTTAAAGCCAAAACAACAGGTTCTGCTTTCTTTAAATGACCAGACTGTCAGTGTAACAGTTATTTCAGAGCTTACATTAACTTATAAATCAGGATATTGTTTTCTACTTTGGCTGGAGTCTGAATATCAGTCAACTCAACCATGATTCAGGATTTGAAAACTGGTATCCAAGAAAGTATGGCTGCTATTCCCAGATGTCATCATTTTATCTGTGGAAGAGTGTATGACTTGAGAAGACTCTTAAAGACATTGTTCAAGACAAACTTGTTCCATTACACTATTTTCTTGGAGAAACTATGCACATTTTAAAAAAAAGTTCTTCAAACCATTAAAAAAAAATCTAATATTCTATATGTAACACAAATTTCTGACTTTTAAAGAGAAGGTGAGACAATCTGCAAATGCCATCTCATGGAGCAACTTTGATTTAAATTTTGTTTTTAACATTACATTTATAGATATTTCTTTCTCAGTACTGTGAAGTACTGTGATTCCAAGCCATAAATAATATATAATAAAGATTGAATGTTGTGTAAAACATTTATACTTTATAAAAGACATCAAGGAGTTAATATGATTTTCTATATTGTTTCACTATCTGTTTCTTGTTGGGGTTTTACTGCCACCTTCATGTGTTCCCCACTCTCTTTGGTCAGGATAACAGGCTAACTGTATTGCCTATTTGATTAGTTTAGAACAAATTGAATGAGAAATTGCTTAAATGAATATTTATTTGACATGGTGAATAAAGCTTTAAAAAGATCCAGTAACATTTTCAATTACATCAAGGATACCTATATGTGTATCATTATTCTTAAGACAGTCTAATGCCACACCTTGTCCTGTGTGACACTCTTTGCAGCATTTGTGGTGAAATAATGCTGACTGCCTCTCCGAGCTCTGTGCAAGTGTATTGATGTGACCATGACATGCAATCAGTCACAGTTACACCTTAATTGAAATGAGCTGTATATGACAGTATTGCCATTAAAAATTTGTCAGCATTGTGGTATTTGGGTTACAATGACTTCTCATCCACCCTGTAGATAATTTTTTTGTCTTGATTTTCTTTTAAAGTAGAACACATCTAAAGAACTATTCATGAAATAATTCATCAACCTACCTTTTAAAGACCATTGGCAGAATAACATATGGTTGAAATGCATGTATTCTCCTAATTATTTTATATGATTGTTGCTAAATGTACATTTGATGGTAGTTTTTTTGTTAAACTTTTTGTTTGTTAATTTTGTGGCATTTTTCTTATAACTTATAAGATTAATAAATGTATGTCTTTTATTAATAATATTTTCCTTACAGGACTGTTGCCAAATAAATGTACATTTGGTAGTAGAGTTTAATTTAAAGTTCAACTTTGTAATATTTTTACATTTTGTTCCTACCACATCCATTTGAAAAATTAAAGAGTAATAAAATGAGTTGCATCATTATTTGTGTTGTCATTATGTCATTTTAAATGACTAGAGTTATGTGTACTTTATTATTGTGTTGCTCTCATTATGTCATTTTAATTGAGTGTTATTTTGCTTTGATTGTGTTTCTGAATTGTCATTTAATTGAACCTGTAAAAAAAATAGTCATTTTCATTTAATTGAGCATAGAAAGAATTAAATATTTGATTGAGTTGTTGTCGTTATATCATTTTAATTGAGTGTAGAAAGTTACATTGGCTTAGATTGGATTTGTCATTAGAATCAAGAAGAACAGAAGAAGCAAGAAACTAAAGTAGAGGAAGAGCCAGACATGTGGGAGGAAACGTTCAAATCCTTTATAGATTCCAAGCCATTTGGTAAGTTCTAATTAGCTTCATTTTTAGAATATATATCCAGAGATTTCATGCATTTCTGTAATACTTATTATTGCAGTACATGTTATTTCTAAATAGGGTCATGTTTATTAAAGTAGCACAATATTAACATTTCAAGAAGAAAAATTATGTTCAGATCAAGCTTGACTTTTAAAAATTTTAATATAAATTAATAAGCATTAAAATGGTGCAATTTTGTCACTTTAAACATAAAAAAAAATAAAAAATTATATGTTCAGATCAATCTTATCTTGACTTTTAAAATTTTTAGTATGAATGAATATGCATTTGCATACCATAATGTGGATAGAAAAAGTAATTAATTCATATTTTTAGATGTTCACACACCCACAAATTCACCCAGAATTAAATTTCTTACAGTATTGTTAGGTGGATCAAGATTATGTGTATTTTGAACTAGTTACTCTCAGGTTCAGACCTCTACATTTAAGGAAAAAATGACATAATATTAAATAAACATATATCAGTATTCAAACTTAATGCCTGCAAGACACTTTTCAAACTTTGTGCAGTAGTTAAATCTAATATGCTTGATATACTGGTGTCACCTGTACCCTTCTCTCCGAAGAAAGGGGGTGGTGGCTAGTCGACACAACGTAGGACTTGCATAGATGTTATTACAAATCCACACACAGAATACCAAGATGGTTATTTGGCTCGAATTTTATTCTGCATGTAGGTTAAGTATTTCCGACATGTTTGCATGTGTGATTGCATACAGGTAAGGGTGAAGTGTAGACAGCACAGACGACACAACTTGTAACAACCGCCACAACCACTCTTCCAAAACCATAGACAGAAAAAGTCTCAATGTCAAAATATAAATTCAAATTTATTGATCTATGGGTTTCCTCTCACAGGTTGGTTAGTCAGCCAGCCAAAAAAGAAAAGAAGGAAAAGAATGATGAGTGATGAAATAAAAGAAAGAAATACAAAACTCAAGATTCTTCATGCAGTACTACTTTTAAAATAGGCTAAGCATTTTTCAATATAAAATAACAGTCATTATTTAAAAGTTCTGGAGCCACTGCTCCTAATCAAAATTCAATAATTCAAAAGAAAAACAATGTCATTCGACTTGCAAGTCCTTTCAAGATAGTCACATCAACATTTTCAAACTAATTTTAAAATGGTTCTTCACTGATAAACATAGATTTAAGTTTAAGGTTTATTTTTAATTTAAGGTTTAATTCTTAATTAAGATTCTAAGCTTTAGTTTTAAGTTTTAGGATTATGTGCTCTGAGATTCCTACACTTGTTAGTATTTTTCTACTCACATAGTTATTGTCACTTTCTCCTCGTGCTGGGGGGTTTGAAGGTACACAAAACACTGTCGACGTCGTGGTTCGCTCCTGGAACCCAAAGTACAGCCGTCCCCACTGCTACTGTTTCACTCTCCCATTACGCTTCTCATTAAGCCTATTTCTCAACTCTTACTTTTTTTTTATTACTTCTCATTTTGTTTCTCATTTCTTTTCATCTCATTATGTTTCTCATTTCTTCTCTTATTATGTTTCTCTTTTCTTCTCTTGTCTTTACGTTTCTCATTTCTTCTCTTCTCATTACGTTTCTCATTTCTTCTCTTCTCTTTTATGTTTCTCATTTCTTCTCTTTGCGTTAATTAATGGTCAACCTTGCCGTTATATTGCATGACATTCCTCACTTGATCACCTACTGCCTATCTGCATATCTCCCAGTGCCGTGACGCTAAACTTCCATCAGTCTATTCTTCCACTGCCTGGAAAATAGCCGATCACCCTTGTTCTTTGCACAGAGTTTTTGAAGAACCCGAGATTACTGTCCATCTTGATCTGTTGACGGCCCTGATGGCGCGCCTTGAGAATATAGCTGGGTAGACATCTGGCACTCTATCACAGTGTCCAAGAGTTCTCTAGCTGGTTGTCGGCCAGCTCGTAGAGTCCTTGGTACAGAGGCAGGGAGAAACTCAGATGGTCTTTCTCACCCCCCTACCAACCTCTACATTCTTGGTGTTTCTCATCTGTTTCTGTCTCCGAAGTCCCCTTTTACACACAAAGTCCATCATTTTCACTGAGCTGATTAGAACACACCCCCTCCAGCACACAGCACCCCCCATCCAGCACACACATAGTCTAGAATCGTGCTGACAAATTTCCTGACTGTCCACTTTCCATTAGTGCCAGGTATCAAATTCCAAGTAGACACTTTTAGGGTCTGACCATCAATTTCCTGCTAACTACTTATCTCTGAGCACACACTGACCTCAGAGCATTCCTTATTTTTATTTTATCTTTAACTCTTTACCGGGCAGGCGTTTTCTTTTTTTTTTATCTCTGTGCAGGCAAGATTTTTCAGGGTTTCAGTGAGATTTTAGGGTTATGTTAGTAAAAACGTAATATCTTAGGTATTAGTACATATATTTCAATGAAATAAAATGCAAAATGAAAGAAATGAAAGCAGCTTTATTAATATTCGTAATTGAAGTATCCTTTCATGAGTTAAATTTGAATCTATGCATGAAAAAATATATTTACCACAAAAAAAATATTGTCTAGTTATTGTCCGCTACAAACACTATGTACACACACTTTGTTGATGCCAGGAACACTAATCTGTTGTCAGACGATCAATACATCTCTTTTTTTGGCAGGTTGTGAATTCCTATCAAAATCATGTCCAAAATAAGCCTTAATATCAGTGGCAACCTGGATCGCCATTTTGTTTTTTCGTGATTTTCAGACGTGCGTACTCGTTCGTTTATTCTGCTAACTTGTCAAAAATTTGAAAAACTGGTAGAAGAAAGCCAGCTGAGTACTATCAGTAGTTACAGTCACATTCGGCTCCATTTCTCTTATAAATTCCGATATATTCAGTGCTAAAGTACTATTATTCCAACCATGTGCGTCTCCTTCCCCCTACTCCTCTTCGATATCTGACGCACTCTTCTCCAAAATTTGAAAGATGCTACTTGTGCACGCTACTGATACTAATGTCACTTCTAATCCTTTCGTCCAATTCAAAATAAACTTCTCTTACCTCATTATCCAATAAATTGAATCCATTAAACTCCTCATTATCACTTGACGATTCTAAGAAATCAGTTTGAAACACCAAACGTGAAAAACAAAGAAAACTTTATGAAAAAATGAATGAAGCAAGGAGAAAACGTATAACAAATACATTGATAAAAGATTACTTGACATCAATATTTCCATGAAACCACGTTTGAATAATTTTAATACCTAAACAGTCTTATATCCTAAAACAATTCAACAGATTAGTGTCAATACAAATTACAGGATAGTTCTTATCAGAGAACAGATAAAGAGTTAATAGAGATAAGCGATAATAGTTTCTATCTAACCTTGTTTAAGCGAAACCACAAGTTTATTGTTCACTGTCAGTTTATTTATTACTGTCAATTCCATGTGTTTCTCTCCTCACGTTGTAGAGCACTGATTAGCTGCTATTCTCTTGAGGCACACCTGGGCACTCCTTTGCCATATTAACTCCCTCAAGCAGAACAATTGTAGCAATTTCCAATAACTTCTTTGTACTAGAAATTGCTTGATGTAGTCAGCATACTTTGCCACCATACATCGACAGAGTATAGTGTATTCTTTACAATTACATTTTGCAGTAGACACCTCTCACGTCTACCAAAGTTGTAGAGGTCTATAATCAGTGAACCAGGAGATTCTGATAAAACAAGGAAAGGCTGTTTTTTTCCCCTGCAAAAATATAATCAGAGAACAAACACTAAGTTTCCAATTTTGTTCCTTTTAACTCTGTTCTTTCTTACAGTCAAGTCTCAACTTACAGTTTTCTGCAAGAGTATTTATTAGCCTGATATACAAACACAGCATAATAAGTACAGCACAATAGTTTTATTATGAGTGGGTTCACTAGAAACAATGTCAAGTGTTTAGCATACCACATATCAGCATCAATAGTTACAATTTGTAGCAATAATAGTCTACTCACACAATGCATCTTTACATAAAACACAAGTATAACATATCAGTAGCAAAATGCACAAAATATTTCTAAGTCATTCTCTCTCAATCAGTCAGTTAATTCATCATTAAGCTAACAGCTGCCTTTCATGACTAGGCTTCTTGCCACTCCAAATTCAAGTGATTAGACAATAAATTTCTTTACAGAAGGTAAACTTTTAATCTCAGCCCATTGGCTGGTCTCGTTCTTCTAAATCTTAACCATTGGATAAATAAAACTACTCATCCAGTTGGAACTTGTTTGAATTGCATCAACAATTTCTAGCATATTTCTCGAGTTGTTGACACTTACAAAAGTATAAGGAGTGCCCAAGGTTGGGTCACTTCAACAATTTAACAGTTTATATAACAATTAAGTCTAGAAATATGGACAGGCAAATTTATTCTGCCATAGGTACTACTGTATGTTCTCATGAAAAGAACAGTTTTGCAATGGGACTCGGGTCTTTTATAGAAAAATAGAGTGATAGAAAACTGGAGCCTATTGTACATTTTTCTAGGGAAGGTTGTTGTTTTTATTTTTTGAGTAGAAATAATTAACATTTAGACTTAACATACCTACTCACTAGTTCACATGTTAAATCATGTACACAACACTTATTTACTTTCCACTCTACATATTTTTTTAAAAGCTGTCTTAATGGCTTATTAAATTCCAGCTGATAGCATTAATCAGAGGTATATATGATCTTTGCCGGTCAATATAGTTTAATTTTCTTAAACATCAACCTTGTAACCTTAGCCTGGCATAAGACGTTGCCTTGTGAGTAAGACAAAAGCATAATGACTCTCTCAGATGGAGAAATTCATAAATTTATGTTTTTCTTTGTTTCAGGCCCCACCTCAGTTGGAGCAGACATTTCCTTTCCTGGTGTGGAACATGTATATGGTATCCCAGAACATGCAGACTCTTTAGCTCTGAAGACTACAAAGTAAGTTTTGTTTGGTTTGTTTTTTTAAAGGAGACACTAAAGTACAACTACAAATTATTTACCAATGTCCGTCATGTATAACTTTGCATTTTAGAAATTCTAAATGCAAATCCAGTTAGTGATATTTATTCTTCTTTGATACCTGATTTTCCCTTTAGTTTTCTCTCTCTCTCTTAGACACCAGTTTTCCTTTCTCTATAACAACTGTTATCCCTTTTACTTTGTTACCTTCTGGTTTACCCTTTCACTTTGATACAGGGGCTTCCCTTTCTCTTATATACCTGGTTTTTCCAATTCATTGACAACTGTTTTCCTGTTCTCTTTGACACCTGGTTTTGTTTCTCTTTGAGACCTGGTTATTCCTTTCTCTTTGATACTGGGCTTTTCCTTTCTTTTTGACACTAGCTTTTCTCTATTTCTTTGACACTTGGTTTGACTTTCTCTTTTTATTCCTTTGCATCTGTATTTGATATTTTTCAAATTAAAGAATTTTTTTTTTTTTTTTAGTATCATTTGTAAATCCCTAAATGTCTTTGAATATTTTAATTTTGTCCCCCTGTCATTCTATTTGCATGTGTAAGCATTTGCTTTTACTGAACTTGTACATTAATCAGTTCTTCCAGTGTAAAGCTTCTAAATCATTGAAATATGGATTCAACATTAATTTTCAATTTGCTTTGTAATATGATTTGTGCAGTTCTGTAATTTTTTTTTCTTTATAGTGTCTGCTGCTTTATGTTTATCAGACATATTGTTTCCTTTCCATTCATTCTTGCCCTATTGTCTGCCTCTAAGTCACAGTAAGGTATATTTTTCCTTGTATTTGCCGACCTTAGTGTGATTATGTTTGTCAAACTTATGAAAGGGTGTTCTGACTCTCACTTGTCTTGTGTAGTAACAATGGTGAAAGGACGTGAGTGTTTTATGAAAGTTGATCAAGTGTCTGTTAAGAGCAAGTAGCCTGTCAACAATTTCTATTCCAGTGTCTAGTTTCATTTAAGATTTTAAATTTTCTCTCCATTAAGAATAATCAGCTATCATATGCACTTTGAAAGCAACCAAACAAGGACAATGAGCCTTACTGAGGCACTTGTTGTTTGTCTGATTTGTCATATTGCTTTGAGTTTTCATCAGATTTCTCCATTCCCTACCCCCACCCACCCCCAGACTGGAAAAGGGAAGGTTCTTACCATACCTCTAGGGTTACCATGTTGTCCTTGGTCCAGTGATCTAGATTTTTTTCCATTATACAACCAGATGAGCACACAGTACAGAGTAGAGTACAGGGTTTTTTAATGTTGTACAAGGCCAAACCTAGAGACCACATATACCCAAAAGAGAGAGACAGATAAAAGATGGATCTCAGGGAAGCAGATCCCACAAGTATTGTTCCTTTAAATGCTCTTTTGTACCATTTGCCATTTTGATATGGGTGATGTTTTGATGTTTTTTCTAACTTATTCTTGGTGAGCTGTTTTAATCATGTTTTAATCATGACTGATTAAATATTTGTTTTACTTGCAGTTACCCCAAAGAATGTTGTGATTTCTACTCTACTTGTGTTATATGTTCTAACTGCAAGAATAAAAGGACGTACGTTTTGTAAAACACTAATTAAATGTCTGCTTGGAAAAGTTAGCAAGAATGTGCCTACTTGTGTTATATGTTTTAATTACAAGAAGAAAAGGACATGTGTTTTGTGATACACAAATTAAATGTCTGCTTGGAGAAGTTAGCAATAATATACCTAGCTGTGTTATATGTCCTAATTTATAAGAGGAAAAGGACATACATTTTGTAAAACACTAATTAAATGACTGCTTGGAGAAGCGAGTAAGAATGTGCCTAGCTAATCAGTGTAAAATGATGGTGGAAACGTTTACTTATTAAATGCTTTAGTTTTTTTTTTTATCTCCTCTGGGAAGTTAATGTGGTCCCTTCAACCATGATTGTACATCTATGACAATATCAACTCTCCTTATTAATACACATCAGGTAAGTATTCAGGAAAAACTTAATTTTTAATTATAGACAAATTCTCTTTCCATGTCAGGTCCACAGATCCATACCGGCTGTTCAACCTGGATGTGTTTGAATATGACCTGTATAATCCTATGGCTCTCTATGGCTCTGTGCCTCTCATGCTAGCCCACAAGTAAGCACCTTTAATTACAGTGTTTTAACTTAGACCTTACATAGAGGCTACACTGTAAGTTGGTAATTTAAATTGTGCAACAATTCAATTAAACACAAGAAAAATAAAATGCTTTTTTTGAAATATAATAAAATAAATTTGTTATTTTCTTACTTTTAACCATAATAAACAGTTATTTCCATTTCAAATATGTTTTCCTTTACATTGGTTTGATTGGATTTACTTTCTTAACATCAGGAAAAAAAATTATAAAAATGAATAACAGCTTAAAAGCACTTTTTGATTGTTTGAAATTATGTTAACAATATAAAATTTGATGTGTTTTCCCAAAGTGAAAAACGAACAGTTGGGGTATTCTGGTTGAATCCTACTGAGACCTGGATTGACATCAGCTCTAATGTAGCAGACAAGGTTAGTAAGAGCTGCAAAGGTGTGCATTTTTGTTGGATCAGTAAAACACTTTGACAAATAATGTATAAATATCATTATTTTAAAACTGCTCTGTTTTATTTCACTATTAATTGATACACATCTGAATTTGTGATAATCTGAACAGTGCTGCATATAGTTTTGAACTTCAGCCACAATATGTGGATATTGGCAGTATTGTGTTTGATTTGAGGTTACACGACTGTATAAATTTAACATTAATATTTCTTGCCCTGTAACATTAGCTGTAAATTGAATGCACATTTTTGACTCCTTCTTGCCTCTAAATATATAAAAATAAAGATGTTTGCTTTGATAATATGAATGTAAATACAATTAAAGCTTTTAGCTGTGGTGCAAAATCTTTTAAATTATTGTTTATTCATGAATATTTCAGTCAATTGTTGATTCTGTGTATATTTTCTTAACAACATTTTTAACTGTAAAAGCATTAAATAAATATGCGATCATGAAATTACAGCTTAAGCAGTATCAATTTGACATTTCTATTGTGCGGTCTTCATAGATTTAATATTTTCTTATGAATTCTTTTAAGATGTGGTTAATGTGAAATAAATAAAATAAATTATAGTTTTACTTTAAAATCCAATAAGTAATTCTGTAAGTCAAATACCCTCTACATCCTTGCATTAACTATTTGGATTACCAAGGTTACACTATGTGTGCATGTAAATGCATGAAAGCTTAAAATTAATCATACTTATTATTCATCTGAAGAATCAATCCCATGTCATCCACACAATCCCTAGTTAGATAAGTCCAATTTACACATGTAATATTGAATCAATTACATCCCATTTTGTATATGCACTTTATAAACATACTATAAATTGCTATTATTAGATATAAAATTTAGCAATATCTTGTTAAGGGTCACAGGAATGTCCAGTTTATTATACATTTTGATGAGAACATTTTGGTTTACCCATACTGTGCTGAATATTTCAAGTATCACTAAGCTACATTAACTTTGATTGCTCCTTAAGAAACAATTGTGTGTTCATTACAAATAACAGGATAATTAATATCAGTAATTGTTATGTAAGGTGACGATTAAATTCGCCAAATAATTTTTTAAAAAGTATTTTGTCAAGCAAGGTCACAGAGTGTGGTAGTTATTTATAGGAACACTAATTTAAAAGAAAAATGGCACCTTGCACATGCACCCCCACCTCTCAACACAACAGCCAGATTGAATTGTAATTTTTTTCTATTGTGAGAGTGCAGGTGTTCATGAAGATGTGTGCATGAATTTTTAATTAAGAGTAAAGTGTTAAGTGGAAGTGGTATAGCAAGAATAGCTCAAAGATGTACTGAGTAAATAGCTATGCCTGAGGTCAGAAACAAAACAGTTTGAACTGAGTAGAAAAGCACATGAATTTCCTTTTATTTTTTATGTCTGCTTCCTATTGAAAAAATGCTGACTCGTGTGGAACTTTCGGGAAGTGTATTGAGTTGTAATATAAGGAGTGAAAAGAGACTGTTAAAGAGAGATTGAGCAACTACAGTGGTAGGAAGAGTTTCCTCCTGTGTCTCTCAGTGCCTAGCTCAGGTGTCAACAGTTTTGGACTGCAACCTTCGAGTGCAGCAAGAGTTCGTTGATCAAGTCCCCCTGTCTTTTAGGCAAGTTAAACAGGCCAAACTACGGGGCATTGGCAAATCTGTCAACCAGAAGTCTGTAAGGTTTGATCCTAACTTATTCCACAAATGAAGGACCATCTCTATGCAGAAGGAATTGCCTAGAGGATGACATTCAGGCTGGCGATGACACATTGCTGAAAAGGTGACAGACTGACCACAAGTGGACAACAGTGATGACAACTATTTTCTTTGACCTGGGACAGTGGCCGCAACATGGACTGCTTGGGTCAATACCCCCCTCCAACCTCTACTGCAGGGAGAGTTCAAGTCAACATTGCGATGGCCGTGTTTCTTTGTTTGTCAGCACAAATACTGGTAAAACTTTCTCATGAGTAAAAGAACTTTAGGAAATAAACTGACCTCAGTGCATCTAGCTTAGGTGAATACTTCAAATTAGTGTAAAATTAAAGTTTGTGTGAAGTTGTGGAAACTGAACTTGATAAGTATTCATTCTAATATTTGTAGACTTTGATTTTGAGTGACTTTCAAGATACTTTGAACTATAATCATTATTCTAAGGCAATAATCTTAGAAATGTTGTGTGTTTGCTTTTATATTTAATGTGCAGTGTAATTTTAGCGGAGGTTACCGCTCTATGGAAAGTTTCTTTATTATTTAATTTCTTTCTTTTCACCTTTCATTGTTTCCCCCCCCCCCCCCGTGAGTATGAGCGTGAATGGTCCAGAATGATCAATTAATTACTATACAAGAGAACACCTGTGTTTAATAAATTAACTTCAGATTTAAAGTTTAGTTGGCTATTGTGGTTTTGAGAGTGAAAATACGTATGGTTGTTGCTTCTTGTCGTGCCGTCCATACATTTACACTATACACCCAAACACTGTCACACACACACACACACACACACACACACACACAATGTCAGTTTACTCATAGCCCTACATGCAGAATAAAAATAAATTCATCCAAATAAATACCTTGGTTCGTTCTGCGTGTGGATCTTGTGAAAAACATCTATGCAAGTCCGATGAGTCACTGACTAGCCATTTAACCTTTCTTTCTCTGGAGAGTGGGGGAAGGGTGGTGGTGACAGTAATATTGAATTAGATCAACATAACTCTGAATGAAATACATAACAGAAGACTTTTTGTTGGATTGAGCTAAGTACAGTAGTTTTCAGGTTGTCTCAAGTGATCATTGATCCCAAATAAAAAAATAATATTATAAAAACGCTTACAAAATGCTCTTTTTCAACTAATCACATTTTCTTCTATGAGATTTTTTCTTTTCTTTTTTTAGTTGATAACAATTATTATATGGTGGTTTTTTTTTAATTTTGCAGTCTATATTTTCAAATTTGGCTGATTATGTGACTGGAAATAATGAAATTCCACAGACAGACACCCACTGGTTTTCAGAGGGTGGAGTGATTGACATTTTTATTATGCTTGGACCAGGGCCCAAGGATGTATTCAGGCAGTATTCTGCTCTTACGGGCACAACTCCGTTACCACCAGTAAGTTTTAGCTTTGATTTTTTTTTAATGAAAAGACTATTTAGTATCAGGGGACATGTAATCAAGTAGAATTTGAAGTATATTTCTGCTAGTTTATGAACCTCCCCAAAGTTATTAGTTTGATTGTCATGGGAAACTTACTTTGTGAATCTCCCATAGTTATTGGTTTGATTGTCATGGGAATCCTACTTGTGACTCTTCCTAGGGGAATCCTACTTGTGATTCTTCCCATAGTTATTAGTTTGATTGTCAGGGGAATCCTACTTGTGATTCTTCCCATAGTTATTAGTTTGATTGTCAGGGGAATCCTACTTGTGAATCTACCCATAATTATTGGTTTGATTGTCTGGGGAATCTTACTTTGTGAATCTACCCATAATTATTGATTTAATTGTCAGGGGAATCTTACTTTGTGAATCTACCCATAATTATTGATTTGATTGTCAAGGGAATCTTACTTTGTGAATCTACCCATAATTATTGGTTTGATTGTCAGGAGAATCCTGGTTTGACTTTAGAAGTGCTGAGAGTGTCTTTGCATAAGTATATAGAGAATTTTATTTTACAATAATGAAATCATATTTCTCCAGCAGATTTTTTGTGTCTTATTCTTAACTGTTACTTAAACAGTTTCTTCTATGGTAATCATTACATATTGAAGTTACACTGAACAGCCAAGCATAACAATTTGTATTGTTTTGAATTCAGTAAGAAATATTATTTTGTTTTTAAGTTATTGTTGCTAAAGCATGAATGATTTAAGTTCTAAACATTCTTTTTTTTTCTCTCTCTTTCAGCTTTTTTCAATTTCATATCATCAGTGTCGATGGAATTATAATGACCAAGATGATGTTCGAGCGTAAGCTGTTCTGGAAATTCAATTTGCTATATGGAAAATCTCACAAGGCTTTTTTTTATTGTTGTTTTGTAGTATTTTTTCTATATCTTTATTGTTTGTTGTTGTGTGTGTTATAATGGGTGGGGGGAGAGCAGTTTGGAAAAACCTTAGAATTAGCTATCAAAAAAAAAAAAAGTTTGGAAGCTGAAAATAAATTATCTGTAAACCATATTCACTTTTTTGCCTGAAACAGTACATGTTTATACTATAATTATAATTACTTACTTGTTTTATTTTATTTACTATTTTGTCCTTAACTATACATGTTTACACTGTAATTATTTGTTTTATATTCACTTTTTTTTTGTCCTTAACTATACATGTTTTATACAGTAATTATTTGTTTTATTTTATTCACTTTTTGTCTGAAACAGTAGCCTTTAATTACCTTTCAATCATTTTTTAGGTATTAGCGAACTGTCTTATTGTTTCACTTAATATATTGAATATAATTAAAAGTACCTTTATTTTATAATTATTATTATTTTAATATCATGTTATCATAGCACAGCGATGTTTAGAAGGTTGGGCATTGTTACTAATTTGTCTGCATTGGTGCTCACACACTTTATTTTGAGACAACAATATTTCTGCAATTGGCACATTTCATCCTCAGCTGCAATCATCCATTCCCTGATATCTACTATATTCCTTGCCTTCACAGACCTAAAATCTTGAAATTGATTCAGTCAATGAAAAGGATTATTTTTATCCCTTAACCAGACTTCTATTTGCAAAAGAGTAAAGAAGACAATTATGACAATTTAGAATATGTCCTCCAATATTAATCTTTCATTCTCATTTGTTTTTTTTAAAATTTTTATCTTCTAGTGTTGATGATAACTTTGACAAGTTTGACCTACCGTACGATGTCATTTGGCTTGACATTGAACATACAGATGGAAAAAGGTACTTTTGTGTTGAATCATTTTTAGAGTTTAACATTAAGAAATTATTGTTTATACAGAACAAGATGAAATCTTTTCTGTTATATGCATACCTGAAATTCTGTAACAGAGGTAGACAATGGAGTCACTTTCTCCTTACATAACACCATAAATTCTGTAATACAGATAGAAAATTAAGTCTTTTTTCTATTACATACATAATAAAAATTATATAATAGAGAAGATATATAAAAACATTATTTGCTGTTTATATGCACCATAATTTGTGTAGAAGAGGTTAAAAAAAAATTAAGTTTTTTTCTTTTACCTAAGTGCTATAAACTAGAGGTAAAAAAATTAAATCTTTGTTACTGTACACCATAAATCCTGTAATAGAGGTAGAAAATTAAGCCTTTGTTGTTACAGGCAACATGTATAACATAAATTTTATAATACATGTAGAAATTAAGTCTTTTTTTAATTGTTGTTACTTGCATAGAGATAGAAAATGAAGTTTTCTTCTTTGTTGTATGCATCCATAAATTCTGAGTTAGCCATAAAAAAATCTCAAAAGATTAAACATTTCTGGCTTTTATTTAAGAAACTAATATAGCTGGGGGGGGGGGGGGATAAAGTGATGTTGGTTACATATTCAATTGCTTCTTTCTCTTCTCATGCAGATATTTCACTTGGGACAGCATTAAATTCTCTGATCCAGAAGAAATGTTGCGTAATATTTCTTCAAAAGGCCGCAAGATGGTGACCATTGTTGACCCTCACCTGAAGCGAGACGACAACTACCGTGTGTTTGCTGAAGCTCGTGACAAGAATTTCTATGTCAAGACTAAAGATGGCAGTGATTTTGATGGGTGGTGCTGGCCAGGTAATTTTTTTTTGAAAACCGTAACCTGAAAATAAACTAATTTATTCAAACAGTAACTTTTTAAAGAATATGAATTTTTTTGCAGCATGCACCACTTAGGATTTGTTTTCCTACCATGGCAGGTTGATGCTTTTACTCCTGAAAAATCAGGCATAATACCAAAGCAAATGATAAAATTAAGCCAGTAATTTCTTAAACTAGACACTTTACTCATAACACCTTGCTTGTTAACTTTAGCATATTTCACAGAGATTATTTTGAATTCCATTTTAGCACACTAAAACTTTGGATGTAACTAACTTAAGGCCAGACCACTACATCTTACCATCCTCTCATTGGGCTTATAAGGATGCAGATTCAAGTTAAATAATACTAAAATTGCATTTATTTTACTATAAAAGCATAATAAAATGAGTTTTGTAGTATATATTTGTTTGTTATTATATATAATTCATTGATCATTAAATGTTCTAGTAATTGTTTATGTAATTTTGATACTGAAATATGTTCATTTTATTATATTTTGTAGAAATATTAGAATATGAAGAGATCTGAAATAAAATCTTATGTTTATAGTAATACTAATTCAGAATCTTCCAACTTCTGTCATACACAGATAATTAAACATTCATCAATAAATGTGTAAATTTTCATTTAGTGATTGATAAGAACATTTTTTATTGTGAATATTTGTTATCTAATTCTCTGTTTTGTATTTAGAAAATGTATGCATTCATAAATTTGCACATTGGACTGTTTATTAAAGACTGGCAGTAGTGATAGCTGTCTAACATACATCGGTTGTGCCACTCTCTTGCACTTTGGACTGTTTAAGAAGACTGGCAGTAGTGTTAGCTGTCTAACATAAATCGGTTGTGCCACTCTATTGCACATTGGACTGTTTATTAAAGACTGGCAGTAGTGATAGCTGTCTAACATACATTGGTTGTGCTACTGTATTGCACACAAGATTCATACTTTTATGTGAATGCAATCATTGAACATTAAAAAACATTACTCTCCATACACTTATAAGTACAGCATTAATTACAAAATATTTTGTTTATTTTAACATTCTACATTATTTTAATTATAAAATCTCTAAAAAGTATTTTTAACAAAATTATGTGTGCATATGTTCATGTGTATGTTATCCACATATTTTGAGGGATTTGAGAGACTGAATGGAATCCTGTACTAAGGAGTAAATTCATGATAAAATTGGAAATAGCTGCTGCTGTTTCCTTCCTTTGTAGAAATATAGGTGGACAAATTATTTCTATTTTTAACTTAATTGTATGTAAATGAGCACAACTCCAGGGGAGTAAATACACTTCCTTAGATACCCAATCAACATCAGTGTATGGTAAAATGTATCTGACCTGGAGTTATGGTATTGGAGGCTGCAAATAGGGTTTGTCTTTCTGCCTGATTACAGAGTATATTCTGCCAGCATGAGGTGACATTTAACTTGAACCTCCATTTGCTTCTAATTTATCTAACAATTCATGAACAGGGTGACATAATCATCCCAACTCATAATTCCACTCCCCGATGAAGGAAGTATGCCCTCTCTTACACATAAATCAAGATTATTTCAGGTACTGGACAGTGTCTGAGCAAGCTAGGGGGTCTGTCTGTATTTGTTTACATTTTTATCTGCTCACTGTGACAGTCATTTACTTTGTCAAAATTTGGTGGTCACTGTCACATAATGGCTTATTTAGACACACACAAAGGTTGACCCTTATCCCCAGGCTGGAAACATACCTGAATGTTCCAGACAACTCTCTAAACTAACCAATCAAAGCGCAGCTCAGCCCATGAACAAATATACCAGAAACTCACCAGTAAATCATTAGTCGAATGCAGCTGACCATTGCAACAACACATATTTTAGTTTCAGTATTAACAAAGTATAATCATACTACTAACTTTATCACTTTATAACAACAGGAAATCATCTGCAGTATTACTGCTGAAGATCAGCACTTTATCTGAGATATCATCTGAAATGTTGATTGACGAGCGTTGAGCTGTGAAACAATGCCAGAACAGAATCACTTTATCCTGGATGTTGACTTTGATGAGTATTGCACTCCGAAGCAATATCAGACCAGAATGACCCATGGCCCAAGAACTGGGTCAGCAGATCACATGCGTCTGCTAACAACATTCACTGAAACTTAATGTATTTATAAAGTAAACAACTGCACAGCTTCAGTCAAAACACAATCAAATTCACTCAAACTTTAATCAAAGTACTTTTAGAGTTCACTCAGAAACATTCAGTGTTCTCTTATAAACTCATTTATAGTCCTCTCAAACAAATGAATCAAATAACTACTACGGTACCATAAGACTCAAATGAACTTTCTCTTATGACACCACATGGTCGTGATTATGAACTTCAGTGCCTATATAAACTCGTGTAACTGTTGAATTACTTGCTACATGTAATCATGCTGTCTTATGTTATTTCTTGTTGAATACATAGACTACTCATGTTATAATGATTCATATGTTATGTTGTAGTCTGTCATCTGTATTTACTTACCATTCTGGCTGTATGTATTGAGCTATCTTCTAGAACTATCACTTTTCTCTTCTACATTATCTATCATTCATCTTTCTTACACATCTCAGCCAGAAGGTGTGTTTTGGGGATTAGCCTAAGGTTACAGGCAGCCCAGGGTGGTGGAGAATTAATATCTTGCCCATCTCCCAGCAAAACGTCAATCACACATAGAGATACAATGGTATATCACTTAGTTCACAAATATAAAATAAATTTATAGAAAATCATATGCATAATTACTGACACTCTAGTAAAATTTCATAGGGTGAAGAAGATCCTGTTAGTGGCAGGAGACTAGAAAGCTAGCATCGTTTGTTATTCATTTTTTTCCCAAGGTTCTTCGAGCTGGCCTGACTTTATGGAGACCAGGGTGAGGGAATGGTGGGCTGAAAAATTTGCACTATCTGAATACAAAGGGTCTACACTGGATCTTTATGTTTGGAATGACATGAATGAACCTTCAGTCTTCAATGGGCCTGAAATAACATTTCCCAGGGACCACAAACACCTTGCTGGCTGGGAGAACAGGGAGGTGCACAATGTGTATGGCATGTTTGTGGTGAGTGAAGGATTCATTGCTTCTCTGGATTCAGAAATGATGCTTCCTCTTTTTCTTCTGTGTTTAAAAACATAAAAATTTTCTTAACTCTTTACTCGGCAGACGTTTTTCCTTTTTTTAGCTCTAAATGGGCAAGATTTTTCAGGATGTCAGTGAGATTTAGGTGTACATCGGTAAAGACATCATATCTTAGGTATTAGTGCATATATTTCAATGAAATAAAATGCAAAATGAAAGGAAATGAAAGCAGCTTTATTAATATCCTTAATTGAAGTATACTTTCAGGTGTTAAATTTGAATCCATGCGTGAAAATATATATTTACACAAAAAAATATTGTCCATTTATTGTCTGGTACAAACACTATGTACACACACTTTTTGTTGATGCTAGGAACACTAATCTGTCGTCATACGATCTATACATCTCTTTTTTCAGCAGGTTGTGAATTCCTATCAAAATCATAAGTCCAAAATAAGCCTTAATTTCAGTGGCATTAGTTTCCTTCCAATCTGGATCGCCATTTTGTTTTTTCGCAATTTTCGGACGTGCGTACTTGTTCGTTTATTCCGCTATCTTGTCAAATGTTTCTTCTTTGAAAAACTGATAGAAGAAAGCCAACTGAGTACTATCATTAGTTACAGTCAAATTCGGCCCCATTTCTGTTATGAATTCTGATATATTCAGTGCTAAAGTACTATTATTCCAACCATGTGCGTCTCCAGATACCCCTTCCCCCTGCCCCCCTTCGATATCCTCAGAATCTGACGCACTCTCGTCCAAAATTTGAAAGATACTACATGTGCACGCTACTGACACTAATGTCACTTCTAATACTATCATCTAATTCAAAAATAAACTTCTCTTACCTCATTATCTGATAAATTGAATCCATTAAACTTCTCATTAACGATCGACGACACTAAGAAATCCATTTGAAACACTGAACGCGAAAAACAAAGAAAACTTTATGAAAAAATGAATGCTGCCACATGAAAATGGTGCGGAAATCGTTGTACAAACGTCATGCTTCCTGTAGAGACCGGATATGATGTAAATATGGAAAGGAAAAAGAACTCTAAGTGAAATCGTTGCAATGGACGCTGTTGGACGATCTGCCCTACACGATGTACGGATGGAGTTGGGTGATCCGCCCGGTAAAGGGTTAATGAGGGAAGATGTTTCCTATTAACATATATTAACAGTACATTGCACTTTAGCATAAGTTTTGTTATTGAAGGAAAATGTCCAAGTTTTGCTCCATTTGTCAGTATTTGCAGCCATACAGTTATACAAGTTTTATTTTTAAAATAAATTGTTTCCACTATTGCTCCATTTGTCAGTATTTGCAGCCATACAGTTATACAAGTTTTATTTTTAAAATAAATTGTTTCCAGTATTGCTCCATTTGTCAGTATTTGCAGCTATACAGTTATACAAGTTTTATTTTTAAAATAAATTGTTTCCAGTATTGCTCCATTTGTCAGTATTTGCAGCCATACAGTTATACAAGTTTTATTTTTAAAATAAATTGTTTCCAGTATTGCTCCATTTGTCAGTATTTGCAGCCATACAGTTATACAAGTTTTATTTTTAAAATAAATTGTTTCCAGTTTTGCTCCATTTGTCAGTATTTGCAGCCATACAGTTATACAAGTTTTATTTTTAAAATAAATTGTTTCCAGTATTGCTCCATTTGTCATTATTTGTTGCCTTACAGTGACATATGTGTTCTGTTTATGCCAGTCTTGTTCATACTACTGTTTGTGAAAAAGGTTGCTGCAAGTTTACTCCTTAAGGTCTATTTCTTTGCATAAAACAATCCAGTAAGTACAACATAGTATTAAGAGTTACTCCAGAATGCGTTCCTCTGTATACAGTTCCTTTTAGGTAAAACTACAGTAAATAGAAAGCATTATCTCAAGACTGCTTGCTAATATATAGGACCTTGACTGTGAAATGTAATACCAGTAGTGATGTGCTTAAGTTTTCTCCAGTTGCCAGTTTCACTCAAGATACTCCTAAGTTATTTTACACATTTTTGACCATTTGTAATGCATTAACAACTTTTTCCACATGGGAAATTTCACTAAGTGAGTATTGACTGCTTCTTACTCAAGATTATTTATGCACTTTACCCCAGTGTATTCTTTTGTCCCAAAGAGAATAGGACTGCTTCTTATCTCAGTAAATATATTAATAGTAACAACATCTTACCAATATATATATATATATACTGATAATTTCTGCACCTTATCCAAATATTTATAATAGTAATAAGTGGTGACTGCATATTACTTCAGTATTTCACTTTCTAACATTACTTTTACAGTAATAGTGATTATACCAATAACGACTGTATCTTTTGCTGCAAGTAGCTCTCATCATATGCAGATGGTGGGTTATATTTATGAGAACCTTCATCTATATTGAAAAATGTATAAAATTAATGGTTGGTATGATTAAAAGAATTGTTAGTTACCAGATTCAGTTCCACATGATGGTGGAGCTTGAATTCACTTAGAAGTAGCAGCAGGGTTTTCAAATAATTCTCTTCATTTGTAGCATGCTGCTACACTGGATGGTTTGCAAAGGAGGACAAACAACCAGGAACGGGCTTTTGTTCTTACTCGAGCTTTCTTTGCTGGCTCTCAGAGAACAGGTGAGTGTTGTTTGAAGAAAACCTGTATATCTCTTGTATCTGAAATGCTGTCCAGATAAATTTAATTCTGTATATTTTTTACAGCAGGGATATTGACATGTTTTATACTTTAAGTTTTTGAAATATAAATTTGTAACCATTTTTTTATTTGAATGAAAGTATTGAATTTGATCTTTGTTTTATTCTTAAATCATATTACCAAGTCTCAATTGTTAGGAGTATCTGCTTTATACAGGTCAAGTTTGTGACATCTAAGATGTGTACCGTGAAAAAGATGTGTACCAGGAAAAAAAGCTGTGTTCGACCTTGGCTAAATGGATTTAGTAAAGTGATAATTTTTCTAAGTGAAGACATAATGGCACTGACAAACAATTATACTTAATAAGGATAGAAACAATTTATTGTAAACACATTGACATAAAAATCTACTAAAATTTTAATGTCAAGTGAAAGTGCATGTAATAATAGTCATCTAAACCATAAATATTATTTCATTTGTGTCATTTAAAAAAGTAAAAATATCTCCCTCTATTTTCCCATCTGTTTATTTCTAACTCTGTTTTGATTTTGGCAGCTGCAGTATGGACTGGCGACAACACGGGAGAATGGGGTCACCTCAAGGTCTCTATGCCTATGATCTTGTCCCTAAACTTGGCAGGCATCACATTTTCTGGCGCTGATGTGGGAGGATTTTTTAGAAATCCAGACAGTGAGTTACTTACCCGCTGGTATCAGGTTGGTAAAATTTCTATGACTAGTGCTCATATTGTAGACACAAAATTGGATTAATTTCTGAAAGACTAGTGCAGACATTGTACAAACAAAGAGAATTGGATTAATTTCTGAAAGTCTAGTGCTGGCATGGTAGACACAAAGAATTGGATTAATTTCTGAATGAATAGTGCAGACGTTATATAAACACAGAGAATTGGATTAATTTCTAAATGAATAGTGCAGACGTTATACAAACACAGAGAATTGAATTAATTTAGTAATGACTAGTGCAGACATTGTACAAACAAAGAGAATTGGATTAATTTCTGAAAGACTAGTGCTGGCATGGTAGACACACAGAATTGGAAATATTTTTAAATGACTACTGCTGGCTTTGTACACACATGAATGTGCACACAAACACTCATACCTTTGAATTCATTTCATTTGAATATCTAGTGTTGACATTTCATGAAGATGCATACAAGTATTTTATTAATTTCTGTATGATTTTGGCAATGCACTCACAGTGTTCAGCATTTCACCATAAGTCAGAAATATATTTGTTACATAGCTTCTGATGATATAGAACAGTCACAAAAATAAAAGCTGTTTTCCAGTTTATTTTTAAAAATAATTTGCTTTGGTCAGGTTTATAAAAATATATTACTTGATGCAATTATTTAAATGATTGCTTGAAAACTAAATTCTGATCTATTTTGATTCTGGTTGTGTCTGTATTTAAATAAGTTTATTTTAAGTCATGATTATTTTCTTAATTTATACTATACACTGCAATTATTGGCTTTAATTCACCTCTATTATTGTGTGGTTGAGTAGCATGTAAGCAAGCGGAGTTTAGTACATGTACCTATTTGTGTCTGGTGTGTAGGCAGCAGCATTTCAGCCCTTCTTTCGAGCCCATGCCCACTTAGACACAAAGCGCCGTGAGCCATATCTTCTTCCTGAAGAAAATCTCAATATTATTCGCTCAGCACTTCGGGCTCGTTACAGCTTTCTGCCTTATTGGTACACACTTTTCCACTTGTCAGAGAAAGATGGTACAGCAATTATGAATCCTCTATGGATAGAGTTTCCAACAGAGAGAGCAACATTTACCATTGATGATGTGTATTTGGTTGGTAAGTGGGTTTATTTTCCATGATGTTTTACATGCATGTTAGCATGTATATCAAATAAACCCCCATCCCCTTCAATAGCACCCTCGCATTATCTCATGTGACAAAGCAGACATAATTTTTTTTACATTTTTAAATTCATTTATATTAACAGTGTACAGTAGATACTCAGTATCTGCTGGGGTTATGTTCCAAAGAATTTTACAGGGTCTGTGTTCCTGAAAATTGTTCAGTATTATGTTCTGAGAACTCCTCAGTATTTACAGGGGTTATGTTCCTGAGAACTGCTATGAAAACTGATAATAATACCTTATATAAAATTATGTGTTCTGTTCAAGCAGTCTCACTATTGAAAAGAAATGAGTAAAGATGTTTAATGTTTGAAAACAGTTGTGAGATAATATATATCATAAAAAAATAATAATAAAATATAAATGCTGATAAATATGATGCTCTTTCTTATTGGAAGTGAAGGAAATTAGAATTAGGAAAAGTTGGATAGTAAAAATTACTGTATTTTATATTTAAAACAGAAGTGTTAATGGTGGGCTGCATTGATATTGTAGCAATATCTAACATTGAAACAACTTGTTGCATTGACAGTTATGTGTTTGAGTGAATATATGTGTGTCTAGTTAAACTGTTTAAGTGCAGCTGCCATGTTACTGCCACAATTCCCAACAAAAATGCAAAATTAATCACATCACATCACATAGGAACAGGTATACAAATGTACTTTCAGATCATGAATATATGGAACTGATCACCACAGATATGGAATCAGGTATTTAGAAAAATGGATAAGCAAAACCTCACATATGCACAGACAACTGTTATATTTTTAAAAAACAGAATACATACAAGGACCTTGTATTTATTGTAATTATTTCTGTCTGTGCAAATTAAAAGTTTTTTTTAAAGTATTTGAATTTGTAACAGTATACGAAAGAAAAACAATTATTTGGGTATAATATGAACATAGAATTGTAGATTTTTTTAATAGGTACTAATGAAAATATTTATATTAAAAATGTACTGAAAACATTGACAATAATGGCCAATGTTTTTTTAGGCTTAAGTTAAAAAAACTTTGGATTTTCTTATTTCCTCTGTGTTCATAGTAATTTTTACTATTGTTTAATTGCAAAATAATGGAACTCTTAAGTATTGAGTGTATTTGTGTCTGCTGCAAATGTAAATATGTCTGATTACACCATTAATAGGATAATGTTGATATGTTGAATACTGACTAAATCCTCTCCTTTATTGCAGGTCCTTCACTGCTAGTGCGACCGGTGACAGAACCTGGAGCCACGAATGCAAATGTCTACTTTCCAGGTGTTGGTGAGGTATGTACACTAGTGTGGAGACAGAACACCTCCATCTATAATTTAAGTTGACAAACTTTTGTCATTATACTTAGGCATGGAAACTGATAGCGCATCACCTGTTTGAGCATTTGACATGGAAACTTATAGCACATCATCTGTTTGAGCATTTTAGATTTTAGAAATGTGACAAGCATGGAAACTGATAGTGTTTGAGCAATTTATGTTTTCTTGAATACAACAGACATGGAATCTTACAGCATATCATTTTGAACAGTTTTTTTTGTTTTTTTTTTACAGAAATATAACAGACATAGAGGTGTTGTCTGTTTATTACTCATTTATTAAACTTTTTTTCTCTCTCTGATTGTTTTTGCAGGTATGGTATGACATAGACACATTTGATATTCACAAAGGTCTACAAGAGGTGAACATCCAAGCTCCACTGTCAAAGGTGAATCTAAGTCTCTTAGTTCCTTTTTTTTTTTTTTTTTTTTAGTAACAAAAGATTGTAATTAATTGTCAGATTCTTTAATAATTGTTTTCTTATATTTATATTTGGCTGTTAATTGGACAGTTATTGATCTAAACACTAATCTTGATTGAAATGCATTCAAATCTAAATCAAGGGTCACTACATTTATTTCTAAAAATAGTGTAATTTAGACTCCTTCATTTTAAACCAGTCATCTTTTTGCTGTTATTACTTCACACCAAAAATGTACGATAGTCAGAT
Source organism: Sinotaia quadrata (assembly GCA_028829895.1). Classification (NCBI taxonomy): domain Eukaryota; kingdom Metazoa; phylum Mollusca; class Gastropoda; order Architaenioglossa; family Viviparidae; genus Sinotaia; species Sinotaia quadrata. The sequence goes on from CM054177.1 coordinate 85,936,276, forward strand.
ATGATTTGTGTTAAGTTAACATTCTCACCTTGATATTTCCTTTAATTTTCATTAATGCTTTTTCATCATACAACCAAATAAATATAAGAGTGTCAGAGTCAAGGGCATATACAGCACACCTTGAGGAGTGGGTGGGTAGGTTTGGATAAACAAAAGAGATTGGCACAATAAGGTTCATACAGTATTCCCTTTTAGTACCATTTTTCACTTGGGTACGGGTGGCTGTTGTGCCAAGTCAGAGCTATGTACTTCAGGTTTTCTGGACAATGTCAACTTTTCTTGCACGAACGTTTTCTGTGCTTCTTTTCAATCCTGTTCTCTAGTCTGTCTCCAAGGTAAGGTAAGGTAAGGTGAATTTTTCTTACTTTCTCAAAGGTGTATTCTCTTTATTCTCTCTGTCTCTGGGAGATAAAGTGAATTTTACTTACTTTCTGCCTCCAAGATGAAGCAAAATGTATTATCTATGCTTTCTGTCTCTTAGATGTATTTTCCTTACTTTCTCTCTCTGAGGTGAAGTAATAATGCAAATCAAAATATTTAAGACAACCACAAGATAAAAAGTCAGACAATTGCTATCAAAGTAGTCATACAGCTCAGATGTCAAATCTCACTGACTCTCTCTCACATACTTGCCTCAGGCACGTGCACACACACACACATACACACACACACACACACACACAAGTAAAGGAAATACACTTTACTTCATTCCAGAGACAGAAAGTAAAGAAAATACACTTTACTTCATTCCAGAGACAGAAAGTAAAGAAAATACACTTCATTCTAGAGACAGAAAGTAAAGAAAATACACTTCATTTTAGAGACAGAAAGTAAAGAAAATACACTTTACTTCATTCCAGAGACAGAAAGTAAAGAAAATACATTTTACTTCATTCCAGATTCAGAAAAAAAAGAAAATACACTTTACTTCATTCCAGAGACAGAAAGTAAAGAAAACACACTTCATTTTAGAGACAGAAAGTAAAGAAAATACACTTTACTTCATTCCAGACAGAAAGTAAAGAAAATACACTTTACTTTATTCCAGAGACAGCAAGTAAAGAAAATACACTTTACTTCATTCCAGAGACAGAAAGTAAAGAAAATACACTTTACTTCATTCCAGAGACAGAAAGTAAAGGAAATACACTTAACTTCATTCCAGACAGAAAGGCAATCTAATTTTGATTTCTCTGACTTATGCTGTTTAAGCTTTCTGACATCTGTTGCCCATATTTCCTCAACCCTGGGTGACACTTTTCATATCTGGTCCAAGCGTTCATCAGCTGTCATACAGACACTAATACTTTAGGTCCACTTGCAGTGGCTGAAGTGGCAAGAGATTAATAACTGAGGGAATTGGGAAACTCGAGGGCTGGGTTTAATTAAAATATCAGAAGTTGGAATGAGTTTAAAATTGCTACTTTTATAATGATTTAGAGAAGTAAGTTTGAAATAGTAACATTATTTAGATTATTATTATTAAATTTAAGATATATTATGATTTTTTACCTTTAATAAGTTTAATAAAATCATGAGAAGGTGAGCTGACATGCCACAGCCGCTTTAGATGTGTATTTAAACATTGGTCAAATGTTACCACTTTGGATACATATTCAGACCTTGATGGTGTTTGGATTCTCAGTTGTAAGCTCTTTAGTCAAGTATGTATTGAAATGGTGTTTGGATTGCTCAGTTGTAAGCTCTTTAGTCAACTAAGTATTGAAATGGTGTTTGGATTGCTCAGTTGTAAGCTCTTTAGTCAACTAAGTATTGAAATGGTGTTAGGATTGCTCAGTTGTAATCTCTTTAGTCTACTAAGCATTGAAATGGTGTTTGGATTGCTCAGTTGTAAGCTCTTTAGTCAACTAAGCATTAAATTGTGTGTGGATTGCTCATTTGTGCTCAGTTATAAAGCCCTTTAGTCTACTAAGCATTGAAATGGTGTTCAAAGAATGAATCCATTATTTCCTCTTAAACTGAAGTGTTGTGACATCTCCATGTGTTAGTCCTGGTTTGTATTTTTCTTTTGTTCCTTCTCTTTTTTTACTAACTCACGCCAGATATTAATTTCAAAAATTTGTTTTCTTCTCCAGATTCCTGTGTATCAGAGAGGAGGTAGCATCATTCCTCGCAAAATGCGTCCTAGACGATCATCCTCACTGATGTTTGATGACCCATTTACTCTAGTAGTTTGTCTTAATATCAAGGTAAGATGACCCATTTACTCTAGACTTAGATCACACCTCAATTCAATAAAGACTTAGATCACACCTCAATTCAATAAAGACTTAGATCACACCTCAATTCAATAAAGACTTAGATCACACCTCAATTCAATAAAGACTTAGATCACACCTCAATTCAATAAAGACTTAGATCACACCTCAATTCAATAAAGACTTAGATCACACCTCAATTCAATAAAGACTTAGATCACACCTCAATTCAATAAAGACTTAGATCACACCTCAATTCAATAAAGACTTAGATCACACCTCAATTCAATAAAGACTTAGATCACACCTCAATTCAATAAAGACTTAGATCACACCTCCATTCAATAAAGACTTAGATCACACCTCTTTAATAAAGACTTAGATCACACCTCAATTCAATAAAGACTTAGATCACACCTCAATTCAATAAAGACTTAGATCACACCTCAATTCAATAAAGACTTAGATCACACCTCAATTCAATAAAGACTTAGATCACACCTCCATTCAATAAGGACAGATCACACAATACAGACTGAAAACCTTTTTTGTGAGGACTTAGATTAAAAGAGGTTGTCAGATGTCAGCAGCAATTTTCATTTTATTACTATATACCAAAATACCTTCAGAGATAATAATTCAGCATATATTATTATAGTAATAATAATATGAATGTAGCGTTCATATACTTAGCAGTAGTTTCCATTTGTTTTTCATGTTTGGACTTAGAATTTGTATTGAGTATGGCTGAAAATTTGCCTCTTTGCAATATCATATTAGTATAAATGTATATTTGTTTTACCAAAATATTCTTAAGTAAATATTTATAAAATAAAATAATGAAGTATAAGTTTAAATTCATCTCATCAGTGATAGTCCTTTCAGATAAAAGAAAATTTGTGTTTTTATTTTGTTTGAATTTTCTTATATCTCTTTTAGCAAGAAGCAAATGGGGTGTTGTATATAGATGACTACCATTCTTTCCACTATAGAGATGGTGCTTATGGATTTGTTCGATACAATTTTAGTCACCACAGGCTTCATAGCAGGTTTGTTCAGATGGTATTTATATCAGTTTAGTTATCATAAATGTATAGTTTGCTTACCATTAAACATGATGTCAGTCATTTTTTCTAAACCTTTGTGTAGTTTAACTATAAAAATAGTGCTGATTAATTCAGACACGTAAAGTAGTTGGGACACACATGATGCTAACCACTTTACTCTGGTACATTGTTTTGTTAATAAAATATTAATATTTAGAGAAAAATTTAATAATTTTTTAAAAATTGTATTATGTATAAAATATTTTGAGTTGGCAGATTAAAGTCTTTTGTAATAAGAGCACGTAAACATAGTGTGAAATTAAAACTTTATTTAACTGAAGAATAAGACAAAACAGTAGGGGAGATAATCCTATCAGTATAGCTGTTTGGTAGTTGTTTTCACACACACGCACGCACGCACGCACGCACACACACACACACACACACACACACACACACACACACAGAAAATAAATAATAAATGCATTTTCAAACCCTGATGTGTTTTTTGTTTGTTTGTTTCATTCAACTGCACACTTTTCTGGTTTTTGTAATGCTGAACATTTGTCAGATCACTATTTGTAGACATTCTTTGCTCATTGTAAATTTGAACAAGGTACCAGCCATATTTTTCCATCATAAACCAGATGTGCATATTATAGGAGTTATACATCCACATGGATGTACCAGTTGTCTATCACTTTAAATGACTGTCAGCATTTTTCTGCCTTGTTTACATTATACATATACACTTGAATTCTCCATGAGTTTGACTGCCAAATATCTCTACAGCAAGGAGAAATAGGAATAAAAGGTCCAGAATTATTTGACTTGCATGATTTAGATATTGGTAGGTAAATTTCTAATGCACTAACTGGGTTCTGCATGAACATATTTTTATTTTCTAGAACAAGCAAAGGGTAGGTAAAGAAGTCAAGCAGGGAGAAAGCACATTATTTACTTAATCACCTACATCTAGTTTGTAAGAAGCATCTAAATAGAAATTTTGTTTGGTTCTTTTGCTGAGTTTATAGATGTGTATTGTTGTTATTTAATGTTATTTTGAATATGATACTAGTTTTTCCAGTGTTTTACTTTTGAGGTGACATGGTACCTGTCAATTTTGTCTGTTGTCTGTTGTAGTGTTTTCATAAAACTCATTTTCCCAGTTTTTGTTGTTTTAGTGTTTTTTACATAGAACACTTTTTTCCCCCTAGTCTTTGTTGTTTTTGTGTTTACATAGAACACTTCCCCCCCCCCCAGTCTTTGTTGTTCTTGTGTTTACATAGAACATTTCTTTACCAGTCTTTGTTGTTCTTGTGGTTTTTTTTTTTACATAGAACATTTCTTTACCAGTCTTTGTTGTTCTTGTGTTTACATAGAACATTTCTTTACCAGTCTTTGTTGTTCTTGTGTTCACATAGATCACTTCTTTTCCCAGTTTTTTGTCATTTGTTATAGTTTCAGCAAATCTGTTTTGCCAGACTTTTCTTCGTTGTAATGTTTGAGTATTGCATCAACCAGTTTTGCCTGTAGTTTATAGCAGTGTTGGGCTTGATACAAATTATTTTTTTTGCCTCTAGTCTGTAGCAATTTGGGGCTTGATATAAATTAATGTTGCCAGTAGTTAGTAGCAGTTTTGGGGCTTGATATAAATTTTGCAAGTTGCTTATTGAACATGAACCAAATCAGGTTTAACAGATTCTTATTTGTTATAATATATCAAGCAGCAAACATACTAGGCTTACCGTATTCTTATTTGTTATATCAAGCAACAAACATACCAGTTTTAAAGGACCCTTATTTATTACAATATATCAAGCATCAAACATACCAGTTTTAATGGACCCTTATTTATTATAATATATCAAGCAGTAAACATACCGGTTTTAATTGACCCTTATTTATTATATCAAGCAGCAAACATACTAGTTTTAATGCACCCTTATTTATTATATCAAGCAGCAAATGTACCAGTTTTAATGGACCCTTATTTATTATTATATCAAGCAGCAAACGTACCAGTTGTAATGGACCCTTATTTATTATATCAAGCAGCAGACTTTTATTAGTATCAAACAGGAAACAATCCACTTTCAACTGACATTTGTTTGTCATAGTATTCAACACAGAACAAACTCATTTTGGTAAACTGTTGTTAATTATAGTACTGAATATGAAACAAACCAGTTTTTGTTTAAGTATTGAACATAAACAAACCATTTTATTGTGGTTATATTACTAAATACACAGTAAAAAAAACTTTTAACAGACTATTATTTAGTGTGCTTTAGCCCATTAATGGTTATTAAATTGCATTAAATTTATAGATTACATCATGACTTAATAGTTTTGCTGGCCAACAGACTCTAGCAGTTTCCATATCAGGGAAGAAGCATGCATTTTCAAATAGATTATTTCAACACAATGGCAAATAGTAGGAATCAGGTACCATACCAACACACCATCAATTTACTAGCATCTATGAAGCACACATTTCATTGTAAAATACATATATGTATATTCAGTCTTTGAGTTTGTTCATGTGACCTGTTAATACTTTATCATTTGCTCTGATGAATGACTTGCCCTCCACTTCAAGTTGTCGCTTTGCAAAGTGGAAGCATGAATATGTTTTGTTAATCAACCAAGCTAAAGTATTTTAGGATATTTGATCTGAATATTTATTCCCTAACCCACTGATTGACTATAGGCTCATAAATAAGAGATCTATATAATTCAGTAAATTATGCCAGTCCTTAATTGTTCAGGATATATTGATAGAGATCTGTTTTATTCAAAAGTACAATAATGCCAACCCCTCCTGATTTCTTTTCAAGTTTAGATAATAAATAAATTTTGAAATTGATCATTCTAATTGATTTAATATTATTTTTTAAAAATATTTAAATCTTTAACCTTCCATTTCAGTTATTACTGGTGGAAGAAAAAAAGTAAATATCTAGATACTGTGGTATAAAAATAAAAATAACCAGACAAGGAATAGATTTAATTTGGGACATAACCATTTTCCCAGATAGTGTTATAATGTTGAATATATGTACAAGTTTGGAAGACTGTTATTAATTGTAGTAATGTACTGAACAGTGCTAACATCATTTGTTTCTCAGTTTCTCTTTATATAGGAATGCTTGAAGTAGTTTACTGTGTTGTAATGTTGATCATGATACAGACTAGTTTAGCAGACTCTTGATCATGTTTATAAAAATGGTACTGACTACTTGGTAATGTTGAAATAACTGAATTTGTCAGGTTATTTTGTTGTCAGTTATGATGTTGAAAATTGTACAAATAAATTTTTTCTTCAAAACTGTTCATTTGATTATGGAACATTATGCAATTCAAGGTTTTGTCACTCAGCTTTTATATGTTGTAAAACTAAACATGATACAAGCCAATGTTTCCAAACTGTTGTTGTTTGTTGTAGTGTTGAACATGGTGCACATCAGTTTTCTACAAAGGAGTGGTTGGAGCGTGTCATCATTGTAGGACTCCCTCATGAACCTAAGAGTGTTTCATTGCAATATTCAGGTAAGATCTTCAGCCACCTTCACCCACTTGTTCATGTCAAATCTTAAGTAGTCATTTACTGGGTGTACAGGTACTTCTCTAATTTAGATAAGATCTTCCACAGCCACCTTGGCCTCCCCTTTTTCAGATAAGAACTTCACAACCACACTTTCTTCATATGCTCAGATAAGATCTTCCACAACTACCTTGGCCTCCCTTGTTCAGATAAGATCTTTCACAGCCAACTTGGCCTCCCTTGTTCAGATAAGATCTTTCACAGCCAACTTGACCTATCTTATAGGTCTTATACAGCCACCTTGGCCTCCCTTGTTCGGATAAGATCTTCTGCAGCCACCTTGGCTCTTATCCTCTACAGCCATCTTGGCCTCCCTTGTTCAGATAAGATCTTTCACAGCCACCTTGGCCTCCCTTGTTTGAATAAGATCTTCAACAGCCACCTTGGCCTCCCTTGTTTGGATAAGATCCTCTATAGCCATCTTGGCCTAACTTGTTCAGATAAGATCTTTCACAGCCACCTTGGCCTCCCTTGTTCGGATAAGATCCTCTACAGCCACCTTGGCCTCCCTTGTTCGGATAAGATCCTCTACAGCCACCTTGGCCTCCCTTGTTCGGATAAGATCCTCTACAGCCACCTTGGCCTCCCTTGTTCGGATAAGATCTTCTGCAGCCACCTTTACTAGTATGGTATTGTCTGTTTATGGCATGTTCCCATGGTACCAATGAAATGGTGTGTATTCTCTAACAGTTGTTATGTTTTATTAATAAATTCTTTGTTATATTTCTTTTTTAATTTTCAAATAATTAATAATGTTCTTTAAGTATTGAATTGCTTAAATTTTATTTTGTGTGTGTGTGTGTGTGTGTGTGTGTGTGTGATTATTTTACAGGCCTTGGGGAGGAACGGCACAGTGAAGAGTTAAAGCACATTTTTGACAACTCTGCGAAAGTGTTGACCATTAAGAAGCCTGGAATAAATATTTTAAAATCTTGGACCATTAGTCTGCACTAAAATTGTTGATGTATATGTTATTATTATTTTTTAATTTTCACAGAAGTTTTGACAACAAAATGCTGGGTACAAGTTTGTTTTGAATGTTGAATCTTGAATGAATTACATGTAGAATGACTTGGCGTATACTACATGTTTTAATTAATGCTAGTTTCTGAAGATGTAAGTTACTTGTCTGCATTAATAATTAAAGTTGACATTTATTTTGTAATTAGTCTTTCATTATATATGGCATTTCATTCAATCAGAACCAGCGAGCTAGCCAGTCATTCAAATGCTGTTGTATATTTGTGGTTTTTTTTGGTTGAAAATTTATAAACACTTATAACTTTAATTTTAAGTTGTTTTTTTTTCCATTTTAATGTGATGTGCATGCAACACAAACACTCCTAATTAATTTTTTAATATTGGTATATTTGACCGAGAGTAGAAATGATTCAAACTTGGTTGTTTGAAGGGATTTGCTTAATGTAAGAAACAAAAGAAAGTATAACAAACACCATTTTAAAACTGTATGTTTGTGAATTTAATTTATGGAAAATGAAAATGGATGGCTGTACTTCAATCTAGTTAGAAATTTCAGTCTCGGTAAATAATGATAATTTCCCTGAATTATTTATATAATTGTTTCCAATCGAGACTTCTTAACAAGAGTTTGCCTTTAAACATTACAAGCTAATTAACCTGTTAATTTTTATAGCAGATAACATTCCCAACAAGGATATGTTTGTATTTTGTTTTCATCAAATTTTGCTCATACAATGTGCATTAGTTTATATTTTCATGCTGTGGGATGCTTTACTGTCAACTAGATCATTAAAAAATATTAAAATGCTTATCTTTCAATGTACGCTGATTTTTCTATTTACTGCATTGAAGATATTCTGATATTTATATGTTTTAAAAATAATGTGGTTTATCACTATTGTTAGATAATTAATATTGTTGTAATTTTGTACCCAGTTAACTGCAGTTTGGCAATAAATAGGGAAAGCTGCTGATATTTTCAGAATACTTTTGAATTTAAGAAAATTGGAAATATATATCACTATATATATAGGCTTAAAAAAAGTAATAATTTTTTTATTTTGTTCCAAATGTTCATTACTATAAATGAACATTGTCTGCTTTTGAGCTACGCAAACACTACTTTGCATTTAAGTGATGTAACCCTTCTGTAAATCTTGCTGTAGATATGTACTTTTTCTAAAACTATTTTTTAAGTGACATTCAGTTATGTTGGAATAGGATGTGAAATTTAAAGTAGATGAAGAAATATTTGCTCAAAATGATGGATTGATGAATTGATCCAACTGATATCCCTCACTTTAAAAAAAATATATTATAGCATGAGCATAAAAATTTAACAAGATCTGCTTTTTTTGATTTATGTAAAAGAATCACCTAAATTCACATTGTTATCAAATGACCAAACTTTTCTCACTGAAATTTGATGTTATTAATTTTTTAGAAAGAAATTTGAAGTTAAAGTCTAGATGCAAGAAAAAGTTGATCTCTTTTCCACTAAGTTTATCATATAGTAAAGATCATGAGTGTGCTTTTGCTTGAAAGTAAGCAGAAATAATAATCTATTACTTCCTGTGTACCATGATTATTACTTTTTCTTCTTTTTAAATGGCTGATCTAATATTTGAGTCATCCATCACAGGATGTAACTCTATACATTTTTCCTGAGTCCTGGAAAACTCCTTATCCTTAAAAACATGAAATATTCATGATCTTTGTTGATAAAGACTTACAGAGCAATATGAATTATTAATAGTAGTGTTTGTTAAAACAGTTGTGCAAAAGAAAAATGTTACACAGCAATACAAATTATTAATTGCCATGATTCACTGAACCTGTTCAGGAGCACTCACTGCAGTGTTGACAGGAAAGTGCTACAAATAGAAAGCAGTGTCAAAGTTATGGGTATACATTCAAATGTACAAAATTACAGTTTTAAATACAAGAATAGATTTTACAGATTTCTTATGACTTAGTAATATCTCGAGTAAATGATGCTTTTTCTTTGAAAGAATTATAGGAACAGAAACCTAGATGAGAGAAGTTTGCATGATGGCCCATTACTAAAGTATTAGTGTGTGAACAATGTTTTGAAGTATGTATGATGACTGAAGCAGCAAAAGACTTTGCATTGTTTCACCCAAAATCACTTTCCTTGCTGTCAAATTGATGTTATACAATAAAACATAAACACTTTTTTCTTGTATTTGTCAGACATATGTTTAAATTTGTTTTATGTTCTCCCTCTCTAAAAATTTGTTAAGCAGACATGTTTTAATGTTCTAAAAAGTGTTTTTCTTTTATGCCGTGTCAAGCATACATATTTGAAATCCTGAAAGCTTTTTTCTTAGTTTGCCCAGCATACATGTCTAATGTCAGAAATGCTTTCCTTGTTCTGTATTTGTCAAACATCAGTTTTAAAAGTTTTTTCTTATAGTGTGTTTGACCATCATATATGTCTATTGTCAGAAATGCTTTCCTTGTTCTGTATTTGTCAAACATCAGTTTTAAAAGTTTTTTCTTATAGTGTGTTTGCCCAGCATACATATTTGAAATTATAAAAGTTTCTTTTCTGATGTTATTCGTGAAGCATACGTACTTAAGTGCTGAAAGTTTTATCTTATATTACGTCTCTCGAGCATATTTGAAGTTCTCAAAGTTTTTGTGTTTGTTAAGTATGTGTGTCTCAAGTTTAAAAAGTTTCTTTTTATATATTGTGTTTGTTAAGTATGTGTGTCTAAAGTTTAAAAAGTTTTTTTTTATATATTGTGTTTGTCAAGTATGTGTGTCTCAAGTTCAGAAAGGTAAAAGTATGGTAGTGGATTGTGGTGTCATCAGTAACAGATTGAAACATTTTTTGTTTAAAACAGTATGTTAATATTTTAGTCTCCAAAGATTCAGCATAGTTGTATGACAATAAATAATGTGCTTTAGCATTAATACTATTAGCTGCTGATGGGGAAAAAAATAGGATCTTTTAATACTGTTTTACAGTTTAAATTATTTGCAATTGCCACTATATATCATTGTTTATAAAAAGGTAAAGATAATGTTTACCTTTTTTTGGTGAGGTTTAGCAATGCTATTAGATTTAATCTGTTTTTTTGGAACAGTTTTATCCATTTAAAAACAGATTTATTGTTGTTGTCAAACTGGATCTGGTTTACTGCAGTGGCCATTCTTTTACGTTTTGTTGTAATAGACTAATTTACTGCAATTGGGCTAGATTTTCAATACACAATTGGGGGTGGGGGAGAGAGAGACTGGATCTGGTTTACTGAAATAACAATGCTATTGAAAGTGTTGGGTTGGAGTGGGTGGGTGCTCGGACTGGGTCTGGTTTATTTTTTAGCAATGCCTCGTTTTGAAAGGGTTTTTCACATTAGATCTGCAGGGTTTTTACTCAGATCTATAAACAAGGTTCTTGTTTACTTAGGGAGATCTTTCAGACATAATTAAAAGTGGTGATCATTAAACATTTAGCAATGCTATCATTTATATATATACACGGGTTTTAATTTAGATCTGTTTTTAGTTGTTTTATTTAATAGCAATGCTGACAAATTTAAAAACTCAAAATTGAAATTTGGATTTACTTGCCACATTAACTTAGAGGTGGAAGTAAAGGATCAGAACATGACTAAATATAATCACACAACTTTATTTTGGTTGGCGAATGTATTGATGATGAAATAAAATGGTTTGCTGCGATATATTCCTTGGATTAAAGTTAGTTATTTGGCTTTGCGTGCATGAACACATTCATTCTCATGAAACTATTTTTTTTAATGTAAACTGATAGTGTCTGAAATAATGGTGCTCAAAATGATCTAAAAGTGTTGATGAAGTAAGGGAACAACAAAAATAGTGTCTGAAATAATGGTGCTCAAAATGATCTAAAAGTGTTGATGAAGTAAGGGAACAACAAAAATAGAGAAAGTGTAAACATTCCGGGTTTTGCTAAGATCTCTCTACAGTTAAAAACACCATAACTTATCAGTCAACATTCTTGATGTTAATATTTCCTCATCCAATATACAGAAATGCAATTTTTAAAGGCAGTCTCCACTAAATTAATATTAAAATAGTAGATGGCCTGGAAAAAATAGATGATAATTACTGCCTACATATTTTTTCATTGTATGAATCTTATGCCAATCTAGGTAATGAAATCTAAATGCTATCCTTTCCCATTTCATCCATATATTACCCAATTATGTATTTCTACTGTCATCATGTACAATTTTAAGATGCGAAATGATGATATTTTCCTCTTGGAACTGCAGTCTAGCAAGATATGTAGCTAGTCATCCCTCGGGATTAAGGTATGAGCAAATTAAAAATATTGATTATGTCTTCAGCAGTTCAAAGCAATTTATATCTGCATATGACTGAACAGACAGACCTGATTACCTAAGAAAATCCTAATTATCCTATCCATTTGAAAATTAAAAACATTTTGAGAATATGGTCTGAAAGTTAATCAGCAAATTTATATGCTAAATCCTACCAAAGAATGCGTTTGAGTTACTGAAATGCTTGCAAAATAATTTATTTGAACATGTGGCCAAAATGGATAAAACATTTCACCTTTAAATGGAGATCTCACAATATGTCTACACTGTATGACAGTTGATACTTTGCAAATGTAGAAATGTGCATTTCATTTGCTCATTCTTTCAGTGACTATATAGTACAGCCTTTTTCAACCTTTTCACCCTGGAGGAACCCTTGAAATAATTTTCAGGTTTCAAGGAACCTCTACATAAAAATTACTATATCTACAGTGCTCGTTTTCTTCACTCACGATCTTTCAGGAACCTAGTGACCTCTTATGGGACTCCAGTTGAGAAACCCTGCTATAGTAATTTATAATTCTGAAACAAAGTATAATCTCTGATGGTAAACACTTTGAAAATCCACTTCAACTATGTGCTGTAATGTATTAATAACTAAATTGATAAAAAGATAATAAGAAATATTGGTTTCTGAAGTGTAGATATAACCTTTTAGATATCCTGCATACTTTTTATGTAATTCATATGCTCTTTTAAACTATAATAAATAATATAAATGTGCAAAGGACACTGGATGGACAAATCTGTAAAGTTTTACAATAGAGGTGCTTGGTCTGTATACTATTGCTTACATAACACTAAGATACGGTAAGCTTTAACTCTAATCATTACTCATATTTTAATAAAATCTGTTTTTGTAATGTAAACTCAAACTCTCACATGTGTTGCCCAAATACACATAAATGAATTTATATCACTCAGAAATAGATTACATTTTAATATTTCGATGGCTATTCACATAATTTACTTCTTCATTAAGATACAGTATACAATCTTTGTCATCTTTAATACAGGCTTTCACACTCTTTCCTGAAACAGTCTTTATAAAGTTTACAAGGCAAAACAATATTCATCTTGATATTTTAATCATTCATGAATGTATAAATATTATTGGCCCTCAAGATAACAAAAGTAAATGTCTGTAATAACAAAACATAGCAAAGAAATCTGTGTATAAAATAGGAACTGGTCCAGTTATATACAGTGTGATACAATTCTCAGCATTCAGACTGCACTCGCAATTGTCCCATGAGCTGAGCATTTCAAGTCCAAGGTGTATGCAGTATTTTGTTTCTTTGAAAAAAAAAAAATTATAAATAGCATGGTCATGAGCCCTTTAGCACCATACAATGCTTTACAAAATTATGAGCTCATCAAATGTGCAATGCTTACAAAAATTGTGAAAAATTCCTTGAGCACATTAACATTTTCATTAACTGACTTTATAAACCACTCTCAAAGCAGTTGGAGTATGCCTCTTTATAAATACATTCAAGGTATAGGCTTCAGAACATTACTAGACGAGTTGAGCCATGGAACAACATAGCCCTTTAAAAATGTGTGTGCATTTGGGAGTGGTCTATTCAGAATTGATAGGACAGTTTAAAGACTGCTTGGTGCTTCTAAATCTCTTGTTTTAAAATTTTAATGACTGATTCTTTTAATAGGGTTGTTGTGGGTTTTTGTTTGTTTTTTTGTTTGTTTTTTGATTTTTAGGAGGAGGGGGAAGTCAGGTATAGGAATATTTAATAAATGATAAAATGTGCAAATAGCAAACTGGATTTGGGAAAAAGGTGTAAGTTATTTTTTTGAAAAATCGGCTATAATTGTAGCAGGAGCAATTTGTACCATTTGTTTTCCTGCTGTGACAGAATAATAACACAATTACATATTTTGTCATGGTGTCAATTTTGCACAAGTTTGAATCAAATCAAAAAAACTGATTTTTTCCTCCAAAGATGTGATATATACAATGTTTCCTATTCATAACTTTGTCAGAAATATCACAGCTATTGTTTGTGCTGGGCTACCTGTTTCAGCTTTCAATTTTCTAGCCATGGTTTGGATTGTACTGTTTTGCTTGCAGCATTTCTAAAAGAGTTTTTAAAGTCACACAGTGAGAAAGTATATTATTTACATATATAACAAATGAATATAACAAAATTATAATGGTCTGCCTGTTGAGTTTCATGAGCATACTCTGAAAAGTCATGAAGACACAATGTAATCAAGAAATATTCTTGTAAAATTACTCTCCATCTACTATAACAACCAAATGCTGTAATAAGTGTGTATAAATAATATACTTTATGAAAAATATTTCTCTTAAAACTATAATACACAAGCTATAAAAAAATATATATTTGATCTTGTTTGTCTTAATTCAAACTCTTCTAAACTTCATAACTTATTGGTCATTTACTTTGTGATAGCTACTAGTTTGAAATATTTGTGACAGTCCTAATATGGTTGGCTGTTTCAGTAGATTACCTGCTATAAACAAGTAATTACCTCTCATTAGAAACCTGTCAAAATATTTATCAAAAGTGAATTCTATTTTAAACTAATGCTCTGTAACTAATAACAGTAAAATAATTCAATCACTTACCTTAATCAATGAAATAAAATATTATTTAAAATTATTCATTATTTAAAAAAAAAATTGCAATCTATACAATAAATTAATTTCAAGTGATTAACAAACAAGAAAAATATATTGCAACCCATTACCTATCAATGCATTTCAATAAAATAAATCAATTTTAAACTGCAGTGAGCATGTGTATTGAAAATCTAGTTAAATTTGCAGTAAATCAGTCTGTTACAGCAAAACAAAAGATGCATAATTTTATAGAAAAAGAATTATATAAAAGAAATACATAACTTTCACATCATTTTGATAACATATTTTAAGTGCATTAGAACATTTTAATAAAATTTGAAATTAATATCTATCTGTACATTAATTATGCCTTTATTTAGAAATGCTATTTGGAAACCTTAAATCAAATCTAAGTACATAAGTATCTTCCTAATTGATAATTCTTGTGCAATCCTGTCTGAAGTAAATTAGCATTGGCCCAACTGATTCAGTGATTGCAATTCTGCCTGAAGTAAATTAATATCAGCATAGCTGACTTGCAATCCTATCTGAAGTAAAAATGTATCTGCCAAGTGCTCTAGTTGATTGCAGTAGTAAGTAAAATAGCATTGGCCCAAATGAATGCAATCCTATCTGAAGACTGGCCTAACTTAACTGCATTCTTATTTTAATTAGCATCAGTAATTCTATCTAAGTCAATGTGAATGTAGATGGTGTTAAGTGCCCTCACATCTATTTATTTATATATTTTTTTATTTATCAAAGCATTTGACGTTTTCTCTACAGAGGAAATGCCTATGGCCAAAACTACAAACGAATTATTATACCGTGTATACAAATTCTCAATTCTAATGAAAGAAAGAATTATTCAACTGTCCATAAGCTCTCAATTCTAGCATGAAAATTGTACAAGTTCTTAATTCTTTATAAAATATTACACTCTGCTCAAGCTCTTAATTCTAGAACAAGAATTATTAAACTCTGTGTAATCAGCAGGTTCTGCTGACTTAAGTATCCTAAAATTATTAACAAAATTTAAATTGTAAACAGCATAGAAAGCCAACATCCAACTAAATGCTTGCTTTTAAATGTAAATGAGAAATGGCTAAGGATACCCTGTCTGTAATCCTCAGTGAAATTAAAAACTTGTGCTACCAACTCCACCCCACCAATCCAAAATAACATATTTTAACAAGATGTATATGTTCTTTTAAGTGTCTCATGTTTTGGTAAAGACTGAAAATAAAGCACAGGCAATGACTCTGGTAAAAGCAACTGTTTATTTCAGTAAGTTGAGTATGGGGAAAATTTTAATAAACTTTTGTGCTGTAATGCTTTTTAGAAGCAAATAGGCATACAGCTCCTAGAATCAGAATGCAAAATATTGACATGTTGCCTTTGTCACTACTGCTATATGAACCCATGTTCTTTTTTAGCAAAAGTTCACCATTATAAGAACCCATGTTCTTTTTAGCAAAAGTTCACCATCACAAGGACCCTTGTTCTTTTAAAGCAAAAGTCACCATTACAAGAACCCATGTTCTCTTTAGCAAAAGTTCGCCATTACAAGAACCCATGTTCTTTCTATCAAAAGCTCACCATATAAGAACCTGTGTTTAAGCAAAAATTCAGCACCTTGCATAAATATACTACCATTATTCACTGATTCAGTCAAAAACATGACACTTTTGTATAAATACCTCATTACTTCAGCATCTTGCATAAGTATACTACCATTATACTACCACTGATTCAGTCAAAAACGTGACACTTTTGTATAAATACCTCATTACTTTAGCAATTGTAAAATTCCAATGGCCAGAAAGGAGGAGTTTGCAATGTGCGTACCATTCTTTGGCTCCATTCTTGTATATTACAAACTATTTTCAACAAATGTACAAATTACAATGTATAGATATGCATACTGTATATGTTCTACTTTAGAGGATGAACACTCAGGTGAACATAAAGAAATCATATACAAAGCACTCTTGATATTTTCTTTTTACAAGACACAAAAGCAATTAAGGCAATAATATTTATATGCATGCATACTATACAGCAGCTGTTGCATTTCCAGAAACACGAGTTTATGTAAGTGAATGGATAAAATCATTTTATATTGGTGGGAATATTTATTTCTCCATTTTTTTGCATCTTTCACAAACATATACTATTGCCTTTACTTTCCTTTATTTCGTAAACACATTTTATTTAGAATTAATTTTTAAAATGATGGAAAAAATTACTTTTAAAGCTTACAGTAGTTGGATCTCAGTTACTGAAATTAAGTATGGCAAGAGAGAGCTCAACATGAAATGTGTGAGTACTGCTGCAGACAATGTGCATGTTGCTCCATGAACGTGTGCTTTCTCACAATATACTATTTTTTAACAATAGTGAAAACAACACTAGAACAAGATGACCAGAAAAGTACATTATGTAACTCAGTAAGAACCAGTATGTTACACAAATTCAGGCCAGAGAATTGTATAAAAGAGGATCAATGTACCAGGAAAAATTAACGAACCCAAAAAGAAAACTGTTGCAAACATTGCCTTGTCAACAAAAGTTTTTTAATTGGCAAACAACTGAAAAATGATTTGGACTAAAAAAGGTGTGGCATTGTTCATGAGATGTAGCTTTTTCTTGATGGCGTGAGTGAACTATTAATACATTAGTCAGTGTTAATTTTATTTTGTCTTGAGTAGAGCTGTAAATCGTAGTTAAAGACTGGTTTATTTTCTTCTCTTTAGCATCATCTTTGCCACTCATTGCCCTAACATATTACGTCTATGAATCTTAATTTCTAAGCAATTTCAGTTACTGGGACTGTGGGAGTAATATGTGCTGTATAATCAGAGATACATGCCAAATCTAGCAAAGCATATAATTTATATACATATATCTACAAATCTTACAAATGTGGGCATAATTCAGATTATTTTGAGGAAAATACTTTTTATTAATATATGCATATATTTAATACACAGTATATAACAAATAGAATTTTAACTTCAAATTAAACGGACTGTATGGAGTTTGAAACTGAGTCAGAATATAAATGTTTATATATACTATAAAAACATTTTAAGTGGTTCAGTCCTCTACCACTTCTTTGTTGTGGAGAACTTAGGAATGAATTTCATTGATATTAATTTACAAGAAAATATCCAAGCTATAAATATACAGGCAAAGCAGAAATCATTGTTCGTTCACTGTCTTCAATAAAATGAAACACTTAGCTATTCTCAGTCTTATTTCTGCAAGAACTTGATGAATCTGCAAGCCCAGACAGCCATCCTCATTGCTAGAACTTAATGAGAATGCAGGCTCAACCAGCCAAGTTCTCTTCTAGAACTTAAAGAGATCGCAACCCCAATCTTCTCTGATGACATACTATCAAGGTCATTGTTCAGCCAGTTTAACTGGAAACTGCAGATCCAATCAGTCACGTTCTCTGCTGAAACTTGTTAATGAGACTGCGGACCCATCCTCTCATGAAGACAATATTATCAGGGTCATTGCTCAGTTGGTCTAGCTTGTTCATGGACCCTACACGTGCCACTGTTGCACTTCCTGTGTCCTTGTGTTCTTCGCTGCTTCTTCCACACTCATTCTCTCTCTTAACCCTTTCTAAGTCTCTTCCCTTTTCTCTCTCTCTTCTGCCTCTCTGTACTTCTCTTCCTCTTTCCCTTTCTAGAGTTATGCTTGTAGAAGAGAGTGGTTCTGAAGTTACTCTGTGGACAAACTGATTGCCAAAACTTGTGTGCCCAGCACGTGACAACCGCGGAGAACTGGGAACAAAGAATGGTGGGCTTGTAGCTCTTGCTCCTGCTCTGTCTTCACTCACAGATCGTATAGATGTACGGGTTTTATATGAAGCATTTTCATGTAGGCTCTTGAGTCGCTGACGAATGAGGGCACTTGGCTCTCTACGTCTCACTTCCACTGGTCTAGGGTTGTGGGGTTTGAATCTCTCTTCAATGTACTGGACCACTTCACGAATAGATTTGCGTGGAATCACTGCCCCATCTTTTTCACCTTGTGCAGAGTCCATGTGGCCATTGGCAGTCAAAGGCTCATGAAAAATATCTGATTCAAAAGCTATTGAGAGCCTACGCTCATAGAAACTATCTACAGAGTTACCTGATGAATTTGAATTATGCCGTCGTCTCATAGACACAGACTCTTCAGCATCCATATTAGGGTGAACAGAAGTTGCTGAGTCAACATGGTCTTGGTCGATTCTATGAACAATTTCACGAGAATCATCCCAATATATTGAAAGGCCACCCAAAGTGTGGTGAGACTGAGAAACATTTTGTAGAATTGTTTTGGGGGGTTCTTTTTCAGATGGTAGAGATGCTTCTTTGTTAACTAAATCACCACATTCTTTGCTTGCTTTCTTATTTGTAGGGGAGAGAATAGGTTCGAGCCCAACTGGTAATGTATTTGCCATCCGCGAGCCAATCATGCGTGACCCAAGTGCATGCTCGCGAAGAACATCATACAGTTCTGCTTTGTCGTTAGACTTGGGCGTAGCAATGCTGTCTCTTGAGGCAGATAAACCAAGACCCAATTCTTCATCCCGTGACTTTCTACCACCCAGCTTATGTGTCAAGACATTCAGTTTGTTTTTGAGTGTGCCAACTAGGCTGTCACTGGATACACTATTCTGACTGTCATGGGAAGATGTGGATAGGGATGACACACCAGACAACCGGTTTGGGTTTGGGTCATGCCAAGTGTGAAACTGGCGGGAAGTGCTGCTCCCATCATTTGACGATGAGGAAAGTGAGGATATTCCTGACAGGCGATTGGAGTGGAGTTCTTCACAACTAAGTAAGGGATGTGGACAAGACTGTGATGGGCTAAGCTCAGTTAGGAATGGAAACTTTGATGGGAGGGTGGGAGTTTGAGACAAGTTTGACTCACAGTATTTTTCCATCTCAGCAACTATGCGATTACTTTCTGCTGCCAGAGCTGCAGATTTGGGTGATAATGGTGCACTGATCTGCCCCTGAGACATGGGCTGCTCTCTGTCTTGAGAAATCATGTGTCCCTCTCCTATCATGGGTGAGCTATTCTGAGTGGACCACTTGGGGGAAAGAGGCTGCCTATCACTTTTAGATGATAAAGATTCAGTGGGAGGGAACTGAAAAACTTGCTGCGAAAGAGGCACTTGGGGAGATTTCAGTGAGGAAGAAAGTTCTTTGTGTGAAAGTGACCTTTGGCACTGAGCAGTGGATGGCACATTTTGATGGCCTGAGAAGACTGGTAAGTTAGAATCACAGCCTGGGGTACCTGGTTGGTCAGTTCTGCTATTTAATACATCTACACTGGGAAGATGGTTATCAGTACTATTAGTGGTATTTAGAACTGCTGAACAAATCTGCTGGTTGACTGGTTTATCACTGTCTTCACTCTTAGAAATTTCCACAGGTGATTTCTCATTTTGATCATCCGAACATTCTTGAGAATACTTCTGAACTATCTCCCTGCACAGAACTTCAGGGTTTGTGCCTTTGACACTTTCACGAAGCATATTTTTGGGCTTGACTTCTCCTGCAAGAGGACTTGGTTGGTTTAACTTGCTTAAACTGTTTGCTCTCTCCCTTAAGATCGGGTCTGAAGAGTTCCTGTTCAAATACACCATCCAGTCCATGTTTTCCTTACCACCACTTCGCCTTAATTCCATTACATCAGAACTTTTTCGCTGATACCCATTGGTGTCTAGAACAGCAGGATTCCAATCCCTTCTCTGTGCACTAGAAAGACTGGAAGAACGTAGTTTGACATTTTTTGCGTTATTTAGCACTTCGTGTCTTACCTCTGCTGGTGGACTCTCTGTATTTCGGACCCAGGGATCTTCATTAACGTGTGAAAGGTCTGTCATAGAACCATGGGTCAGTTTGTCGACACTGCTCCAGTTGGTTAGCTTGGCCTTGCTTTGATCTGCCTTTGGTTTATCTCCCAAATAAAGGCCTCTTCTTCGAAGAAGGATTTCTCGTGATCTACGTCCATAAACATCGTGAAGAGCTGGCACCTTCGCTTGCATGCCATCATCAGTGCCTTCCCAGCGACGGCGGAAATGGTGAGCACTCACTGCAGTGGGTGAGCTCACAGAATTCATGGTTTCACCATTTTTATCATCGTCAGCAATCAACCCATCAGAACTCTTGGAGATGTCTGTCTTCTTTAAATCTGCTGTCAAGTGCTTCGTCCTTCCTTTTATTTTCTGTGCTGGCCGCCTTTCTAGGCGGTTGAGGGCTGGCATGCTGGAATACATGGCTTTCTTGGAACCTTCCTCCTGACTTTGGTTCTCATCAGAGTCTGAATCACTGGAATTCTCTGATTCTGATGGACTGCTTAAGCAGACGTCATTCTCAAGGTCGCTGTGAATCATGTAAGAGTCCTCCATTCTGTCAGGATTGTAGATCTCGGTTGGTGGAGATACAACCACTGGCACCACGTGGGTGAGGTCTTGTGAAGATATGGGCTGCGTGCGAACAGCTCGCTTGAAACTTTTTTGTCGACGACGCTGAACTGCAAACTCAGATTTACTCTCTGAGAGAGTGTGCTCACTTGGCGACTCAGCTGAGCTGTTGGGACTACTTGCGGTTATGGTGGAACTGCTTTTCCGGCCACTCTCAGACATTCTTTCTGCATTCTCTTGCATGTTTTCTTCAGACCACTGGTGGCTTGAAGAGGGGGACTTAAGACTGACAGGCATCTGAATGCCAGGCAATGAAGCGCTGCTTGCATTTGCTAGCATCTGCACAACAAACACAGATTTTTGAATATTTGGCAAAGTTAATTTTACATTCAACCCCACACACACATCCTCCCTGCACAACAAACACAGATTTTCAAATATTTGGCAACGTTAATTTTACATTCTAAACACACACACACACACACACACACACACACACACATCCTCCCTGCACCACAAACACAGATTTTCAAATATTTGGCAAAGTTAATTTTACATTCAACCCCCCCACACACACATACACACACACATCCTCCCTGCACAACAAACACAGATTTTCAAATACTTGGCAAAGTTAATTTTACATTCAACCCCCCCCCCACACACACACACACACACACTCACAAATCCTCCCTGCACAACAAACACAGATTTTCGAATATTTGGCAAAGTTAATTTTATATTCACCCACCACCACCACCCCTGTAATTACTATTTAAAAAAGTGAATAAACAAATTTTGGTCATTATAAGAACCTTAAAAAGGAATACACCAAAAATGTTGTACCTAAGTACTAATTCAAACTCTTTGAATACATGTTTAAATTTAGTCTAATTTTATTTAATTATTTGGGTTTTTTTGCATGATTATTTAATTACCAGACAGAAGTGTCAGGATGTAAGCATTTAAAATGTTCCCTGTCAATTGAATATTTTTACTTTTAGTGCTTACCATAGGCAAAGCATCTGGTCTGGTAGAGAGCAGTTTAGAATCGGACTTGCGTGATGCCTTTGGGGACTGAAGAAAGATGGAGGAGATTATAGCCTTGCATTTTGATTAGTGTGATTCATTTCAAATGTAATAAATTCCTTTTGACATAACTAAGCACCTGCTTTATTTTGTCACAAAATCTATAGTCTGCCTTGAATTCAACTATTGCATTAAATTTTAAACATGTTTCATTCTTTTGTTCCACTGCCTTAAAATATCAAAATAATATTTCAAACATGCATTTTACAACTATTAACAATTAGTTACAATGACTATCAACACTAATATAAATTATGTAAAAGGGAAATAACTGATAATTATGGCAAAATGCATCAAGTAAACATTTGCTGCTGATTTCAAAATTGTTAAATAGTTTAGAGATTAAAATGTTTTTAAAAATAGAAACATAAATATAAAATACTTGATACATTATGCGTATATTTACAATAAAATTTTCTTACCTTATTTTTCGTGATACCTGTAAGACAATAAGCAAATAAATATTTGAATACAATGAATGGGAACATCAAATACTATGTGAAATTTCAAAAGGCTGAATACAGTTTTACATGTCAAGACAAAACATCCCTTTATTAATTCCAAAAAAAGTAATCTGCCATGACTTTGTTCAGTAATTGTTCACAAAACATCACAAAGAAAACCTTTGAATTTACTGCATGCTTAAACTGTTTCCCCTAGGTAGTATTTATCAATTAGGCACATGATATGAAAATGACAAAAAAAACTTTTGAATATAATGCATGCTTATTTTCCATAGGTTGTAATTAGCAATTGTCCACACAACATAACAAGAAAATCGTTGAATTCACTGCAGGCTTAAACTAATTTTCCAATGGAAAATTCAACATTGCCTTCATATGCTGTTTTTCATTAAAGATAATTGCTATTTTAAAGTTCTTTAACATGTATCTTTTCATATTCTTTCCCATGTGTTTTTCCATGTGAATCTGTGTGTAAAGTTCCTCTCTAAATGTGTTTGCCATATGCCTTTGTTTTTGTAAAGTTCCTCTCTAAATGTGTTTGCCATATGCCTATGTTTTTGTAAAGTTCCTCTCTAAATGTGTTTGCCATATGCCTTTGTTTTTGTAAAGTTCCTCTCTAAATGTGTTTGCCATATGCCTTTGTTTTTGTAAAGTTCCTCTCTAAATGTGTTTGCCATATGCCTATGTTTTTGTAAAGTTCTTTACCAAATGTATGTGTGCAAAGTGTTGTGCCATACTGTCTTCTTGTATTAGTAAATTTCTTTGACATATATTTGTATGTTTGTAAAGTCTTCAGCCGCAATGTCTTCTCATATTTGTAAATTTCTTTGATATGTCTTTGTATGTTTGTAAGTCACTCCTT
Source organism: Sinotaia quadrata (assembly GCA_028829895.1). NCBI lineage: Eukaryota > Metazoa > Mollusca > Gastropoda > Architaenioglossa > Viviparidae > Sinotaia > Sinotaia quadrata. Next base: position 85,959,943 of record CM054177.1, read on the forward strand.
TCTATCTGCACAAAGTTCTCTGTTATATATCTATGTATACTTCTCTGTTATATATCTATGTATACTTCTTTCTTATATTCTATGTATACTTCTCTGTTATATGTCTATGTAAACATTTTTGTTACATGTCTATGTAAATTTCTTATGTAAACTTCTTTATCAAATGCCACTCAATGTTCATAAACACCTTTGCTACAATTCTTACTAACAGTACAAAACAAGAAGACGTTTTTCCATGTTCACATGTGAAACTTTGATGAACTCAAAATTAAAACAACAAAAGTGGCTTAAAATATATAATCATTTTAAAAAAAATTGATTTGTGGCTTTTTTGTTATGGGGTGGAGTAGTTTTTTTATTTGGGTGGATTTGTGATATGCTCAAACATGTGAAATTGAGGTATTGTTTTGCGTTATATCTCTTTTTTTAACTACATATCTTTCTAGCGACAACTATAAGACATTGGAGGCCAGAGGGGCATGTTACTTAGTAGATCCAAAATTTAAAACAAAAATTATTAATTTTGCATTCTTACAACCAAGGGAGACAGAAACCAAAAGCTCTGTTAACATACCTTGTTCTCTCTTGCCTCCCCCTTTCTGAGGCTTGAGCAGCATTGCATCTGGTTCACAAACAAAATATAAATGTTAAAGAGCATTCTAAGAATCTTTCAACAGTCATAAAACCAACCAATGCACTAATAATTAATAATCTCAAGTCTACAAACCGTTCATCGATAATTTACATACTCTATTCACTTAGAAAAATTTTATGAAACATAATATTGTTTGTAATTCATACCGGATAATTTTCCGCCTGACTTTTTCCGGATTCTACGTTTCTCCAAATATTCTGGGGCGGTGTGTTGATGTTTCCATGGTGAATCAAAAAAGTCTTTCCCAGCAGATTCTACCATTTCAAGAAAGAGAATTTTTTAAAATCAACAAAACAGAAATAAGATATCAAACAACAAGACTTTAATGTGAACATGAAAAATAATGTTATTTCTCGAAATAATTAAACAAATTTTATCTAGACCTAATACCTTATTTACTAAATATGTTAAATTTCTTTGTCCATTTAGTTTGCAATACTTATAAATTAGGGAATTTACAATAATGCTAGACTGTCACAACAAAAATAGTGTTTATGGGGGAGGGGAGGGGGATATTTTCATTAATTTTGTTAACACAAGAAAAAATCAACACCCCCCACCTCCCTAAACTTTGAATATTGTTAAATATAGATAAATATAGATGTGTACATTGTCAAACTATTGAAAAGTAATGTACAACCTATTTATATATGTTAATGACACTAGGAAATACAAACTGTTTGTTAAATTATATTTGATTGGGTAAATAAATAATAAATAAAGCTAGCTGTTGATAGAGGAAGTGATGTGTCAAGAATTGTCTTTGTCATGTGGCACTGATGTGTCAAACTTACTGCATCCAAGCTCGGAGTTATTAGGTTTGACTCTGCCACATGTCAAATAAGTTTGTCACTGCCACATGTAAAATAGTCTGCCACTGTTAATGTAAACTTCTATTACGCATTTCAGTTCACAAGTCACTGTAACATGTAACAATTTTATATACCTCTATCACTATTACAGTTTTCAATTCTAGTCATTATGACATGAAACAATTATACCTTTGTCACTGTTACTGTGGAGTCCCATTATAGCAATTAGTTAAAGTCATTAGTTTTGCACAGTTCCATTACAGCAATTTATTAGTAAGTCATTATAACGTGTACAAATTATATTTGTTGTTACTGACACAGCTGGGTGTCACTACAGATAAGCCACAGTAACATGAAACATCTCACCTGTGACACTTTTATTGAAGTGTCCAACGAAAGATGTCATTTCATAAAGCTACTGCAACATGTTACTTCTTACCTATGTCACTTTTATTGAAGTGTCCAATGAAAGGTGTCACTTCACAATGCTGCTGCAATACGTTACATCATACCTATGCCATTGTTATGGTGTCCAATGAAAGCTGTCACTTCATAAGTCCGCTTCAAGTCCAATCTTACCCATGTCATTGTTACTGAAGTTTCCAATGAAAGCTGTCACTTCATAATACACTACAGCAAATTTCATCTTTATCTGTGTTATTGTTACTGAAGTTTCCAATGAAAGCTGTCACTTCATAAAGCTACTGCAATAATTTACATCTTACCTGTATCATTGTTACTAAAGTGATTCGATGAAAGCTGTCATTTTTAAAGACATTGCAGCAAGTCCCATATAACCTGTCATTGCTATTGAACTGTTCAAAGAAAGTTGTCATTTTTAAAGATGCTGCAACAAGTCACATCTTACCTGTGTCATTGTTACTTCCAAGTTCCATGACAAGATTTTTCACATTGTCAGGAATTCGACCTTTATAACTTTCTAATATAAGACGCTTAATTTCTTGGCACCAGAGTCTTTTCTGCTCAATATTTCTAGCCTGCAACAATGTCAAGCATCCACATTTTATGCAAAATGGATATCAATTTTCAGTAAATGTATCAAAAGTTGTTTGTTTCTTAAATGCTTCTACTGGTATCCTATTCTAAAAGTGAGAAAATTTAAAGATTTTAAAAATATATTACAAGTATTTTTTTTTTAAACAAACCAACAAAGTAATTTTTTGCAAAAGTAAAATGTTAATATAATTTCAAAATGTAAGCTCTCCCTTCAGAGGAATCCTGTTGGTAAAGACCTTAAAGAGCCAGAAAGAATCTCATACATTGTGGGTTAATATTTTCCTGAGTTATTACAATTAATCACTCTAAGATGAGGAGAGGAAGGGGGGATTTCCAGTTTATGCGGATTTCATTCCACAGGAACTTATAAACAAGGAGTCCAGGATAAAAAATATGAAGCAGGATATATGGTTGGAATGCTAGGAGTGAATGAGCAATATAAAGCAGGATATATGGTTGGAATGCTATGAGTGAATGAGCAATATAAAGCAGGATATATGGTTGGAATGCTATGAGTGAATGAGCAATATAAAGCAGGAGATACAATTGGAATGCTAAGATGAGTGAATCAGTAACAGAGAATTCAACTGATTAGGGATTAATATTAATGCCTATTGATTCAGGATCTTATAAGCCAAGAGATGTGCTTGGAATACTATGATGAATGAATCAGTAATAAAGAAATAAAGAGAAAACAAAAAATGATTATGCATTTGCTGGTCAGTCAAAATTTTCCCAATTTTGCCTTGTGAGTTTACCTGCAAGGTGTGCTGAGCACGAGGATTGTCGAAAGGAATGATGTGAAAGTTGAGTGGCTCATTAGAAATAACTTCAACAAGCATCAGGTTCGAGCACTACATGAGAACAAACAAAGATTCTCTTTTTAAATAGAAATGACAGTGCACCTTTTTCATTCTTTATTTTTATAACCAAAGCATTCTTGAATAATTTCAAAATACATTTTGCAACAAAAAAAGTGATAACAAAAATAAATTATAACAATTTATCGGTTGCAGTCAACTTATAGGTATGGAAACCTTACAAGTATTAAACTACCAGGTATGAAAATATTATAGGAAAAGTATTCAAATTACAGGTAGGAAAATCTTACAGATGAGTTTTCAACATGCAAATTTGAAAATGCTATAAGCAGATAAGCATTCAACTGTTTGATGTGAAAACACAGATAACCAATAAATTGTTAGATATAACATTATGCATAAGTATTCAACTGACAGATGTGAAAACATTCTAGATCAGCATTCATCTGACATATAAAAACATGATAAGTAAGTATTCAACTTACAGGTATGAAAACTTTACAGGTGAGCATTCCTCCCTCCTTTTTCTTACTTATAAGAATTCCCTTTTCAAATAAAAACACCTGTCGAGATGCTTTAGCACCATAAACACGAAACGAGCCCTGCAACAAGTTAAATAAAATGATGATAATTACAACTTTTACCTCACTAACATGGCCACCAATTAAAACAAATTAGAATATTACTGATAAAAAGTACAGTTACACACCCATTTACTAATTCACTTGAATGTCTAAGAAATAGATCTACAAAATCATTTGAGCCAAATATTTTTTGAGTTTGAACATTTCTGGGCTAAGGTGTCATTCTAAATGATTATTTTTTTTTTTAGTTTACTGATATGTTTCAAAAGATAAAAAGTCCAACACTGTTTGAAACAACATGACTTACTTTGCTTACAACATTTGGTTTATTTTGCATACAACATTTGGTTATGACATTGAAGATTAAATCTTATAGGCATATTGCATGTATAGATGCACATGAACACACACACATACAAAAACACTACACATTTAAAAAACTTGATTATAATATTAAATAGCTCTCCTTTATAAAGTTATAATTTTATGTTTTACCTTCTTAATATATATTAACACAAACACTTTAATATAACTGTTTAAAATATTAAAAAGTTTACTTCTCAAACACACACACACACACACACACACACACACACACACACTTAAAACATACAACTGTACAGTTATAATATTAAAAGTTTACCTCTCAAATACACACAAACACGCATGCACACACACACACAATGTTCCAATATTAAATAGTTTATCCCTAGCACACACATATACACATGCAGTGTTCCATTATTAAATGGTTTATCTCTATCACACATTAAAAAAAAACCACACAGACCCTCCAGTATTAAATGGTTTATCTTTAACACACGCACACATCAATACACAACTTACTTCCAAGACCAAATCCCCTAAACGTGTGAGATCTTCCCCATTATAATCTTCCAGCTGACTTTGCACTTCCTGGATTCGAACTGCATGCTCGTGCCGTCGTTTCATCTCATTTATGTGGTGTGCCATGGCAGTCATGTGCTGGAGGGCTTGCTCCAATACAGGGTATCCTGGCTTTGCTTTGTCAAAATTCTTCAGAATATTCTGCCACAGATAAGTTTTGCATGTTATAAAATACAAAAGAGGTCAAGTAAAAATTAAACCTGTAAGGAAATAAATTTTACTTCCATACAATTCTTAGTTTGCCAAATTTAAATAAATGCTGTTCTTATTCCCACTTTATATTTTTCTGTTTAGATAAAAGTTTAGGACATGATCAGAGAGTATTACCTGAGAGCTAAACATAATTTTTTCTGCTTTGATTTCTTTTGTACAGTACTGATTACATTAATTTTAAAATATTTTTTCACCCATTCCAATGTGATAAGATTTTTTCCAGCATACAAAATTGTCACTGAGACAGAAGTTGAGATAAACAACTCAAAACAAACACAGAACTCAAGCCAAACAGAAGTTGAGACATGCAGAACAAGACCACAGAAGTTGAGACAAACAGAACTGAAGAAAAACAGAACTTGAGAAAAACAGAATTCAAGATAAACAGAACTTAAGATGAACAGAAGTTGAACCAAACAGAACTCAAGACTAACAGAAGCTGAGACAAACAGAACTCAAGACAAACAAAAGAAGAGACAAATAGAATTCAAAATAAGCACTAAGCAGAACTTGTGGCAAACAGAACTCAAGACACACAGAACTTAAGACAAAGAGAACTTGAGTCAATCATAAGTTGAGACAAATAGAACTCAAGACAAAGACAAGTAGAGACAAACCTGCAGGAGTAAGTGATACTTCAAAATACGCTGTACTGGGCGAAGCAAATAGGCTCCCAGTGGGAGACCATGACCCAGAGAAAGCTGACAGTTCTTGCACACTTCAGACAGTTCTGAGTCTTGCATAAATTGGGTCAGAACTTCCACTGCTCTGTTCAAAATTAAAAAATTAAATAAAACAATTAAAAATTAATACATAAACAAGTCAAAGAATAAATCCATAGTGATTAACCAGGAATATTTCAAGAGTCTATAATCATTAGACTCTTTCTTGAAAATTAACTAAAATTAGACAATAGTCATACTCTGCTATACTGGTGGTTAATCATTTCTGTATTCCTAGAAAGCTGCTAAAAAAATATTTTCTGAAAATAATGATCGCTGTGCCATGTCTGTTTTACACCCACCCCCCAAAAAACCAAAAAACAAACCTCTAATTTAAAAACAGTTTTTGTTCAGTATAAATAATTACTAATAAACAGACTGATACATGTCTACTCACTTTTGAAACAAAAAGTTACTTTACCACTCAAATTATGGAAAAAAATTTTAAGAAATTGTTACATTGTTCATGATACCTGAATATGAAAATTCCCTGGAAATGAATTACCTTGGGTAGTTAGTACAGTAATCAGTATAGATGACAAAGCCTTTGTTGTGTTTCACAAAGCATTCAGCCAGCTTGAGAGGGTCTAATCCACACTGTTCAAGGTCTGCTAAAAATATCCTACAGAAAAGCAAAGCAACAGCTATATCAACATAATCCTGCTTGCTTTCTCTTACACAGTATAAAAATAAATAGGCTAGATGGTAACATTTAACACCACTAGTCTCCCCTTATGCTGTTAATGTTTAACATTGATTGTTTCCCTTTGTACAGAATAACGAAAAAAGCTATGCTGTAAATATTGTTTGTCTCCCTCTTTGCAACACTATAAATAAATCTTGCCTATCTTCTGTTACTTAAAAAAAATAAAAAATAAAATACAAAAAAAAAAAAGAGAGGTTTGGAGATAAGGTTATAACAATACTGTTCTTCTGCTTTGGAAGTTATTTACAGGTAGAAAGTAGCATTTAAGTTTGCCTGTCTTCCCTTGTGAAAAGTAACAGTATTTCTTCTTTTTTTTTATTTTAAAAAGGGCATGGTTATAATATTTAATACTACTTGTCTTTCTTATGCTGGACTGCAGTAAATTATGAAATTACAGTTTGACTATAATATTCAATCTTGCTTTTTCTTCTTATGCTGGATTACAGTAAACAAAGGTATGACTATAATGCTTAATAATCTCCTCTTATATCCATCAATGAAATCAAGGAACATCAGGAGCGGTTGTAAAATTCCAACACAGCTAACTAGCATAGCTAAGCCAGTAAATATACAGCTAACTAGAGATACAGCTAGTATAGCTATGCCAGTAATTATACAGCTAACTAGCATAGCTATGCCAGTAATTATACAGCTAACTAGCATAGCTATGCCAGTAATTATACAGCTAACTAGCATAGCTATGCCAGTATATATACAGCTAACTATAGATACAGCTAGTATAGCTATGCCAGTAATTATACAGCTAACTAGCATAGCTATGCCAGTATATATACAGCTATAACAGCTACTCCTCCTGACCACCTCTCCTAATGTCTGATTAAAGTAATCAGCACAATAGCAATATGCTCAATCTGTCTATCTCTCAGTTTGGATGTTAGTTGACAGAAACTAAGTTTTACTTCATTATTTAATCCCATTTCCTTCCATTACAACACACTTATAATTACCTCTCTCATGTAGGAGACAGTAAACACAGCTCAAACTTAAAACAGTGTTCTCAAATTTAAAAGTAAGCTTGCATTCCTCTCTCTCACATCATCATTCCAATAAATAACACATTTTTTAAATGATAAAAATTCTAACAAGTTAACTGCAAGGGAAAGAAACAGAACTAGGCAGAGAAACAGTTAGGCAGAGCAGTTACCAGCAAAGCAGACACAAGATTGAGGAATGCACAAGTTAAGAGAGAAAAACAAACTCAAGACCTTCCAACAATGTGGCTTTTCCACTGCAATGATATGACAATACAGGCACAGAGGCTGGAGTGCACATGGGCAAAGGTTACAACATTTTTGTCATTAAAAGAGGGGTGCAACACTGAACCACAAGAGACACAGCGAAGCCAGACAGGGAAAGGTTCAAATCAAGTCAACATACCAATCTGACATGATTTCAATTTGTTAACAGATTCTCTCCAAAGGTTATCTGTTATTTTTAATTTCCACCCATATTCAACCAATAACTATCTTCATACAGAATACAACTCCACAATTCTTAACAAATAAGCTAATAAGCAATAATTAAATACTAATTAAATTATTAAATCTTCAACATACCACTGAAAGATACATTTAATTTGTTGGACTAAAGCAGAGATCGGCAAAGTCAGGCCTTTAGGCCAGTTACAGCCTAGCTAGTATTCAAGTCCAGCCTAATGTCCCCTAGTTATTTATTATTGGATCCGGCCTAAGTGAATTGTCACAGTTTTGTTTCCCTTCATTTCAACAATCTCAATATAGTTTATTTTAAAAAAATAAGAAAGCCGAAATTATTTTAGTTGTAGAAGCACTGGCTTAGTTAAAGTTCAACAATATGTACTGTAAGTATGACTGGCCTAATCAATCCACATAGATCATTTTTTTTCCAAATTTTTTCTAACTTTTGTCCATCCCTACTCCTTGAAGTTGCACACTGTACAGTGTCTTCTCTTTATTACATATTAAATTGCACAACATAAAGTCCAAAGACTTTTATTCAAGCCTACTTTTGTACTTTTGACCATTTTTTTTAATGAAGAAATTTGCAGATTACTTGCCAACTCTTGTTTAAAATTCATTTTTTATCGTACTGTATTTTTGAATAAAACAACCTTTCCTTGGACACCTTGTTTCTTCTGGCCTAGTGTGCCTTTTTGACCTCCTGAAATGGCCTAGTAGTCCAAAAATTTGCCAACCTCTGCTCTAAAGTATATCAGCTAATTATAAATAATCATAGAGTATCCCTTCTCCAGACAGACATGAGGTACAATACTTAGTAAGCAATATATACATTTAATTGAAAAAAATAATTAATTAACTGGTAGAAGGGTGTAAAGGCAATTCCATCTTTAAACATCAATATTCTTTGGCTAATTTTGTTAATTTCTTGGTATTTTAGTGTTTTAACTAGAACAGAGAAAGAAATAATTTGTTTCTTTAAATGCTTGTAAGTAGTAATTTGTTTGGTTAATTCTGTAAGTGACAAAATAGCTTTAGAAATGCAAAGTATTAATTTGTAATAAAAATATATGGATATGACATTGATTATATAAATTAAGTGCATGTATGGATATGTAACAGGGATACAAATGTCAGCACATAGATACAAAAAGATTTTAATAGTAAGTACAATGCTGTATGACAAAAAAGTTGAGCTTCAATACAAATCACCAAATATTTTACTTGCTTCTGGCACAGACATGAGATTAATTACAGAAAAACTATTGTGCAGGGTGGCCTGTAAGTCCCTACCCATCCATATGTTATTATGTTATATTCAATTATGCATTCATTATAAAAAAGTTTTCTTTTTTTCAGAGAAATATGGCTAATTTAAGCCCATTTACACTTGAATAATATTATACAGTGAGAATGAGGGACAACACACAAATACACTTGATACATAAGCTATATGGGTGGGTATGGACTTAGGGGAACAATAAGTCTGTGAGGCAACCTGGGTGAATGCCGAGATCAGACGGAAATTTTAAAATAAGAATATGTCTGTGAATTAGTTAAAAGCACTTTTCTCCCCCTTGTGGCTCTGGTCCATACATTTCAAAAAAGGACACTGCTCTCTTCCTATATGTTTTGTACACGCATGCTTGGAAAATATTTATAAATAACAACTGATTATCTCGATTGTTTCTTGCACAGGTGCTTAGCCAATATTAATTAGAAAATTACCTATCAAGTAATACATAATACTGGGCAAATGTTTATGTAGAAAATTACCTATTTTTGTTATCATGTTGTATTGTGCTGCTTTATTATCAAGTTGTAATGTTTTGCTTTATTATCAAGTTGTGTTGTCTTTTGCTTCATGATGTGTTGTTCTGCTTTATTATCAAGTTGTATTGTTTTGCTTTATTATCAAGTTGTATTGTCTTTTGCTTCATGATGTGTTGTTTTGCTTTGGCATGTTGTGTTGTTTTTTTCATGGTGTGTTGTTTATTTAATTATCATGTATTCTGCTTTACTGTCATGTTGTGTTGGTTTACTTCATTATCAAGCTGTATTGTGTTTAAATCAAGAGGTGTTGTGTTATGCTTCATTATGTTGTGATTGACTTTATTGCCATGTGTTGTCTTATTGTGATTTAATATCATATTGAGATTTGCTTTATATCTTATTGTGCTTTGCTATGTTATCATGTGTTTTCTTTTGCTTTTTATTATATTGTCCTGTTTTGGTTTGCTTTATTATATTGTACTGTTTTAGTTTGTTTTATTACATTGTTGTGTTTTGCTTTATTATATTGTACTGTTTTGGTTTACTTTATTACATTGTTGTTTTGCTATGTTTTATCACATTGTACTGTTATGTTTTGCTTTTTATATACTGTACTGTTTTGCTCTGTTATACTGTACTGTTTTATTACACTGTACTGTTTTGCTTTATTACACTGTACTATTATGCTTTGCTTTATTGCATTGCTGTGTTTTGTTTTTACATTGTACTGTTTTGATTTGCTTTATTACATTGTACTGTTTTTTTGTTTTTTACTGTGTAGTGTTTACTTTTTATTTTTGTTGTATTATATTGTTGTGCTTTATTACTATATTTTGTTGTTTACTTTATTATCATTTTGTGTTGTTTATTATCATTGGGAGTTATATAAGAAAAAATAACATTTAATTTTCAAGTATTAGGAGTCCAAGCGACAGTCAAGGGTTCAAGCATGTGCTCTTGCCCTATCTATTTTTAGAATGCAGGGCAAAACTGATGCCAGCTGCTAAAGTACTCAGGGCTGTCCAAGTTTCTGGCTGACAGATTTGAAAAGTATGTCAAAGGTCAAACTGCAAGAGGCAAGTCTAGGAACATCACAGAGATAGGGGAGGAGGTTGAGATGGAGGAAGCAGAGGAGTAGAGAGTCAAGCAGGAAGAGGAAGAAAGAGAGAGTGAGAGGGAACAGTCGGCCAAGAAAGAAGGGGGTTTGCAGAGAAGAGAAAGAAACAGGGAGGAAGAATTGGAGGAAGAGGCCGAGGGAAGGAGGGTTAGAGAGAGGTAGAGAAAGAAGAGGGAGGAGAGAGAAAAGTAATGCACGAAAGATTTTAGTGAAGCATAAAATAGTTTGCAACAAGTGTATTCATGATACTATGACACCTCGTTACTATGACACCTCCTCTCTAGCGAAGTGAAAGGTATCATCACAAGAGCAACCCCACACACACACACAAATACACCCCCCCCACACACACACACACATTACAGGCAAAAGAAAAACATCGACAACCAAATGGAACTGGAAAAATACTACAATACCACAAATAAACAGTCAAGCAATAGCAATAGTACTACCTGAGACCTCACCAGGTCAAATAAATTTCATGAATGAAGTAGTTTGACCTTCGAGTGGCCTTAGCACTAAGGTCTGAACGGTTGACCTGAATAAATCCTATCAGAACAGAGGACAGACGGGGTGGGATGGTGGGAGCAAATATTTTTTTTAAAAAGCGATCCAACGACCCCACCCTTTTCAGCATTCTCAAGCAACCCGGGTAACAGTTTGCTCCCACGCGCCCTCACATTTCCACACCACGCAAGATAGAGTTCCTTGACACCGATTCTTCTTTCTGACATCTGGCAAAAGAATTTCAGGGAGTCCATTTGGCTGGCATTCCAACACTCCACAGATAACGACTGCGAATGGATTAAGACCTTGGCGGGTACGTGTGCTAAAGGAGGGCGGGGTGGTTGGGGTGGGGGTAGTGAGGCTTCATGGTGTTGTACTTTTCGCAGTCAGTTAAGCGTGAAATGAGCAGGTGGAGAAAGTTTATACTCTTGTCTCATTTGATGTAGGAAGTGGGTGTACGTACAGTGGTAATCCACGCAAAGTGGAAACGTGTGAATTGGTTCGAATACAGTCTTGTTTGGTATCGGCTTGCAGTGTGAAAAACTGATTCCCATGATGGGAGTGGAGACAGCAAGAACAAAGATGCGTGCCTGCGTGCGTGCAGTGAAGTGCTGGCGAGGTGTGGTGCCTGGCGAGGTGTTGAGGTGTGTGTACATATGAGTGTATAAACGAAAGATGTGTGTATATCGAGGATTTCCAGCCTTCAATGCAGTGCAATAAGATTTTCAAAGCGGGCGGTGAATGCATTTAGTTCCTTACATTACTAGGTCCTCATGTCTGCCCACCTTTCTCACGATTTTATTACATTGATAAGTGATATATTATATCCAAACCCATAATAATGTTATTTTTTAAAATAATAATAATTTAAATAGTGATAATAGTTCTAACTTTATTGCATTAAACCACACTAAAATCACTATAAAAGTAGTGCTTTTAAACTAGTTCCAAACTCTGATATTATAATTAAACTCAGCCTGGAGTCTTCCCACCCACTGTCTGGATGGATTCCAGACCCTGTTATGTAATCTCTGGATAGATTCCAGTCCCTGTTATGTAATCTCTGGATAGATTCCAGCCCCTGTTATGTAATCTCTGGATAGATTCCAGTCCCTGTTATGTAATCTCTGGATAGATTCCAGTGTTATGTAATCTCTGTATAAATTCCAGCCCCTGCAAGTGGACCTAAAGTATTAACGTCCTAAGGGCCCACCATAGCTCAGATGATCACTGGGACCAAACAGATATGAAAAGTGTACCCCTGGGTTTGGGAAATCTGGGTAACAGAAATCAGAAAGCTTAAATGAGCAAGTTATGAAATCCAAAATTAGACTGCCTTTTAGACCCTTACCCAGTGTCTCCTATAGTGAGTGACTGGCTCCTGTAGTATCTCTTCTAGACTGAACAAAATTACAAATTTGTGGACTTGTGGGAACATCTGGATTTTATAATTCAGTAAATAATTGCCAGCAGAAGGTCAGTATTGTGGATTCTCTAGATAATTATTAAAACTAATATTTTCCTTCATTTTGCATCTTACTTATAACCTATTGTTTATATATCTGTATTCATAAATGTTAGATAAGATTTCTGAGCAAGAGTGAGTGAGAGAGTTTTGTCCAACTTTTCTCTTCTATAAAATTGTTTAATGGGTGCAAGTGACGTCACTTTAACCCTACAACTGTAAGCGATGTATAAAAGGAGTACTATTTTCTCTCCACCTTGTGCAGGGGGACACCAGAAAAGAAAAGACTGATGTGACTTCCCCATCACTCAGTCAGCGAAAGATACCAAACCCATGCCTTCTTTCAACTGAACCAAAAAACAATAACATGCCAACGCTTGAAAACTGCAGAAGGACGAAGGACAGGTTTCGGACAGGTTTCGTTTGGCCATCAGTGAAAAATAAAGTTGTGAAGAAAAACACTCAAAAAGAAATTGCTAATGGCATTAATACCGCTCATGCTTACACAAGATGTGCACTGAAATCCTTCTCTAATTGTGATGATGATGAAATGAGCTATATATTATTCTGATCCACCAGAACATTATATATTATTTATTTCTAGTTCACTTGATTTCATTTTCTTTATTAAATTTCCTTTAAGGTTATAAATATTGACTGCGTTTCTCGTCTCGTCCCGTTCATATATGTCAAAGGGGCTTAATTCACAAAAGGGAGTCTGGGGGCTCGAGCTAGATGAGTTATTATATGTTTTAGCATAAGGCTAGATGTTTGTGACGCGTCACTCCATTGTGCGTCTTTTGCATTTGTTTCTTGAAAGTGCGGGTCACATGACCGGGAAAGCTGGTTGTTTCCAGCAAGCAAACGAGGAAGTAATTAAACAACATTTTATTCTTTTCTCATCTGTCACTCGTCCTGCATTTCACATGTATATACGACACTCATGAGGGCAGTGAACGCATTTAGTTTTATACATTACTATGTCTTCATATGAGCAGTGAATAAACTTAGATCTATACACTACTATATCCATATGGGCAGATAATACACTTAGTTCTATACATTATCATATCCTCGTAAGGCCAGTTAAAACAATTAGTTGTATAAATGTCTAGGTACAATATTATATTTTCGGACGGGCAGGTTTTTTAAAAAGTTAAATACAATATTATGTTCTCATAAGGACAGTTGAAAACATTTATTTCTATACATTGCTATGGTCTCATAAAAGCAATTAAAACATTTATTGTATACATTGCTATGTTCTCATAAAAGCAATTAAAACATTTATTGTATGCATTGCTATGTTCTCATAAAAGCAATTAAAACATTTATTGTATACATTTCTATGTTCTCATAAAAGCAATTAAAACATTTATTGTATACATTTCTATGTTCTTATAAAAGCAATTAAAACATTTATTGTATACATTTCTATGCTCTCATGAAACAGTTTTAAAAAATAGTTAAAAACATATCTATTATACATTTCTATGTTCTCATAACGACAGTTAAAAACACTTAGTTCTAAACATAAAAGACATTATGTGGCCATAAGCTGTTAAGCAGTTCATGGACTGGTCAGAATGCTGTCTAAACAAATTTTAAATAACAAACTACTTTTGATTTCTCAGCTACTAATCTTAACAGACAAAAAGAAAAATAAATAAACAGCCATAGTTATACTTGAAAAAAACAAAGTAACATACTTTCCAAAAGCATAAATGTCTCGGATGTTGCAAAACAGACAAACAAGCTTCTCACTCCTCACTTTGGCATTATTCAGCTTTTCCAAAGGCTCCATGTAACCCTGAAATGGACAAAGGGCAATTCTTCATAAAAAGTTTTGTCCATTTAAAATATTTAAATTCGTTTTTAATTAATCTAATGTAACTCTTACAGACAATACATATACATGTGTACACACAAACACTCACACATACAGATTATTTCTAAATGTCAAACAAAGGTGCTTGGCATTCATTTACTTTTTTTTTTTAAATGAATCAATATAATCCTGACAATGACATCTTTGGTTATTTTAATTTTAACAACTAGTCTTAAAATAAGATATCTAACAAACATTTTTCATAGACCCAAAAACTCTGAACTTGATAAAGTTTCTTTCTTTTAAGTTTGAAAAGTGGATCCATAATTATTATTATAATTGACATACATAAGAGCAACATTCAATACAAATATGCTGAAAAATTCAATGTAAATATACTGAAAAATTTAAAGATTGTTCACAACTGCATATGATAGCTTTCGAAAACAACGTTTACTGACTAAGTTTGACTGTTTAGTATAATAACATAAACATCCGTCCATGCTTGAAAGTGAAGATATACAAGCAGTTTACAGGCTGCCTATATCTGGAAATTGTGACATACAAAACTCTACAAATTACACACAATGTTTGAAAGTGAAGATATACAAGCAGTTTACAGGCTGCCTATATCTGGAAATTGTGATATACAAAACTCTACAAATTACACACAATGTTTGGAAGTGATGACACAAAACTGTGTACAAGCTCAATATTAAGAAGAGAAGACATAAAACAAACAGGGTGCAGACAATCTATGTTTGGAAGTGATGACACACAAAATTACTTTTAGGATGTAAAAAGCACAATGCCATTTATAGAAGTGATGATACAAAAAAACAACAACACATTCTTGTCTATGTTTGACAATGTGAACCACAAAAACACTTTACACTTTACAGTATGTTTGGAAGAGATGATAAAAACGCTCCATACAAAAACTTTACACTTTACAGAGTATGTTTGGAAGAGATGACACAAAACACTTTACACTTTTACAGAGTATGTTTGGAAGAGATGGTGACACAAAAACACTTTACAGACTGTCAACGTTTGAAGTGATGACACAGAAAAACACTTTACACCACACTATCTGTCTGGAAGTGATCACAAAAGACAGTCTAAAATTAGGCAATTAAACGACTTTCCTAGAGCACAGAATTAAGAGACAGATTGTCATGTGGGTTCTGCAGAGTGTAGACCACAACAACAGTTCTTGACTTTGAATGTTTCCAACTCCTATTAGTACTCTAAGACGGTGCCCACATAATGAACGAAGACAGAAAAGAAAGAAAAGCCGACATAAAGATAAAGACGGAGAGCATGAGAGAAAATGTGGGAGAGGGGACCAACTTGAGAGATAGGGAGGGCGGGGCAGTCAGAGAACTTGATGTCAAAAGAGGAAATAGAAAAGGGGAAAACTTGAAAGTGAGGAAGAGAGACGATGAATAATCTGGAGAAAGTATGGAGAGAGGGGAGATAAATCTGCACAGAGAGATTGAGAGAGAACTCTATTTTTTTTTTTAATTCTTCTAGTCCGAGACAATAAATTCTCCACTATTCACGTCAGTCGAAACAAGTGGGAGTGATGGGCGGTTTATTTAACGCAGTGCAATTTAAATATTAGTGTTTCTCAGTGTAGAACAGTCAATGCAAGCGTCCTTCAAACAGCTCCTTGGCGAGGACCGAATACACAGGTAGGCCTACTTTCGCTTCCTGAAATCGGACAAAAAAGACGTGGGTGGGAGGGGAGTTATACCTTTAATTAAACAAATGGTGTTGAAAGGATTCTACAAAGGGTTCATTCTGAACTTCGATAGACTTACTAAACAGTGCATGCTAATTCTGACAAGGCGCAACTCACTCATGTTTCATATATTAATATTCATTCCCTATATAGTATTTATAATAACGTCTTAAAAGTCAGTTGAATGACACCTCTCTTGAGTATGGTGATTCACAATACATCGAGTCTGGGATTTGCTCATGACAGACCAACTGTGATGTGACCAACATTTAGCAGCTAACGAAATTTAAAGTGAGGAAATTTATATTTAGGTCGAGATTTAGTAACTGATGTAGCATCGAGTTTTTCCTTCCCCATTCCTCTCTCTCAATCCCTTGGTCGAAACATCTCACTTAAATTGAGACTGTAGGCTACATGTTTTACAGCGGACTGTAGGCTACATGTGTTACAGCGGACTGTAGGCTGGAGAACTTGTTATATAATGTTACTGTACTTGCATAAGAGTGAACAGTTTGGTTCCTTTGCATAGCTCATTTCTGGTGAAGGCTACCTGTTACATTTTTAGACCTGTTGCTATTTTTAGACCTGTTGCTATTTTTTAGACCTGCGTTGCTATTTGGCCACCAGTCTGCATCATCCTAAATGCTAGCTATAGGTCACTCACCTCAAATTAGTGAGGTGAATGTAGCAAAACCCAACATATCTAGTTGCATTCATCCACGCATACATCACACCAACTATTTATAGGTTCAACATATTCACCACCACCACTAAGTCTTGATCCATATTAAAAACAGGAACAGCAACAAAACAATACTCAAACGACTCGTAAGACCGAACGATGACAAATTTAATTCTCCTTCCTCGACCCGGCCATTAGGCATTTTTCTGTTTCGTTTGTGGGCAAACATACAGAAAAAGAAAAAGAAAATAAAGAAAAAAAACCCATGAAATATATTATAATACGAAACGTTTTAAGAGGGTTTGTCACCTACACAAACACACGTGCTAACACGCAATCGCACACACAAACACACATGCTAACACGCAATCGCACACACAAACACACATGCTAACACGCAATCGCACACACAAACACACATGCTAACACGCAATCGCACACACAAACACACAAACTAACACGCATTCAACTATTTCGCCGCGCTACTGTCAGATAACGCCTAACCCTCTCTATTCAACTGGGGGACCCGCGGGCCGAATGTGGCTCGCAGAGGCCTAGGAAAATGACCCGCGGATATTGCCAAAACATTTATACCCTGTATAAATAAATTTGAAGGAAAATGAAATTTTTCTTCTAATTTTTCATTCTTTGAGAATGTAATTCAAACATTTTTGAAGTTAGTAACACCAGTCATTTCCCGCATGAAATCCTAATTTTCATATAATAAGTACATAAATATCATAAGTTTTGTTTGTCTGATTACTCCCCTTTGATAGTCCGGGGGGAGGGAGGATGTACATAAAAAATGTATAGTAAAAAAAAAAAACTATCTGACATAAATTAACATGTTTTTCTAAAAATAAACATGGATCACTCTAGCCTGGTTTTCGCAGGTAATGACACATGTAGTTACTTACTTGACACCATGACTTGTGCCAGTAAGAAAACGAAGTTGGAATGTAAAAATCGTCTATTCAACGATGCGTTTGCGTTTTACACACACACACACACACACACACACACACACACACACACACACACACACACACACACACACACACACACACACACACACACACACACACACCTTCAACGCTGCCTTGTCGCCCGAACACTCCAGACAGGTAGTAGACTAATCTTAGGCTAAAGTGTAATCTGAACTTCAATCTCAAAAAAAAAAAAAAAACCCAAACAAACCAACCTCGTACCAGTAAAACGTGTGGGCAATAACTCTCAAAAACAGTATCACTAAACTGCATAAGAATCACTACAGCAATGTTGGATTAATTCATATGCATGAAGTACATTTTCATACAATTAAACGGTAATGGATAATTTACAATAAACTTATTTTTACATACAATTATTTGCAAAAATTGTTGTGTTAAAGGTATTTATGAATGTTAATAATATTTTGAAAATATATTTGAAATAAAATATGAATATTGAACAGATAGAAAAATATATATGAATTTTATGATTAATATATTTAGCTCTCCCAAACTTAGAAAGTTCCTATGGATTACAAGTTACTCATAAATGTATATTAATATTAAGAAAACTTAAAAAAAAAATTTTCCAAAGGCTTGTAAAGAGAATAATTATTGGCCTTAACATACATCAGATTTTATTTTTTTTAAAGTGCACACCTGTCAGATGTCGGTTGCATCGTGTGCTTCTTAAAGTCATACAACGGAGGGTGGTTGAGGCGTGCGCCAAACTGGTGCGACCTATTTCACCCCTTCCGCCCGCCCTCCTGCCCTCCACCTTGGGATGCAATGTGAGGCCGTAGAATTTCCCCATAAGCATCCTAAGACTGAGAATATGTTAGGATAAAAGATCTAATGCAACTTCTGGGGTGAGAGCCGGGGGGGGGGAGGGAAGTGGGGGACAACAACAACAACAACAATAACCCCGCAGTGTCTCAATGGTCTCAAAGGCCAGATCTCCTTTCGAACCAAACTCTACCGCCACACAACGGCAACGATAAGAACAACACGGCATACAAAGGAAAAGCCACCTTCCCCAACGCAGCACCACCAACTTCCCCTCTCCAGATTCCAGTGAGGAGAGGAAGTCCCCCAAGAAGCAACCCAAGACTACTGAGATGCCAACGAGGAAAAAAATATAAATAAAGGTCACCCACCAACGGAGTGTGCCAAACTGATGCGACCTTTTTCACCCCCTTCCGCTAGCCCTCCCGCCCTCCACTTCGAACTCAAGTGGGGTCCCACTGGGGCACTCCAGATCAGAGAACGTTTGATGATGAAATGATCAACGCAAGCTCCAATGGTGCTTAAAACTGCTATCGGTCCACCCCTCCACCCACCTCTGTTGAGGTGTGCACCAAACTGGTGCGACCCTTTTCACCCTTTCCGCTAGCCCTCCCGCCCTCCACTTCGAACTCAAATGTGAGGCTGTGGGGTCCCACTTGGGCACTCCTGATGTGAGAACATCTGATGACGAAATGATCAACGCAAGCTCCAGTGGTGACGTAAAACTGTTCTCGATCTCCACCCCCCACCCCCAACCACGTGAAATGAATGCAAATTTGTCGCAAGGAAATGTGACGACCAGAAAACCAGTCGACATATGTCGTGTCTGTTAGCGGATAACTGGAGATGTATTGCTGTCAGAGAACTAACATGGCAAAAATTCGAATCAAAAGGAAACCAAAAAACAGTACTTGTGTGGATGGGGATATGTGTATCTATGCGTTTGTGAGTATATATGTGTGACAGGTAGCAAACGCACATGTAACTCATATATATGAACAGGTAATATACTCACACATATATGGTGTTCACAATGTGTGTAGTATATATATCTAAAATTATAGCATTATCCGTATTACTTACTATCTACGTTACCTGTCTACCTATCTATATTTCCATCTATCTATCTACTGACCTGTCTTAATGTCTATATGTCTTACCTATCTATCTACCTAAACCTAGTCGCTCCGAGACCCATTTGTCTATCTACCCCATCTCATAAACGGGACTGCTTTATTAAGTTTAAACGTTATACTTAATGTTCATAAAAAATAAAAATCGCGCTAACTAAAAGCAAGCAGTCATACTCTCTCTCTCTCTCTCTCTCTCTCTCTCTCTCACACACACACACACACACACACACAGTGTTGCGCTTACTAATCAGTAACTTAAATTCAGACAACAGAACACGTATATTGCAATTTACTAAGCTAATTATTGCGGCCTCGACTCTGACATAACATAGTTATCTTTTCTTGCTCTAACGGTTATGGTCATTACTTTTTAAAAAATACAGTCTGTGCTAACACAGTTTTAAATAAATTAGTCTTGCACTATTGAAATGCCAAGAGACATGCGCAATACTCTTTATATGTTTTATTGATTTTTCAAACAAGTTATGTTTTTATTAGCATAAATTCTAGAATAATCTAGATTATCAAGAAACTGAACCAATGATCGGGTACATTTCCATCCTTGAAAGTGATTAATGCGAAAAACGTCAACTCCACAAGCGTGTCTACTCAGCAAAAAACAGTAGTACGCTTTAATTGCTAATGGCTTTACACTTTCGGTCAAACTGAAGTTTACGCTAATACATACCCAGACCGATTGGCGGGTGCGGAGAGAAAGCATTGCAGTCCTTAAGTTTGGTCACTAAGTCGCTGACCCAAATTCCGACGTCGGTGACAGGGGGAGACGATAAAGCAGACATTATTAAGAGTAATCTTTGACACCCTCGCCAATATGATAAACCGGTAGAATTCAAAGTAGTCTTGACTGTGTCACTCTATGTTTTGTTGAAATTGTAATTTAGAAATAGTTACGGGTCTAAAGCTTTTAAAGTCAGAGTTAGGGATTTTAGAGCGACACTAAAAGTAATTTCTATAAAAGTCGTGCAACCGGGACGCATGCGCAGTAATGAAATATGTTGAGTCAACTTTTCCTTAATTGTATGATGATAAACCTATATGTGGAAAACAATTTAAATCAATCTTTACTAATTTTAAAATTACCAATGGGTACAAACTGGTTTTCTTCTTTGTAAATCTTATAACTGAAAGTAAATATGCGGATTTATTTTTAATTTATTTTTTTAATTCTAAGAATTTGAAAATCTCTTCGGGGTCCATTTTGATTGATTGATTTGTCTGATTGATTTCTTTGTTCTGTAGGATTTTTTGTTTGATCAATTTGTTTGTTTGATTTGTTTTATGACTGATTTGTTTGCTTGACTGATCTATTTGATTTGTTTTATGAAAGATTGTTTTGTTTGTTTTATGACCGACTGATTTTTTTGTTTGATTTGTTTAATGACTAATTTGTTTGTTTGACTGATTTGACTGTTTTGTTTGTTGGACTGGATTTGTATGATTTGTTTCCTTGACTTATGGCTTGATATTGTTAGATTTGTTCGTTTGACTGAATTGCTTGTTTAACTGATGCCTGATCTCTTCACTTGCTTGATTTACTTGGTATGCTAGTGTGATGATGGGCCATGGGCAAATGGTGCTTCTTGATTTCTATTATTTCTTTTTCTATATTAATAATTTGTAATTGATAGTTACTAATTACAGCTGAATGGACGATTATGTAATCTGCCGTACTCACCTAGCTATTCGCAGTAAAGGATTTAGGCCAAGTTCATTGATCACAGTGGGCAGTGAGATGTATAAAAGGGGGAGAAGTGACAGTACGGATGTGTAAATGCTGATAGGATACGGGATGCCCTTATATGGACATTTGTGCTCCGTTCAATGCCGCTAGAGAACATGTAGTTTGACCCAGAGTCATTCATAGTTATGTTGCTGATAGACCCGCACATTCTTACGCACTGTTCCCGCACCATATAGAAGGGTTGAAATCTGCATAGATGAGAACTAGAGAAGAAGGTTTTGCACGTTTCCGAAAGTGGTAAATGTATTTTTATTGTTATATATATTGTTGATTAGAATGTTGTGTAAAATGTTCGTATATTTTTACTAAAGATTGTTGTATGAAACTAA
This sequence comes from Sinotaia quadrata, assembly GCA_028829895.1. Taxonomy (NCBI): domain Eukaryota; kingdom Metazoa; phylum Mollusca; class Gastropoda; order Architaenioglossa; family Viviparidae; genus Sinotaia; species Sinotaia quadrata. The sequence continues at coordinate 85,981,954 of CM054177.1, forward strand.
AGCATATCTCTTTCAGAGAAGGTTATCTGGCGCTAGTAATAATTCATGCCATATGAAAATGAGATAAGCACTTGTTGTGCACTATGCTTTATTCATTTTAAAACTATTTATAGCAAGTGAGACTAAATAGTAAATTGAGATAATGATTCAATGTGAACGTAATGTAAACCATTCATCAAATATTCTTGTAACTGTTGAGATGATGTGGAATAGGAATATTATTGTCATATTAGTAAATGCTTATCCATGAGAGATGTTTGTAAATTATAAGTTAGCATGTAGTTAACATTTAGTGACGTAAAATTGTAAGAGTGGTCTATTGTTGTTATCACAAAGCCTTAGCATTGTCTGGTATTTATTGGCAGCTACAGAGAGATTCTATTGTCTATTGCAGCTGACCTTTTTTTTCCCTTATCATCATGACTTTCTGCTGAAAGTGTTCACTCTGAAACGCACACCTGACTCTATCTGCAATTTGACGGTTGTCACGTGGTCTTTGGACATTGTCAACACGGGCAGAAGGCATTGCACAAGTAAAAGGATACAAAAAAGGTCATCTCTACTGACAACATCAGAGCTAAGTGATCTCAAGATGTACAATCTATAAAATCGACCAGAGAGACAATAATCAGAAAAACGATTGCTAACATTGGGACAGTAAAACTAAAAGGTCTTGGTTGGCCCCTAACATTGGGACAGTAAAACTAAAAGGTCTTGGTTGGCCCCTAACATTGGGACAGTAAAAGGTCTTGGTTGGCCCCTAACATTGGGACAGTAAAACTAAAAGGTCTTGGTTGGCCCCTAACATTGGGACAGTAAAAGGTCTTGGTTGGCCCCTAACATTGGGACAGTAAAAGGTCTTGGTTGACCCTTGTTTTCAGAAATCGAATGCTATTGTTTTCTTTTTATTGTTATTATTAAATCTTCCTGTTCTTGTGTTAATTGTTAGTGTGACTGAGAAGAGTTGGTTTTTGGGTTCTGAGCCGGAAATATGTGGATGTTATATAAGGCATAATTAATCAAAGGGAAAGATAATGTTGCCAGCCCGAGACTCGTCAGCTAATCTGCCTGTCACAATTCTAGAGAATAAGGGTCCCAAAGAACGGGTCTGATGCAGAGATTGAAGGATAGATTAGGCTGTCAGGGATGTTGTCAGTATTAGAGCTAATATAATAAATTTAACGATTAATAATTTTGAGTCTGATACTGCTACAGGGTCATTAAATAAAATAATTAATGTGTTTGTCTCATTTCTCTGTTTGAATTTCACATATGCTTTTGTAATCTTGTACAAATCTGACAGAGAATTTTCAATGAAGGAGGATGTGTATGTGTGACAGAAGATTCCTGAATGGAAAGTTTCTGAATAACTTTGCTTGTACACTGACTATCTGATTTAAAGTACTGAAGGATATTTCTGCGTACACAGTTTGTAGACCGGGGGGGGGGGGGGAGGGGATGCTTTCGTCCATGAGAGAGACAAGAACCTTATTTCCTACAATCATGAATAGGACCGATCTTAGTACGTCACTGATGTAATCTTTTGCAACAGCTTACGTCAGTCTGTAACGATGCGGCTACACTGCTTCTCTTCAGTTGACAACCGCATTCAATGTACTGTACAATCCTGCTACTGCCTGACAATGGTACTTTATTTATTATATTCCTTGAAATACAAATAACTTGAATAAAAATAGATATTGTTCAAAGTTCGACATCGAGCGATCTTAAACTATCATTCTTCTCAAACACACATACACACGCATCTTAAACTTACTCTTTCTTTCTTTCTTTCTTTCTTTCTTTCTTAACACACACATACAAACGCAAATAACATGTATTAAGAAACACACGGACACACATATTTGTAATGTATGCACGTAACAAAAAAGAAACCAACCATCTGCCTACCTGTATGATGGCCTGCAGACTTTCCACGTACATCCGTTCAGTTTCAACGATTTCGGTGACCACTCGCTGGACATATGACACATAAGTCTGTGAGCCACCCCCCTTCACGCTGTTCCCCCTCCCTCCAGAACTAGTCCCGCCCTTGTGGCTACGGCCTCTCGACAAGGGTGGCGTCGTAGAAGCAGGCTCGGGAAGCGAAGGCCGAACCATTTCTGGCGTGTGAGTATCCATCGGTTGTACGCCCGTGCCCTCTGACCTCGGTGTCGGCGCTTCCTCAGGCACAGCGTCACCCCATGAAGGCGTTGACCCCGCTTGTAATCCAATGTTTGAGACAATTTCCGTCGCGGGTGCACTGGGTGCAGATGTGCAAGACATGACCACTCCGGTCACAGATGAATCAGTCCTAGAAACATTCTCGTCCGAGGCTGGCACCGTGCTACACCCTTGCTCTGACTGAGACTCTGGCTTTTCAGTAGCGTTGGGAATTTCGGCGGCGGCTGGAATGTATGGTATATCGAAATGCGACGCCAAAAACTTTCGCCGCGCTTCAGCGGTTGGGGTGAAGGGAGATAACCTCGGCTGGACGGGAGTCGTGGAAAGCAAGCCGTCTAAGACAGCGACACCACCTGTCGCAGACGGTACTGCAATTTTCTGCTCGAGGTTCCTCGTAGATGGCGGGACATCGGAGAATCGTTTGGGGTTCAGGCTCCGCGGCTCAGGGCAGTTTCTGGAACTGATTTCCAAAGCTGTAGCACCCCCACCGTCACCGGAGCCGTTTTTTGCGTGGGTGGTAATACTGCTGTTAGAATGTCTGCGAATGACAGCCGGAACGTTGATCAAAACTGGTCTTTTAGTGGTCTGCAGGGGAGTCATGACAACAGGCGGGATGATCGCCCCTTTTCCACAGAACTCAATCTTATTGGTCATTGCCCTGGATGAAGTGGGGGTGCTGGGTGACGTCTCCACTTCTTCCAAGGGAGCCGACTCGTTATTCACATTTATCTGGCTTTGAACACGTGGGGAAACGTCAACACCGACAACAGCACCACTTGCTGGCGCATGCGTCTCCATGTTGTTACTCTTGCCAAAACACGGATCTGGTGGGCAGTGATTATGAAGAGTGCCGGAGTCTGCCCTGCCTCGCTCTGGCAACCTAACGTCACCCCTACCCACAGCGAAAGGCACCACGTCGCCAGTCACAGAATCCGTGGACAAGAGTGACGTCGTGTCAGAGAACGAGTTGGCGAGACCGGAATCACTTGACGTGTGTGACGTCACATCCGAGCCGTCCTCCGCATCCCGCTCCAGGTTGGGCCGTTTGGACTGTAGGCGCGGAAGTGACGTAGTGGACACAGACGAACTCGAACTGATGCTGAGCGGCCGCTTCTTGGCCTCCTTCTCGACCTCAAAGGTGGAATCAGTTTCGGGCTCCATTAAAGACACAGGGCGACCCGAAAACCCAGGTGGGCACTGAAGGAGGAAGCGTTGACTAGTGTCCCGGTCCGTGACCCAGATACCGTGAAGAGAGCGGGACTTGTACTGCTGCTGGTCATGCTCGAACAGACAGGTATTAGTAGCGTCATCAGTCAGGCCTGCGAGGTTGTCGTAGATGTTGATCAAGGACGGGGCAAGTTCCAGAGAGGAACCTGAAATTTAACATTAAAAAAAAAACATAGTAAAGCCTTTACAGGCGTAATGCTAAAATATTCGTGTTGGTATATAATAAATAGATTCCAAAAAATATTTTCTTAACAATCGAAATTCGAGTGGATATCATCTTTTCATTAAAGTGAAAATTAAAAGTCGAATATTAAAACTCTACATCGATAACACGATCGGGAGTTGCGTCACCTTGTGCGCACCAATCATATGTAGTAACATTAACATTTAAGACGAAAATAGGTGTCGCTGTATTTCAGAACGGTTCGCCGGGTGTATCAGAGTGAAAAGCAAACAAGTTTGTTGTTTTATATACTGACAATTTGGCACATGACAACATATACATTTTTTTTAAAGTAGGCAATAATCATAAACTCCCGCTCTGTACATAATAACTGCTACAGTCACGTGTTTGTTTCGTAGCTCATCGCTTTTAAACTTATTTTAGCATTCACCCCACCTTCCACCCACTCACCTCTCACACCCAAACTACACACACATACACAAACACATAAATGTAAATCTAGTGCACCACTAGTCATTAGATATCGTAAGTTGTGTACCACTAGCCATTCATTATTGCAAGTTGTGTACCACTAGTCATTAGTTATCGTACGTTGTGTTGTGTACAACTAGGCATTAGTTATCGTAAGTTGTGTACCACTAGTCATTAGATATCGTAAGTTGTGTATTATTAGTCACTCTCTATAGAGTTGTGCAATACTACAATTCTTTCAGGATACAGAACGCAAAGCCCTCGACTAGTCATTAGTTATACAGAAGTGCATCATCAGACTAGTCACAGTTTAGAGACAAATGCATGATTGGTCAAGAGGAGAGTTCTGTATCACAATACTAGTCATTAGATGAAAATACAGAACTGTGAACAATTAGACTGCTCAAGTGCTACAGAAAGAAAGAAATTAAAGTACTAAACTAGTCATTCGCTATACGTGACTAGGTACTCGGCAACGAATTTTGCACCATTAAAATTGTTACTGTGCTGTTGCACCATCAAACCCTCACTAGCAACAGAGAGTCTGTTCCCCCAGTCACTTACTGAAGAGGTGTGAGCCATTAAAATAGTCCAGAGTTTTAATTATTCACTAAGTACCTGCTACAAAAGAGTAACACAGAACAAGACACGCCCTCTACATTAGCAGTACTAGACAGTATTATACTAGACACAGGACACTCATACTACATTAGTAATATTATACACGACACACCCACTTTATTAGCAATACTAGACAGGACACACCCACTATATTTAGTAATACCAGTCAGAACACGCCAGGTACAGTAGTGTACAGCTAGACAAAATACACCAGATATAGGAACGTAACAATAGGCCAGAAACACCAGCCGCACTCGACTATAACACCCAGTATAAGATGTGCCTTACAGAATTTTATATACTCATCAAATGTAGCATCGCTATACAAGCAGCGTCAGTTCAGAAAGAATACATAAATTATAATTTATAGAAAAGAGAAAGAAGAAAATTAACAATAGTTTTCAACTTCTATGCAAACCCTTCCTAATCAGCCATAATCATAAAAATGAAATTAACATACTGCTTCGTGAACGCCCCTTCATAATTAATTTCAAACAGTTCTACAGCTCGCTGCAATCATTAAGTGTTGGTAATTTGATTTACAGGTCAAGAGATAAACACCAGCATGAAATGTAACCATACAATCACTAAGTGAGGATAATTTGATTTATAGGTCGGGAGATAAACACCAGCATGAAAATGTAACCATACAATCAGCCTCAAAGCTGCTTGGGTGAGGAAGTGAATATTTCTAGTTAGTATCACGTATATTAAAGACTTATGCACTTACATGTAACAGAATATAGGCTTATACACTTTATTGTAACAGCAATTTAGGCTTGTGAACTTTCATGTAATATAGGGTTATACACTTTCATATAAGGTAATAAAGGCTATTGCACTTTCATGTAAAAGTAATATAGGCTTGGGCTTATACACTTTCATTTAACACTAATATAGGCCTAAGTACTTCCATGTAACACTAATATAAGCCTAATTACTTTCATGTAACACTAATATAGGCCTAAGTACTTCCATTTAACACTAATATAGGCCTAAGTACTTCCATGTAACACTAATATAGGCCTAATTACTTTCATGTAACACTAATATAGGCCTAAGTACTTCCATGTAACACTAATATAGGCCTAAGTACTTCCATGTAACATTAATATAGGCCTAAGTACTTCCATGTAACATTAATATTGTCCTATGCACTAACAATAATACTGGCCTATGTACTTCCAAGTAATAGTAATATAGGCCTGTGTACTTTCATAAAAGAGAATATAGGCCTATGCACTTTCATATAATAGAAATACAAGCCTGTGTACTTCCAAGTAACAGCAATACAGGCCTACTAGTTTATCAGTAAGTCTAAGTGATACATACACAAACCCACTAGAAAAGCAACAATTCATACCAAAGAATTCCTCCCACGTGACAGAGTTCCTGCAACTCTCTTGTACTTGGACGCCAGTGGTACCGGACTCCATCGACACGCTACACTCGTAACCACAATGTAGTCTTCGACACGAATGACAAAGAACGATGGAGAAATTCCTGTTCCCAGATTGACAATACTCAACGCGCACGTCATCACACAGCACGGATGACGGGTCGTCATCAGAAGCACACTTTGTCGACGCCATTGATGTAACTTTTGTGTGCCAGATAAACCAAAACTACTTAAAAAATGTGTTTGAACTGCTGAAATGGTACAATAATAATTCTCTACAATTTTCTTCAATTTCTACACGCCTCCATGTTACTGTCAAAAATAAACAACACCTTGCGGTTTCAAGGTCTCTGTGTCAAGAGTAAATAACTGGATGCGGTTTATTTAGCGATGGGTTTGTGATCTTGGCACTTAGTGCCAATCTGATCCATTCAGTCCCGGGGTTTTGGCAGTGTACATTCCTGACTTTCGGATTTAAGGAACTGTACTATATATAGCTCTGAATTCCAGGTTTGTGGCAGTGTGGAACATATTGCAGATTTCTGTGTTTAATGGACTATGGTACATTAAATCTCTGAATTCCTGGAATTAGGCTCAGTGGTACATTATATCTCTGCATTCCAGGATTGCGGCACTGCGTTAATTATATCTCTAAATACTAAATTTGAGACACTATGGTACAAATATCTCTGATTTCTTGGTTTGTAGTACGTTATACAAGTGAGATCCGAGATTTAAGACTCTGTGTTCATTATATCCACGACTTTCTTATTCAGACACTGTAGTTAATCCATTCCGAATCAGGGTTGTAGTTCTGTAACTGAAAATTAAATTATTCTGACACGAAGAGGACGTCACAGGCCTTTAAACACAATGGAGTTATTTTTAGACAAATGTTGAACAGAGGTTAGAAAGCTGTCGTTCGAAACAAACATTTCAACTATTGTTTATGCCGTGTTTCCGGCAACCAACGCATTTTTTTAAAACACGTACACAAACGCATAAAAAAGCAACTCGTAGTGTAAGTGAAGTCATCTTCATTAGATCACTTTTATGGCAGCCATTTTCTTCAATCATATTTCAGGTTCAAGCCACACACACAGAAATAAGCTTAAAGCAAATTAAATATTACAACAGGTGCCGTTATAGTAAATGGGTTGAGTAAGAAAAGCAACTAGCCGCAGATCATTCGTTTTGCTATGTATTTCCAGTTTAAAGAGTAAAAAAGGTTGGCAAGAGTGACTTCCTCTTCGTGTAGACCACAAGCCTTCTGCAATAAATGATGCACTTCCTCCTACACTAATGGAGCAGATAAATTTACGTTATCGCGGGAGACAGTGCTGTCGATAAGATGCCCAGTTCCATCCAACCCGAACGAGTTTAATTAAACACGACACAGATTACACTTAGAACGGGGATCGAATTCGACCAAACACTTCAGCTCTCGCATGCCGAATGGGGTCGGGATGAGCAATCAGATTAGAGCTATTTTTAGAAGCATATTTTCCGGCATTAATTCTGCAGTGACATGAGATTGAAATTATTTAGCATAAAAAGGTGTTGGTATGCGAAGAAGACAACCACTTTATGCTGCAGACGACACCACTCAAGGTCAACGATGACTAACTGTCGAGTTTGTGGTAAGTGACGCCTAGATGGCGTACAAGATCCGTCACGTGATTCTTATTCCGACAAAAGCTTAAGGTAATAAGTAAGATAACGAATTTAACGATAACGAATTTAATGCAATTCCTATTCTTATGCACGTTATTTGAAAGACAGACTTAAAAAAAAAAAAAAGAATAATCCTAATTTCGAAATGAACTCATAACTATTTCTGATTCTGACACTTTTACTACAACGTAGTACGTTTTCTGACACTTTTAATACAACGTAGTACGTTTTCTGACACTTTTAATACAACGTAGTACGTTTTTGACACTTTTACTACAACGTAGTACGTTTTCTGACACAGACGTTTAGTGTAATAGTCTTACTGACGTAAAAGACGCTCTGCATTAATTAATTTTCCGTCTGCTTCTTAGCCACTAGGGCCGGCAACACTTTTAAGAGGGAGAAGGAAAAACAAAACTGAATTACCACAAGAATTCGGATTTCACAGACACGCAACGCCATCTGACGGAATAGAACAATGAACTTAATATTACCACCATAGAGCACAAAGCTTGAGACGGCCCCGACAGGTCCCAATAACTCTATGAAGACAGCAGGGAGGAGTTTTGATAATGGGCGTGTCTCGTCTGCCAAGAAAGTATTTAATTGCACGACAGTCGCTGACACGACGACAAGGGGAGATAAATGTCAAGACGAATGGCATCTGCGTTGCGAGACACCTATACGCTAACATGCACAGTACGAAGGCGCCATCTTGAGCGTGCGTCCTTCACTGCCCCGTACATAACGCCGCAGCAGCCCAGCGTTGTCGTGCCGTGAGCGTTCCCCGAAAGCTGAGAGTTATTTAATCCTGACTAATATTCTCGAGTAGTCTTCCATTCTCTTATTAATCCGACATCCGGTGACTGAGTGAGCACGTGTTCCTGGTAGAAGTGTTCCAGAAGAACATATGTGCCGATTCATTAAGTTAGCGACAAGAAAATGTCGTTACTTATATATATTTTATTTTAAAAGAAAAATTGTATCTGAAAACCAAAAGTATCGGATAAAACCAAGAGACATTGACGCTTTAAATTAAACGTTTCACTTTTGTTGATCCAGAAAACAGAACACGTATATAAGCAATGAACTCTGGACGTTACAGCGTGACCCTGCTGGCTAGGCTCGGACAGTTTAAAACTGTCCGGCTGTGATGAATGAACAGAATAAAGTTGTGTGGTGAACAAGTACTTAATGACAAAACTGTAATACAGCATCTATAGGCGTCGAAAGAGTGCAACTCAAGAAGAAAAAGCAAGTTTGATAGTACACACACACTCACACAATCTTATTCTGAAAAAGATTTCTGGAGATGGCTCCTATGTCTAATGTGGTCAAGACAGTGACTCCAGATTATATCTACTTGAGTCCATATGTTCCGAGCCAGATATTAAAACGTTAAAGTTGCATCCGCCTTTGCCATCGTCATTGACAACATTGACAAACACGAAACAACATCCATATTATATCCAATACTGGCCTAAATAACTGTCTGAGTTAACAATAAAAATGTCCACATTACATCCAATAATGCCTTCATCACTGTTTGACTAAACACAAGGAAACGTCACATTTCATCCACTAATTCCCATCATCCGTGTCTGACCAAACACAACAATATATTACATCCCTCTAGTTTTCGTTACGTCTCCATAAAGACAAATGTCGGTGGCCTCAAGAATAAAAATCTTCCGCGTGCACTCGAAAGGCTCGTGCGCATGCGTCATTAATAGACACTCGTAGGCAAAAGGTCAGCAGGTATCGTGAGCAATCTTCTAGTCTGTGCCACCCTTCAGTCACCACTCCAGACGCTTCACTGGCCATACCACCCGGCTGCCGAGAGCTCTTCTCGCAATAAACACTTCGGTCTCCGGCTCGCTGGCCTGTCAGACCGCACTTGTTCACGGGCGACGGTGACTGGTTCCCGAGAGGTCCGGGCGGGCCCGCTACATTTTGAACGCGCCATAGCGCTGGTGCCAGGATCTCGCGGTACGCTGTAATTTTATTTTTTTTTGTAGATCCATCAAAATGTTCTTATCTCCGCTCCAAGAGTCGTAAGCCGAGGATGATGATCAAGCAAAACTGCTGCCTGTCTGCAATGTACTATTTGCTAACTCTTCGCCAACATCTCTTTCTTGTTGGTTAATATTGTATCTGCCGTCGCTGACATCACTTCCTGTCGGTTAATATTGTATCTGCCGTCGCTGACATCACTTCCTGTCGGTGGTAGTATCGTTTCTGCTGTCTCCGGCACAACTGACATATTGCCCAGTGGCAATCGTTGTGACGTCGGCCACAATCACGCAGGTCTGTCACGCCATTAATTTTTTCTTCGTTTGAAATGGCTGCTTGCTGGCTTGTAAAAATAACAGGCTGGGAAATTTTCTACAGATATCATGTGCCACACATTTGTTAACTTAAGTGTTGAATCTATCTTAAAACAGAAAAATCTTGAATGGATTTTTTTAAAAGTTACAATAAACGGTTCTAACTGTTTAATTAAGTCTGAACAAATAGATCTTAAACTAACATGATCACGAAATACTGATACATCATAAAGTCACACAAAGACCACTACAGACCAAATAGATCTTAAACTAACATGATCACAAAATACTGATCACACAGAGACCACTACAAACCAAATGGATCTTAGAGTGTATTCAAGGTAATTAGCTTTTTTACATGATCAAGAAATACTGATGCATCATAAAGTCACAATGAGACCACTACAGACCAAATAAAGAGGTATTAGTGCAGCCCGAAAAAATAGATCTGTTCTGGTTAGCTTTCCACTCATCCACATTTCGTCCACTAGTCTTCTTTCACCAGTATTTGTTATTAATAACTGTATTGTTGTCATGAAGACTATGGAGCCGTAACTTGAACTCCATACCTTAGATCTGTAATTTATTTACTGTCTTTAAGATTAGATCTGTAATTTATTTACTGTCTTTAAGATTAGATCTGTAATTTATTTACTGACTTTAATATTTGCGCGTATGTGAAACAGATCATACATTCAAATCAAATGGAGAGATTGTAAATTCAGGTATGAGACCTCCAGAAATCAAAGGGAGAGATTGTAAATTCAGGTAAGAGACCTCCAGATATCAAATGGAGAGATCATACATTCACAAATGAGACCTCCAGAGATCAAACGGAGATATCGTAAATTCACATGCACAACTCAGCTGAACAGATTCTTTTCATCTCCAAATTACCAAATAACAGATTGGACATTACATTTTAGTAAATTAAACACATTAAAACTTAGAGATTATAATCAAACGGACACATCAAATGAACATATCTTAGTCAAGACACAAATCAGTTGCCGAAAACATCAGCTGAACCTAGTCAGTCACACTGAATCAGCACACCAAAACGGACACATCAAATGGACAAATTTGAGCCAAGCACACCAAAACGGACACTTCAAATGGACAAATTTGAGCCAAGCACACCAAAACGGACACATCAAATGAACAAATTTGAGCCAAATAAACACGTTGTCACGTGCCAGGCTTTATTTAATGACCCTGTCGCAGTAGCACACTCACAATTATTAATCGTTAATTTTATTTTATTAGCTTTAATACTGACAACAGCCCACAGACCCGTTCTTAGGGACCCTTATTCATTTAACATAGAGAGAGTCAAATTGGGCAACGTGCCTCTAGTTGGCAACATTATCTTTCCCTTTGAATAATTATGACTTATATAACATCCACATATTTCCGGCTCAGAATCCACCCCCCACCCCCGCCAACTCTTCTCAGTCACACTAACAATTAACCAAAATGTGGGTTTAAGATAACAAGAACAAAGAAAATTTAATAATAATAATAAAACAAAAAACAACAGCATTTGAATCCAAAAACACAGAACAACCCAGACTGTCTATTTACTGTCCCAATGTTAGCGATTGTTTATCTGATTATTGTCCCTCTGGTCGATGTTAGACTGTGTGACTTGAGGTCGCTTAACCCTGTTGGAGGAGACCGATATGAACTCGTCATGTTGTTTTACGGCACAATGCCTTCTCACACGTGTTGACAATGTCCAAAGACCATGTAACAACCATCAGCCTAGTACATTTCAGAGTGAACACGAGAAGAGGCTCAGCAGAAGATCATGACGATAAGGAAGAAAAAAAGACTTCTGCAATAGACAATCGTATCTCTCTGTAGCTGCTGATAAAATTCTAGACAACGTTAAGGCGTTGTGGTGACAGCAGTAAACCACTCTTACAATTTTACATCATTAAACATTAGCTACATGCTAACTTATAATTTACAAAGTCTCTCTTGGAGAAGCCTTTACAAATATGACAATATTATTCCAATCTCAATAGTTACAACCATATTCAATGAAAGGTTTACATTAAATTCATATTGATTCATTATCTCAATCTACTATTTAGTCTCACTTGCTATAAATAGTTTACAATGAGTAAAGCATAGCGCACTATACGTGCTTATCTCAATTACGTCATCTGTACCTACTGCAGGAATTATTACTAGGCCACCTAACCTTCTCTGAAAGAGATATGCTTCAGTTTCATACAACAATCTTTAGTAAAAATATACGAACATTCTACACAACATTCTAATCAATAATATACAACAGTAATTTCCGAGAAGTAAATATATTTACCACTCTTCCAAAGTGCAAAACCTTCTCATCTACGCAGATTTCAACCCTTCTATATGGTGCGGGAACAGTGCTTAAGAATGCGTGGGTCTATCAGCAACATATATATGAATGACTATGGGTCAAATTACAAGTTCTCTTGCGTCATTGAACGGAACGCAAATGTCCATATAAGGGCGTCCCGTATCCACCTAACATTCACCTATCCTTACTGTCATCTCTCCCTCTTCTAGACATCTCCACTGCTCACCTATGATCAATGAACTTGGCTTAAATCCTTTACTGCTAGTAGCTAGGTGGGTATGGCAAATTTCATAATCGGCCATAGCCGTAACTAGTAATATCAATTACAAATTAATTATTATTATAGAAAAAGAAATAATAGAAATTAAGGAACATAATTTGTCCGATCGTCACATATGTGAACGGACATACAAATCGGATACAACAAATGAGCTCGTCAGCAGACACATCAAAGGGACACAACAAATGAGCTCGTCAGCAGACACATCAAAGGGACACAACAAATGAGCTCGTCAGCAGACACATCAAAGGGACACAACAAATGAGCTCGTCAGCAGACACATCAAAGGGACACAACAAATGAACTCGTCAGCAGACACATCAAAGGGACACATCAAATGAGCTCGTCAGCAGACACATCAAAGGGACACAACAAATGAGTTCGTCAGCAGACACATCAAAGGGACACAACAAATGAGCTCGTCAGCAGATACATCAAAGGGACACAACAAATGAACTCGTCAGCAGACACATCAAATGAACACAACAAATGAACTCGTCAGCAGACACATCAAATGAACACAACAAATGAACTCGTCAGCAGACACATCAAAGGGACACATCAAATGAACACAACAAATGAACAGATGCTTTTGTCAAATGGATTCAGCAAATAAACCGATCTTAGTCCAATAAACACACGAATAAGGACCTTATCAAAAGAATAGACGTTAGTCAGAAATGACCCCATCAAACAGATATATAAATGGACACTGTCCAATGACCCCCATCAAACAGATATATAAATGGAGCCGTCCGATGACCCCATCAAACAGATATATACAAGGACACCATCCAATGGATACATAGGCCAAATGGTCATGTTTAACGGACAGATTTTAATCAAGCACACACATCAAAAGGACATATAGGCCAAATGGTCATGTTTAACGGACAGATTTTAGTCAAACAGACACATCAAATGGACATATCTTAGTAAAATAAACATGAGGAACACTGCACACAAGCAGCAGGTCCGTCTGGAAAGAGTTTTCATTCGGTTGGCACAGGAGTTCCGCCAAGTCGGGAGTAAATTTTCATCTGACTGGAAACCCTATCACCTTTCCTCGCGTCACATCTGGAAACGCCAAACAGGCATCTTGGTTACATGTAGATGCTCGCTTATCGCCCCTGTGGACTCCCTCAAAGTCGACTACTACACACCCTCAAAGCGCGATAAGTATACATAAAAAAAACAAAAAACAGCTCGGCCTTTGGCACTCTTTCTAATCTAAGGACCAATAACTGCTTTTAGTACAACCTGATTTCAAGGTTAGCTGTGTCGACATAAATCCGTACTGGGGATCTAGATTTAACATCTGTATACTCGTGAATCTGAAATGTATCGTTCTCCCGCACCCATCCCAATGCCGTCCCTTCTTTTCATTTAAAGACAAGTGAAATTTGAATTTAAAAAAATATATATAATCACGAAAATAACAGCTGTTCGATATGAGTGAATCAGATGTGTGTCAGGCTTGCAAAATGTGTCAGTCAAACAAAATGTGTCAGACATAATGAATTTCAAAAAAGGCAAAATGAATCAGTCAGGCAAAAGTGCCACAAAAAGCAAAATAAGTGCCAATGAGGCTAAAAGACAGATTTTACATAAGTGCCAGAATGACGCAATAAAGTGTCAGCAAAGAAAAAATAATTGTCACACTCAAACGAAATGTGTTGCAGTAAGACAAAGTCACATGACATAGTCAAGGAACGTCAGTGTCCACCACGCATGCACTCCAGAAAGAAAAACAACATTCATTTGGAAATGTCGCATACATTTTCAAGCATCAAAGCAAAACGGTCAGCTTGTACGCGGGAGAGGAGCGTTGGGCCACAGGCGGAGGAGAAAGAATCACAAGACGAACTTAAAAAAACAACAACAAAAGAAGAATATAAAATGAACCAGAAAAGAAACTTAAGTCTTTACTGGAGAAAATTACTACACCCCAACTACACTCTTTTTCTTTTTGCCACCACCACCCTCGACACATTCACCACCATCACGAACAATAACAAGGGTTAAACTTGATAAATGTAAACTGTCTGCCAGCTATCGGTAATCACTTGAGCCCAGACTGAGTGCGCGGAAACCCAGTGCATTTAGTATCGTCTTACTCTGATTACAAACCAGACGGATCACTAGTAAAAAGCCGACAGAGTTATAAACTATTTATACATGCACTAACCCCAGCCTTGCCCACCCCCCACCCAATGTCACACACCGTTCACGTTTCCACTGGCCACAACGGCTGGGCTATCTGCACGCGCAAGAGATCACTGGAGGCTTGTTCCCCTCGCCTGCCGAGAGATCTCCACTTCAGACACCCCATCGGATTTGACCCCACCATACCCCGCACACAAATAATAAAAATGGGGGGAAAAAATTATGCAAATAAAAACATTTCAACCTTCCGCGCAATCTCGTCCATCTAGACAAGTTAACACCAGTTCTTTTAGTACCTGCGGTGTACAGACCCGCAGTTGCATTCTCACCTTGACGACCCCGCCCCAGTTGTCAAGTCAGACTGCACTACGTGACCTATTAAGAGAGGTTCCCACCGCCAAGGTGGTAATGCAAAGAGAAATTTAAATACAACGTTGAATGATAAACTTAAAAACATTCACAAACGTTTAACTGAAGATTAATATTAGTGCTGGAATGTGGTGAGATACGAAGGGGGTGTGCGTGCGTGTGTGTGTGTAACAGATAGGTAGATGTGTATATATGTGTGTATGTAACAGACAGGTAGATAGTTATGTGTATATGTGTGTGTAACAAATAGATAGATAGTTATGTGTGTGTGTGTAACAGATAGGTAGATGTGTATATATATGTGTGTGTAACAGATAGGTAGATAGTTATGTGTATATGTGTGTGTGTGTGTGTAACAGATAGGTAGATAGTTATGTGCATATGTGTGTAACAGATAGATAGATAGTTGTGTGTGTGTGTAACAGATAGGTAGATATTTATGTGTATATATATGTGTGTGTGTGTGTAACAGATAGGTAGATATTTATGTGTGTATATATGTGTGTGTGTGTGTGTGTGTGTGTGTGTGTGTGTGTGTGTGTGTGTAACAGATAGTTATGTGTATATGTGTGTGCGTGGATTCGAGTGTGTGGTGCTGTGCTTTAAATCATACTGCTATGAAGTTCGTCGCCTTATTTATTTTATGAAACGAATCTCTTATGACGAGAGATAAACCTATTTAATCTTTTTTTTTTAATACACGCGCGCGCGCAAAACAAAACAAAAACCAAATAAACTATTGTTCATTACCCAGATACTTGACCGCAGAGAAAATTAATGAAATGATTTAGATCAATACTATAGTGGAAATATGCAAAAGAAAAAAAATGTCCTTAAAATTGTGCAAGTGAAATTGCAGTGCATCTGACATGCGCAGTATTCGCTCAAGCTCGCCTTCCATCCGGAGGGCAGACGCAACAAAAAGCGACCGTTTTCGTTTGACCTTCCAAGCCGAGACGGCAGGTCTGACAACGAAAAGAATCTCACCCAGTGCAGAGTTGAAACTTGCGGAATGCATCAGATACTTTGATCACGTGACCTAGATCTACCAGAACCACTTTATCTTGGATGTTAACTTTGACGAGTATTAAACTGCGAAGCAACACCAGAGCTGAACAACCTACAGGACAAAGACTGGTTCAACGGACCATTCGCACATCAGCTCATGACATCGACTGAGAACCTAGATGGCATGTCAGGTGATCCTAAGTTATGTAATTATAAAGTCAACAATTGCACAGCTTTGGTCAACTTCTCAGACTTATTTTTTAGTTCACTCAGAAACATTCAGTGTTCTCTTATAAACTCAGAAACATTCAGTGTTCTCTTATAAACTCATAGTTCGCTTGTATGAATGAACCAAATAACTATTACAGTGCCATAGGACTCGAAACAAACATTCTCTTATGACATCACACGGCCATGATTTTGAACTATAAGATTTATAAACTCTAATTGTAACTGTTGAACTATTCACTATATGAAACCATGCTGTTTTATGTTATTTCTTGTTGAATACATTTATTATTGGTGCTTTGACCACTTGTGTTACTTTTGACTCACAGTTACATGTTGTAGTCTGTAGTCTGTATTTACTTACTATCCAGGCTGTATGTATCGGAGGGGTTCGAGCTATCTTCTAGAACTGTCACTCTTCTATTCTACATTATCCCTCATTCATCTTTCTAACACGTGTGGCCAGCCGGAAGGTGTCTTTGGGGGTTAGCCGAAGGTTACTGAGCGATAGAGAATTAACACCTTGCCCATCTCCCAACAAAAACGTCACAACTACACACGTCAGCCTACCAATATTTTACATCGATTCTAATCGAAACAGTTCACTTATCAATGGGTGAATTGTTTCCGCAGAAACGTGCGATCATGTATGTGGTCTTGCACTGAGTGAATTATCGACGTCCCAACAAACTCATAAATCATACAGACATAACTCTGAAAGTTTCTTCTGCGCTCAAAGTTGCTTGCCCTGGCCCCACGGAAGGTTAACTACTCTTGAAATGAAACATGTTCAAAAAGAGGGAAAGGGGAGGGAGATAAGAAATTCTAGAATATTAAAATAAATGATTTCTCCGATAAAAGTGAAGTGCTTACACATTTATTCACCAAGTTTATTGGAACTAATTTCACTTGTGCTTCAAGTTAGTATTATTCTTTTCTTTAATGTAGGTCTGTGCGTGCAAAATAAATTTATTATCTGAGACGTGCTCAAAGTGCCCGCCATATCCACTCACACAGGAATACGCGAGCACGTCACCACGCCCACTAACCATGAACAAGCAATTTGTGGAAAAATAAAAACGGGAGAGACAACTAAGTGTAAAGTGGGAAGGGGTGTTGGGTGTGTGTGTGTGTATGTGTGATGTGCAGAGCGCATAAGCCGCGCCCTCTGCACATCATTCTCGAGGGAAGGGAAAAAATCGACACTGATAATGCTGACATGGCACAAATTTAGAAAATGCAGAAGACACTGCGATCACAGAAGAAGCTCAAATGAAGAAAGAAGTTTTTAAAAATTAAAATCTTAGAACATATCTCTATTGCTCTGCTTTGGCTAATCGGTCAAGGCCAGCACATGGAAAATAAAGTGGAACGGTAGTTTAGATCGAACATCGAGTGAAAAGCAAAGGCTACTCAGAGCAGTTAATGAGTTTTGAAAATCTTTTTAAAAGAATTTATTCTAAGACGACATAATCGTAGCTAACAAATCCAACACTCAAAAGATAGCTAAAAGATAAGTTATTGTTTTATTTTTAGAGTTGTGTGTGTAGCTAACAAATCCAACACTTAACAGGCACCACCAACGCCAACCTGGAAGGAAAGATCTAAATGCTATTACACAAACACACACACACACACACACACACACACACACACATTCCGTTATGAAATGCGACAAGATTTGTTTCGCCCCTTTTCTTGACATTGTGCCGGTGCTGATCAATTTTTCTTAAACTGACTTCAACCTTTTAATCACTTCTGAGGTCAACCTGTCAACCACTTTTGAGGTCGACCTGTTAATCACTTCTGACGTCAGCCTGTTAATTACTTCTGAGGTCGACATGTTAATCACTTCTGAGATCAACCAATTTATCACTTCTGAAGTCGACCTGTTAATCACTTCTTAAGTTAAACTGCTAATCATTCCTGAGGTCAACCTGTTAATTACTTTTGAGGTCGACCTGTTAATCACTTCTGAGTCGACCTGTTAATCACTTCTGAAGTCAACCTGCTAATCACTACAGAGATCAACTAGTTAATAACTTCTGAGGTTAACCTGTTACTCACTTATGGGGTCAACATGTATGTCACTTCTATTTTCAACCTGCTAATTACTTCTAAGGAAAACCTTTTTATCATTTCTGAGGTCAACCGGTTATCACTTCTGAAGTCAACATGTTATTACTTCTGAGGCCAACCTGCTAATCTCGTCAGAATCAATCTATTAATAATTTTTAGTTAGCATGCTAGTAACCTGTTAGTTAATTCGCTTTGTTTGTTCACTCGCAGGGCACTTCACAGAGAGACCGTTAAAACTTCTGCCAGGTCAGTCTGTTACTTCAAATTCATAATGTTAATTGTTTACTGATTTACTTCTGAAAAATTCGTCTCTTAATCACTTCATAAGGTCACTTTTGAAAGATAATCTCTTAATCACTTCACAAAGTGCACTTTGGGTAGGTCTCTTAATCGCTTCACAAGGTCACTTTTGAAGGTAATTTCTTAATCACTTCCCAACGTCACTTTTGAAGGTAATTTCTTAATCACTTCCCAACGTCACTTTTGAAGGTAATCTCCCAACAAAATCATGTAAATTCAGTGACTTTACCATCCCTAAATCTACACCCATAGCAGTCAGTCTGGGGTTCTTATCACTCCCTAGCACATAGTTTAGCAATCGTACCACCCATCATCCGCACCCCTTGAAGTCAGTTAATTCATTGATCATACCACCCACCCACCCCCATTATCTACACCCCAAGAGTCAGTTCATCGATCATACCACCCCATTATCTACAACCCTGGCAGTCAGCTCATCCCATCAACTGTATTACCTAGAAATCAGTTAGTTCAAAGATTGCCTCCCCCTCCCGGCACACGAGAAATGTTTACTGTTCTCGAGGATATAAAAAAAAAAAAAAGCTCTGAGTTGCGAGGCGCCATAAAGATTCCATGTATAGCGGAGGGGAAAAAAATTAATACACTGTTAGCTCCCTATAAATGTACTCTGCAAACTTGTACGAGAACCAACACCGCACTTGCGTCTCCCCACCACCACCCACCACCCACCACCCCATCAGTCCAACCCTCTTCGGAACCGTACATCCGATGAAGAGTTAACCGTTGTGAATAAAGATCACGTTGCAGATGCCGAATCAGGACGAGACATAAGAATGTGTGTGTGTGTGTGTGTGTGTGTGTGTGTGTGTGTGTGTGTGTGTGTGTTTGTGTGTGTGTGTGTGAGAGAGAGAGAGAGAGATAGTGTGCGTGAGTGAGAGTGTGTATGTGAGAGAGAGAGAGGGAGAATAATTAATTAAATGTGGCAAACTTAATTTGCAGAATGTATATGAGGGCGATCTGAGAAGCGATTCGACTTTAGTCGAGTGTTATCGTTTAACGTAGGATGCTGGTCGTTCATAATGCAGACAGGCTGACGGATGGACGAATGAATATACAGAAGGCAGTCAAGCAAACAGACAGATTGAAAAATGTTGACATGGACAACGTTTCTCTACAATATGCGAAATTTTACGTTACAACATCATGCGTACGTAGCACCATGAAAACAACATCAAGTTACATATTACCACAATGGAGATTACTGACAGCATAAATGGTGGGTACGTGTTCAAGTGGCCTGTATCTTAATTTCATACTTTTCACATCCATTTCCAAGCCACTGTTCCCGCCCATCACTGGTATCTCCAAGAAAACCGAGTTTGCACACTGGTTCCCATCATCACTAGGAAATATTTACCAGAGCTTAGGTCATAGGTCATAGGTGAAACCTTTCTATACTCTGAGTTAAAAGTGTAGAACAATTCCTGCGTTAAGTGCTTAAGTTTGCGATTTTTTTTTTACTTATGGTACAAATGTATACCATATCAATGTATTTATTATGTGTTCATGACCGATTTCCGATGTTAAGGTTTAATTAGTCGATCTACAAATGAATATCATATCAATGTGTTTAGTTTATTATGTGTTCATGACTGAATTCCGACATTAAGGTTTAGTTAAATGGTCAACAAATGCATTATCAATGTGTTCATCACATTCGTAACCAGTTTCTGATCTTCAAATGTAATTACTCGGCCAACAAATGCGAAATCGATCTATGTTCAGTGACTGCAATCTTTGTTGCTAATTGGAATCATTAGTTGTTTTCTTTTTAAATTAAAAACAGTACGATATCATCGTTAAAATATTTTTTTAAGTCTTGCAGCTCAATAATAAAAATTTATGAGATCAACGCTAACTAAAAAATCTAGCAGAAGATAAACTGCAAAACCTCGCTACGGGTTTGGGATTTTTTTTTATTTTTTACAGCGCTTAATTGACATGTTTATTTTTAACTTATAACTATGGCAGTAGGGTGTAAGATAGTTCCAGCAATGTCTAAAAATGAGTGAGAGATGAGGACGGCTTGTAACCTTGGAAACCAGAGAGTTAGTATTTGTAAACAAGATATACGGAAGCAGTATGAAGATGTGACACGCCCCTCTATTTCTGGGGAACTGTGTGCGTGCATGCGTGCCAACAACCAAATCAGGTTCGGAAATGGGTTATCTTGCTCACATGACGTTGCTAACTTTAAGTTCATTCGTGTTGCTAGCTGTAGTCTCGATGGTGTTGCTAGCCTCAGACCCACTGTGTTGCTAGCTGTAGATTTACTAGTGTTGCTAGCTGTAGACTCACTATGTTGCTAGCTGTAGATTTATTAGTGTTGCTGACTGTAGGTTCACTATGTTGCTAGCTGTAGATTTATTAGTGTTGCTAACTGTAGGCTCACTATTCTAGCTGTAGATTTATTAGTATTGCTAACTGTAGGCTCACTATGTTGCTAGCTGTCTATTTACTAGTGTTGCTAGTTCAAGATCATCGTGTGCTACTTGTAGACTCTCTATGGTGGTAGACGTAGATTTACTTGTGTTGCAAGCTGTAGACCCACTGGTGTTGCTAGCCTCAGACCCACTGTGTTGTTAGCTACAGATCATGTGCTATCTGTAGACTCACTATGCTGCTAGCTGTATATTTACTAGTGCTGCTATCAGAAGACCCACTTTTGTTGCCAACTTTAACATTAGTGTTGCAAGTTGTAAACACATACATGAGGTCAAACCTAAATCTACACTGGAAAACCCTTTAACACTCTGCCAGAAAATAGATTAAAATTCAGGTCTTCGGGTTTGAAAGAACAACAAGCATAATTACAAAACTCTGATACTAGAAGTGTATTAAAATAGCGTACACAAATATATCCTGGTCAATCCATCAGATTCTTGATATAATGCTCTCGTAGTAGAAGTGTATTAAAATAGCGTACACATATAAAGTACGTACAATAAAACTCCTGAGAAATCTACTTTTAAGTGAGGTAAGACAGAAAGCTTACTGAATAATTTCCTAATTACGCCACCATACAAAATAAAAAATACGTCTGTGGTGTCTGTGTGGGATAGAAAGGTTTGTCTACCTTCAGATAAAATTAAACTAGTAAATGGTGGAGTTAGTACACCTTAAACATGCATGTAAACGAGACTGTTGTAACATAATGTTTTCTTTCTCTCCCCCCCTCACTTCCCCCTCCAAAAAAAAAAAAATCAAACATCAAAAACATGTACTTATAAAGCTGTTCTTTATTCCTTTCCTTAGAGGTAAACGTCGATTTATCCCCGTTTTAAAAAAAAAAGAAGCAATCCCATAATATATATAAATTGCGTCACTAACACAACGAACGACGAGGACGACAGACGAATCCCTCTCCCCCACTCCCCCTCCCCAAGCGCGAAAGCGGCGGAAGCCGGAAGCGCCCCCCCCCACTACATGACCAACCAACCAACCAAAGTAGGTCAGATTGTACTGGATGACCTTACAACTGACGTCTTAGTGTGGAATAGGAAATTAGTCGACTTTGTTAACATCTGGATGAATATTTTACTTTTAACATAAAGGCAATCGCGAACTCGGTGGCCTAGCTAGAGATCTGATTGCCTATAACTTAATACAGCGACATTTTAACAAATCGTATATAGAATGAGGAAGGGAGAGAATTACAAATTAACATGGCATGGTTTAAATTGCTAGCTGCAACCCGGGTACAAGTACATTAATTTTGAACAATATATGACCAGTGCAATCTTGATCTGAAATATTTACCACCAGTAGAAATGGAAATAAAAACCGGCTTCAAAGAAACTGCTCTCATTAACGTTAGTCAGTAGAAACACTAAATTTATCTGGTTATCTGCCCATGGCTTGCATCCACTTGATCAAACAAACTTGCCAACAGGCTGAACTGATAAAAGTTAAGACACGAGTTAGCGGACTTGCTCAGTCTTCAGATGAGGCATTGTAAGTGATAAACGCAAGACACGAGTTAGCGGACTTGCTCACAGTCTTCGGATGGAGGCAATGTAACTCCATGAGACAATGTAACTGATAAACCTAAGACACGAGTTAGCGGACTTGCTCAGTCTGAGAAAATGTAACTGATAAACGAACGGCCAGTCACCGGACTTGCCAACAAATTGAACCACTCATGACTTTTTTAAGATAATTCTGTTTAAAAGCGACTTTATGTGCTGCATATGAAAACTTGTACTCACACAGTCATATGTACATATATAACATCAAGTATAAACACAACATGTAATGTCAAATATAGGTTATGCACTTTTGTTGTGAGTATTCAATTAATGTAGAGAAACAGTTTGTGTAGACGTGCAATGAGTATCCAATTAATGTAGAGGAAGTAGTTATGCAGTGAGTATCTAATTAATGTAGAGGAATAATTAAAGTAGTTATATAGTGAGTATCCAAATAATGTAGAGAAATAATTTATGCAGTTATACTGTGAGTATTTAATTGATGTAAACTGTATGTGTCCTGCAGTGAATATCAATTTAATGTAGAAATGTCATGCGTTTGTAGTATAGAGGTGGAAGTAACGTTGATTTGTTGAGTGATCTATTACAATTAGAAATGTTGCGTGTATTTTTTAAGAGTGGTCTGGTACACACAGAAATGTTGCGTGCTTGTAGAGTGGTCTATTACAATTAGAAATGTTGCGTGTTTGTAGAGTGGTCCATTACAAACACACATGTTGTCTGTTTGTGCAGTAGTCTATTACAAACAGAAATTTATCCAGTCGTGCAGTTAGTGTGCATGCATGTAAGTATTCAATGCCTGAGGAAAGTGTGTGTGTTGAAATTATTCAATGCCTAAAGAAAGTGTGTGTGTGTGTGTGTGTGTGTGTGTGTGTGTGTGTGTGTGTTGAAAGTATTCAATGCCTAAAGAAAGTGTGTATGTGTTGAAAGCATTCAATGCCTAAAGAGTGTGTGTGTGTGTGTGCGTGTTGAAAGTATTCAATGCCTAAAGAGAGAGTGTGTGTGTGTGTGTGTGTGTGTGTGTGTGTGTGTGTGTGTGTGTGTGTGTGTGTGTGTGTGTGTGTGTGTTGAAAGCATTCAATGCATAAGTGTGCGTGTTGAGAGTGTCCAATGCAATATTGCGCACAGAATCTGGATTTATGACGTCATATGCATGAATAAACGCACTTCCTTATACTCATATTTATGAGTAGAAAAATATGCAAATTAATTGGAGTGAAAATGGGGTGTCTAGACACAAACTTGATGAAAGGTTTCTCGGTTGATATATATATGACAATCTCAAGTTAACAGCTTTAGACGTATCATACATCCCACCGAATTAGTGATAAAATATAAACATTAACAAGTGTTGTTGCTTACTGCGAAATCTAAACAAGACAATCATTTGTTTTTAATGCTTTAGATATAACGATCGAAAAGAGAGTTATCGCACTTGAAGGTACACAGCGCCACACTCGAGAAATACGCAAAGCATGGCCACGTGTGAAGACGATAGGTAGCTAGAGATACGCACGTATTCATACGTGCAATAAAAAAAAATATATATATATACAAATCTGATCTGCGGTTGTAAAGATCAAAAGAGGAAAAAGAATATTGGCCAAGTTATGCAGACAATAATTTTGGAGGAAGAAATGATAAGGGTGGGTACGTGTGGCAATCGAAGAGGGAGGGACAAACAATTCATAAAACGATAACACACTAGTCAGCAAATTCCAAACAAACTTCACATAGCATTTTGGAGAGAGAGAGAGAGAGAGAGAGAGAGAGAGAGTCATCACACATCGCCAGTTCAAAGAGAGTGAACTGGAGACAAAATACGCTCTCGGACTGACTAGTTAAAGGATTAAAAACTCCTAACATGGAGAAAAGGCACGGATTAAAAACTCCCAACATGGAGAAAAGGCACGGATTAAAAACTCTTAGCATGGAGAAAAGGCACGGATTAAAAACTCCCAACATGGAGAAAAGGCACGGATTAAAAACTCCTAACATGGAGAAAAGGCACGGATTAAAAACTCTTAGCATGGAGAAAAGGCACGGATTAAAAACTCCCAACATGGAGAAAAGGCACGGATTAAAAACTCCTAACATGGAGAAAAGGCACGGATTAAAAACTCTTAGCATGGAGAAAAGGCACGGATTAAAAACTCCCAACATGGAGAAAAGGCACGGATTAAAAACTCCCAACATGAAGAAAAGGTTAAAGGCACATAGCATTGTGTTCATTTTTTAATTGTTAAACAGTTCTCTAAATTGCCTGATATTTTCAGTTTCTTATATTATTATTTGTCACTTATGAAAGTTGTTTATTACGCTAAAGAACTAGCAGACGATTGTGAGTAAAATTAGTATTTTCCGAACGCCAGTTGGACTTTTCCCTAAAGAGTGGGTAAAGGTTACTTCTGTCGTACACAGCTCGTGGCTTTAATGTTGAAACATGTGAAACTCGGCTGCACACACACACACACACACACACACACACACACACACACACATTCTCACAATAGACAATATATTCACTAAAGATTTAAACGGCGTGCTATTGACAGTATAGCATTTTGTTATGTGTACTGTATTCTTCTTGAGAATTATGTAGTGTTGTGTTGGGTCGTAATTTACTTCCGATCAAAGCAGTGCTATCACGAGTTGTAACTTACCTCCGATACAAAGCAGTCTTGTGCGCAATGGGTCAACATTTACCTCTATTACAGTCTTGTGCGCAATAGGTCGTAATTTACTTCTGATGCAAAGTAGTCTTGTGGCGCAATATGTCGTAATTTACTTCTGATGCAAAGCAGTCTTGTGGCGCAATATGTCGTAATTTACCTCCGATACAAAGCAGTGTTGTGTGTCATGTGTAGTAATTTACTTCCTTTACAATGGAGTGATGTGTGTAATGGGTCGTAATTTACATCCGATAAAATGTCGGAAAGTTGCAGCTATATTTCTTTTGCAAAAATAAATCATGAAGTTAAGTATTTTAAAATGTCATTGAGCATTTTCAGTATATTTATGTTAATTTCAGTATTTCTTTTTAACTCGTTGCCTTTCTGTTAAAGTTTCCTTCCTTGTTAGTACTCAGTGACCTGAGAGCACATTGTTTCTAAACTTCAGCCGGCAGTTTAGATCTATAAACAACTTCAGCCACTTTATGAGTTTGTGATGTCATATCTACGAAAATTATTGTTCTTAATTGCATATTACTTATGGTGACAACCGTGCAATTTATTTCTGCACATGTTTCACATCTCAGAAAGTTTAAATTATTTCATGGGCAAAAGATGTTCACTTATTAAAGTTTAGTATACTGTTTCCATAATCAGACTATAAAGGAAATCCACATTATAAAGGATTGTTAATATAGAAATTATTTGAACATAATCTCATGGAAATAATTGATGTACAGTTATCTATTTCATTGCATTTGTCATATGTATGTTTGATTGTTGATTTAATAAATTTATTGTTAAATCTATTGACCTTCTTATGCATATTGATAACCTTATGTTGGGTGGATGGGGGCTCGCTAAATATAGATTAAAGACGGATTTGTCTTCTCCTTTAGTAAAAGTTTTCCACCTACGGAAATATTGTGTGACGGTAAATGTTTATCTTTAATGTTGTGGAAGAGAGAAAACGTTTACAGCGCCTGCATGTCCGCCAGGTGAGAGAGACGAGTGGTGTCTGCTGGAGGATCATTGATGGAGTAAATTAAGATTCTCATCACTTGTAATTAGTTTTGGATGATTGAGTAATTAATAATAATCATACCCATTAACTAAGTGGCGTTGGCATCATAGGTACCGTCTTTGTAGTCAGTAACAGAATCAGACACATCTTGAGCAATGTGTCACATGCAAAATATATGTAAATTTATAGGTACAGCCTTTGTTGCCAGTGGCAGAATCGGGCACCTTTTGAACAGTGTATCTTATGGCAAAATATATCTAAATGTATAGGCACAGCCTTTGTAGTCTGTAGCAGAATCAGACATGTCTTAAGCAAAATGTATATAAATGCATAGGTACAGTCTTTGTTGTCAGTAGCAAAATTGCCTTGTTTCAAGTGACTTATCTAAACGATAACTTGTACCTATGTTAGATCACTTCGATGGCACAAACAGACCCATAACTTTGTAAATGTCACATCACAAAGATATCATAAACGGATATGACTTTGTGTTAAACTGATAACATTAGTTGTCTTTATCAGGGTGCTGGACGACACAAATGAACGTGATACCCGAAACAAGAGGTCATGTAAAACAAGCATATCGTATTGTTAAACAGAATATAAAACACTCAAAATAGTCGTGTCTTTATCAAGGTGGCTGACTGCAGAAAACAACTTGTTAAATGCCAAAATAAATTAATGGCATAAAAAAAAGGCCTGACTTAAAGAATAAGATCGGGGGTGGGTGGGTGGATGGAGGAACTAAAATGTACCAAAAACGCGTCGGGTTGGCAAGAGATATTGTGTATATGGCAAAAATAGCCATGGTTTAGTGTTTTTTTTTTTTTTAACTTTCAATGCGTCATTTGGCATTACTAACAGTATCTTTATCATTGTATCCAAGGACAACAAGTTGATATATTTGACTGGCAAGAAACACACTGTGTTAATAGCATAAAGAGACAGTTTTTTTAATATAAATATCAATATTATTACTATCAATGAGTTCAATGGCAAAAACAAACGTGTTTTTATCATTGTGTCAAAACAGCAACAACAAAACAATGTAGCAGCTGGATTTTTCTTAGTTCGACCCAACTTAGTGTTAGACCATTCCTCAACATTCTGTATAACTCAGAAAAATATATCTACTGAGTCAAGAGGAAATGCAATACAGAGTTCCAGGCAGATACATTTCTGTTATCTCGAAGTATGCGTTCGAAATTCACAAACAACGCAGTACGTACCAATCTATTCTCAAGTACATTTATTATATCCATAAATATATGTAAAATAATAAAATATAACGAAATATATACGTAAAATAATAAAATATAACGAAATATACGTAAAATAATAAAATATAACGAAATAAAATAATAAAATATAACGAAATATACGTAAAATAATAAAATATAACAAAATGCTAACCATCAGATTAGGTAAGATCCAACTCGTTCCACCACCAATCTGACCTCTGACTTAGAATGAACTTTGAACTAAAGATGTAGGGAAGAATGCTCGCGCACCACAGTTAATTCAACTCTGTAAGTGAGAAGTGATATCATCAATGCGGTGACGTAATTGTCATTTCGCACTGTGCTATATTTTATCATTTCATTTATATTGGTTCTCCAAATCTCACCCTTTTTCTGCTACTGTACAACGTACCAACACATCATATAGATAAACAAAAATGTTCTATATGTCTGTATTTTGTACACTAAACATCAAAGTTCTGCGTGCGTCATCGTGAAGCCTAGGGGTCGTGCAGTTAATAACTTGCCCACGACAAGTGCAAACTTTCCATGACAATAGGTTAGCATGCGAAGGATAAAAATGTCAGTGCACGAAAGAAAGAAGGTTGGTGGTGTTAGTAGTGATAGTGTAATCAAACGAATACAAACGTTGCGGGCTAACTGACAACTTTTCACGCTCCTTGTGCGGAAACACGCGGACTCCATGACAGCAAACAATGAAGCTGAGGGATTGGGAATAAAATATTAACATTTCTTAATTTCTCATTTAAATTTAAAGAAAAGCTTTCGCTGAGACCAAAATAACATAGAAACTGTGTGTGTGTGTGTGTGTGTGTGTGTGTGTGTGTGTGTGTGTGTGTGTGTGTGTGTGTGTGTGTGTGTGTTCGTGTGTTTGTGTGTGAAATGAATTCATTCAAAGATAAAAATTAAGTCGTTGGTTACGCACGCGTTTGAACGAGTGCATAGAAAGACAGAAATCGAAGCTATCAAAATGTGTCCAGAGTCTGTAAATCATTTGTACGGTGGCTTGAAAATATTACAATATTACACGTTATAGATTCCGAAAGATATCGCTAAGTTAAAAATATATATATATAAATATTACACGCTATAGATTCCGAAAGATATCGCAAAGCTAAAATATATATAAATTCTGAAATATCGCAAAGTTAAATATATATTTACATTCAATCGTTCACCTGTCTTTACGTAACTATAAGCGATTCCACACTCTCTCTAATCATTCTGGAATTTAAACGAAGAAAAGCTAATACCGAGAGCTGGTACCTTGCCCCGAAAATTCAATGGTTTGCAG
Source organism: Sinotaia quadrata (assembly GCA_028829895.1). NCBI lineage: Eukaryota > Metazoa > Mollusca > Gastropoda > Architaenioglossa > Viviparidae > Sinotaia > Sinotaia quadrata. The sequence goes on from CM054177.1 coordinate 86,011,086, forward strand.
ACAGTCGAAGAAAATTTCTATAATTAAGTTAGCAATGGCCTCCAAAACTATCTCTTACACATACAACACAAAAACAATTTGGTTTAACCCAATAATCACGCACACAAAGTAAGCCGACAAGCTCCCCCCAAAAAAAACAAAAACAAAAAAAATTTAAAAAATAGTCCGTAACACATGTAAAATAAAATAAGCCCCCTCCACCACCCGAAATTTTGCGTGTTAAGTCTTACCACGTTTAGGCAACAGCCAAGACAATGCATGGAAAATAAAATTAAAATTAGGACAAAACAGGTGAAAACACATACCGTCAAAATCACCAAGTTTTGTCAGTCACAATAGCACTGACTGCAGAAGCATTACTTCCAGCGACAAGCTTGCGGGCATTCCAAACTGTCAGAGGTAAACACTGTCCTGGGTCCCATCCATCACTCAATTGGTGGAATGAAATTAAGACACCCGGTCCATTTCCTTCTGACGCTTCACCTTACATACACACGCACACACAAATCTGTTATATGTCAGCCCCTCGAGTTTTATGTTAACCATGAATACACACACACACACACATCGTCGACGGGGAAAGTGTTGTGTTAGTGTGTGCTGGGTGGGGGTGGGGCGCTAACGCTTGTGTACACCGTGCGGATCAACTGAAAAAAAACAGACAGGCGCTCATTGGACTGTCAGACTGAGTTTGGGCATCAAGTCCCTGACTCGCAAAATGTCTCATGCACAGACACACGTATACACAATGGCATTCTGTGCTCAGAAAACTGACGTCATGGAGCGAAACTAGTTCGCCTCTTTTCTACGTCATAGGTACAAACTCCACAGATGCGTATGAAGCGAATATTTTTTTTTATTTTTAAGACAAGTCCAGATTTAACTTGAGAGCGACATTTATGAGAGTACCTGTGTCGATGTAATTTATGGGAGATGAGGTGTGCGTGTGTGAGGGGGAGGGAGGTGCATTCAAAAACTAACGACAAGTCACCCCCGTGAGATGACTCACCTGTACGAGAATCTCATGCGAACTTAAGCTGATCTGCACACATCCACTCCCCACCCAAAAACATATGCAACTAAACTGGCAGACACACAGAATAAAAAGACTCGTCGTGAAACAAGATTTTCCATGACCCAAATATTCAGTCACTACAACAGGTGCACACTTAGGCGCGATATGGCTTCACGCGGGTTTACGCGAGCTTAAGGACACTGTCATCTAACATTGCGATAACAAACTTTCTTCCCTCCCCTCCTCAGTCTTCTCTTGAATTTTCAAATCCTTCCAAGCAATGATTTCTTCACATACCTCCACAACCTCCCCGAGTTATATAAAGCACGGGGGGGGGGGGGGAGAGGAGCACGCGTTTGTTTGGGATTTAAGGAATTGAGAAGATAAAGAAACTAAATCCCTCAAAAATAATTACTTTGACAAGCGACGTAATTTATTCAAGATACAGACAACAGATCGACAATGTGACGCAGTTTAAAGCAAATTGTCCTATGTAGGAAAAGGTCGACATAAAGTACCGTGCAGACATTGCTCTCCCCACCAACTCGAGAGAACTGAGCGTGCTGTCATGGTTCTGCTGGTTGTTTTGGTTTTTGTAGGTGGTGGTGATATATTTTTTTCTGATAAAGATATTGCTGGTGAGCTTAAGTCACTATTCGGTGACCGCCATTGAAGCCAAATCACACGATTCCAGCAATGCTACACAAACTAACAAGATGCATGTAAACTCATAGAACATGACCTTCAATGAACGTACACCATCACTAGCTGCGTTCAAAGACACTCAGGTGCTGTCTTAAAATTAAAATTTTAAAAAATGATTCTGTACTAAGAAAACAACTGACTGTTCATCATCATTTTCATTTTAAAATATTCCAAACGATCGGTATGACATACACACAAGCACACGCACACACACACACACACACACACACACACACACACACACACACACACCAAAACTAAATTTAACAAAAATCAAACTCTTGCTTCTTTGCTAGGGGAGACCACCCGTCAAAATAACAAAACGTAGGCCATAGTCAAAAGGTTTTTAAATGATGCAATTATAAAGCAAAATGACCAAAATATTTCCTATCAATGCACATTATCTGCATTTCCTGGCCGTACAAATTCATTTAGTAAATACTTTATTTCGCAAAAGGAACGCCACGCGAAGCTGACTGACATTTATGATCCTGGCAGAGCGGGGTAGAATACAACGCATTGTGAGGGGTGGATTCGACTCCCCAAGTTTATTCGACTTCCGTGGTTTCACGCATTTTACAGTCACGAGTCCACGTTTAAAGTCTTACTGTAACAAACAATACATATAAACTAGTGACTAAGTTCAAATAAATATGTTTTAGAAACAATATAGTTTTTTAAAGGCCAGTTTACCGTGTATTTCAAATAAATACGTTTTAGAAATAATATAGTTTTTTAAAGGCCAGTTTACCGTGTATTTCAAATAAATATGTTTTAGAAATAATATAGTTTTTTAAAGGCCAGTTTACCGTGTTTATGTGCAATATCAAAGCACAATTTACACTTCATGGTGTATTTTGAATGGCTGGAATGACGTCATATTTACTCGGACTGAAACTTTGAAATGTTTTAGCTTACGTCAGTGTCAACTTTTAAGCAGATAACTAAGAAAATTAAAGTTACTGAGACTCTAAACACTTCCCGTCTTTAATGAATAATTTTTAGAGTTTGATGTCTGTGGATAATGATTGGCAAATCAACAACTCACTTTGTCAACCGACGCCAAAAGAACAAGGCACTCCTTTGAAGAAAGTAGTGTGTGTCTGCGTGTGTGTGCATGTGTTTGTATTAGGAGGGTTGGGGAAAGAAAGAGATTGACCCCCTAAAAAAAAAAAAAAACCAAAAAAAAAAAACCGGTAAACAACAGGTGTCAATATTTGTACGTCGTCTTCGCACGTGTATCCAACATAGACAGCAAGTGTCGTGGCGAACCAAGACAAACTTGGCCAGCCAAGACAAAGTGACATGCGCTATATACTCCGTACATATGAGTGTAGAAATCGACGCCCTAAAATTGACAGCATATCAGAGTACTTGTTACTATGCAGGTGCATGATGGGTGCCTGTTCTAATATGTACAGTGAAAGATTTTACTCCTTCGAAATGCATACCTGTAAAAATAACCTCGATAAGGCATGACCCATTCACTTGGAGATTAGTTTATCATGAAAGGTATGAGGAAAAATAATAGCTTATTTTTTTATTAAAACATAAAAAATATATTATTCGAAGAGGAAGCCCATTGTGGAGTTGTGTTTTGCCTGGCTCGTATGTCTTGGAAGTGACGTGGCAATTTCATTTTGCCCGGATACAAGCGCACTACGATAAACACACTCATCTGGGTCACTATTCGAACTGTAGAAGAGATCCCTGGATTAGAACCACAAGGTCAGAGTGTCTTGACTTAGAACTACAAGGTAGGCTTGACTTAGAACCACAGTGTAGAGAGAGTGTTAGAACCACAATGTAGAGAGAGAGTATTGACTTAGAACCACAAGATAGAGTGTTGACTTAGAACCACAATGTAGAGAGAGTGTTGACTTAGAACCACAATGCAGAGAGAGTGTTGACTTAGAACCATAATGTAGAGAGAGAACCACAATGTAGAGAGAGTGTTGACTTAGAGCCACAAGGTAGAAAGTGTCCTGGCTTAGAAAAAGGTAAAGAGTGTCCTGGCTTAGAAAAAGGTAAAGAGTGTCCTGGTTTAGAAAAACATGTAACTATTTTAATGTTCGCGAGTCGAGAGCGTTAGTGTTTGGAATACATATGTCAGTGACCACCGCAGAAAAGCAGGACTGCACCCAGCAAGATTACAGTATCAGATCTCTACTCACTCTACAGGACAACACACAGCAAAATCACAGTATTCTCCGGTTCTATATTTTTAGAAAATCTATAGCCGGTGAGTTTAAAAGCGTGCACTTTGCAGTCAATGGAACAACCAATCACAGCACTCGCTTTATTGTATGCAATCTAATTCGTGATGGCCATTCCCTCCTCTCCCACACACAACTCCTCAGGGATTTTTTCCTCTTCTATTTTAATAATATCGCTGGAGTGAACATGCTATTTGAGTGACAAGAGGGCGCGACAAGACTGAAAGGCTGGTGTGCTATTTTGGGCTAGAAACTTTTTCTTAACAAAAAAATAATGGTTAAACAAGACCTAGCTCTGCCCTCGACTACACAAGTACAAATATATCAAAACTGAATATTTTAACCACCATCACCACGAACCCATTTTGCCTTCTTTATTTTTTTAAAATTAACTTATCTACCTTAACACACTTCCAAAGTGTCACATAGTTGTTAAACACGTTTTCGTCAACTGCTATTGTCAGTCGGGTTTACACTTTGCTTACTTTTTACTATTATACTATACGTGAAGTATTAGTAATGTAGAAATGGTTTAAGTATGACATTAGTAATGTAGAAATGGTTTAAGTATGACATTAGTAATGTAGAACTGGTTTAAGTATGACATTAGTAATGTAGAACTGGTTTAAGTATGACATTAGTAATGTAGAACTGGTTTAAGTATGACATTAGTAATGCATAACTGATTCAAGTACGTATTAATAATGCATAACTGATTCAAGTACGTATTAATAATGTAGAACTGTTTCAAGTATGTATTAGTAATGTAGAGCTAGTTCAAGTATGCATTAGTAATGTAGAACTGGTTCAAGTAGGACATTAGTAACGTAGAACTGGTTCAAGTATGCACTAATAACGTAGAAATGGTTCAAGTACAATTTACTAATGTAGAACTGAAATGGTTCAAATACGCATTAGTTCACGTTACTGTATGACGCGAGGTGCGTAATGTCTGCTTGTCTTAACTCACTGCGCACTGGCTTCGCGCATTCTATCTTCTTCACAAATAAACTCACTTCCTGTAAAAAGGAATGCAAGCGCGCGGACACCGGTTTCGACAAAATATCGAACACTTGGAGTCAGTCTATAAAATATGAACACACTCTGAAGCAATTTTCAAACAAATAAAAAGAAATATTCTTTAGAAGCAAACATGTGACGCCAATCGAACTGACGCAACTCAAAGCCATCGACCAAATTACTGGCAAAGTGTGGTTATTCAAACACGAAAACAAAACAAATAATAAAACCCATAGCCGCTGTGTGGTTATTCAAACACGAAAACAAAACAAATAATAAAACCCATAGCCGCTGTGTGGTTATTCAAAGACGAAAACAAAACAAATAATAAAACCCATAGCCGCTGAACTTGTGGCAAGTCAACTACTGATGGCATTTGTAAACTAAAGGATCACAATTAGGATGTTACTCAGCGATTTACAGTAGAAGACTTCTTTTACTTTTTGTTAATGTTATTTATTTTGTTCCTTCGCTGCAGTTGGGGATTTGTTTCTAGTTTGTTTCGGATCATTTCTTTTTCCTTTTGGCGGTGAAAAGGGTGTAGGAGGAGAAGGATCGTAACAAAAAAACGGGCGTGAAAGTGGGGTCATCATTTCCAACTCATATCATTTGACTGGAATCATTTCCAACACATATCATTTGACTGGAATCATTTCCAACACATATCATTTGACTGGAATAAATTCAATACATATAATTTGACTGGAATCATTTCCAACACATATCATTTGACAGGAATCATTTCCAACACATATCATTTTACTGGAATAAATTCAACACAAAACATAGGATTCGACTGGAATAAATTCAACATATAGCATTTCGACTAGTATAAATTCAACATTCATCTGACAGGAGTAAATTCAACACATATTCATTTGACGGGGGTTGGGGGTGTTTGTGTGTGTGTGTGTGTGTGTGTGTGTGTGTGTGAGAGAGAGAGAGAGAGATGTTCACAACATATTTCATCTGAATGGGGTAAATTCAACACTTTCATTTGACGAGGATAAATTCAACACATTCATCTGACTAGGATAAATTCAACACATTCATCTGACTAGGGGTAAATTTAACACATACTGATTGTGTTATAGTATGTTCACTACTGATTGGGGTCAACTATAGGCATATCGAATGTAGTAAACTACAGAACAAATGGGTCACGTCACTGACCCACAACTGCACTGACTATTACTTGCGCGCGTGCTACAGGAAGACGATGAATTAAAATTAAGTTGTGATGAATTCTGAAAGGTTGTTTCCTGGCCACCGGAGATATGGAAGCTCCAACTTATTAGTTATTCTATCAACACTAATGACAGCTCAACTCTAAGTACTTTGCACATTATACCAACACAATGACAACTCAATCACAAGTACATCGCATATTATACCAACACAATGACAGCTCAACCCTAAATTGTGATATTTAATAATGTTAAGTCACCGGTATCAGATTTGCCACGGGGTCTCGTGTATCGTCTTGTGTATCATTATCATAACGGCGGTCTTGTGTACCATTATCATAACGGCGTCTCGTGTATCGTCTTGTGTACCATTATCATAACGGCGTCTCGTGTATCGTCTTGTGTATCATTATCATAACGGCGTCTCGTGTATCAATATCATAACGGCGTCTTGTGTATCAATATCATAACGGCGTCTTGTGTATCAATATCATAACGGCGTCTTGTGTATCATTATCATAACGGCGTCTCGTGTATCAGTATCGTAAGGGCGTCTCGTGTATCAGTATCATATGGAGTCACAGGTAGTGTAGGCGCACACTGGGCAGGGGTCAGTCTTTGCCTGAAGAAAGTTTTAGCTCCTGCCGTTTTCCTTATCATTTCTGGCCGTTTTCCCTACCTTTTCGGACCGTTTTCTTATATTTTGGGTGTTTTCCTTATCATTTCAGGCCGTTTTCCCTACCTTTCCGGACCGTTTTCTTATCATTTCAGACCGGTTGTTTCTTTCAAATGTCAATGGCGAAAATCACTCATAAAACAGAACTTAAGTATTTAAAGAGAACAAAGTCTGGGTGTTGATGTCGAGAGCAATGTCCAGTCTAGCACGATCGAGACAAGCAGTATTCAGGGCATAAAAAGATTTAAACAGACATTATCCAGGGCATAAAAGGGGTTTAAATAGACATTAAAACAAGCAGTATAGAGGGCATAAAAGGTCTTAAATAGACATTAAAACAAACAGTATTGAGGGCATAAAATGGGGCTTAAACAGATAGAAAAACAAGCAGCATGCAGGGCATAAAAAGTGTCTGGATGGATATATACAAATTTGCACAATGCGTATATATACCGTGTGTCAAGTTGTCGTAGACAGTTTTTCTATCTAGTCAAGGTATGAAAGACTGTTGACGTGTATTATCTGACAGAACTTATACGCACTTTACGTACATAAATCTTAGCAATCTGAATATGCTAAAAGAATGACAGGGGCACGCAAAGCTTTGAACGTAGACAAGGAACATATTACGAAGAAATTAGATCAGGGCTAAACAAATCAGTCAGTAATATAGCGGTTTTTGTAAAACTGTTGTAACTGCTGTACATTGCTTGTTCCAAGTTTAAAAATGATTTTTTAAACTCCTTGTCAAAATATGAAAGCGTGCAAAGGTATGGTGCCAAGTTGTACACCAGTTTGTAAAATTGCCCAACAATAGCGTGCGTAACTGTGTCTATTCATCAACAATTAAAGGTATCATGCCAAGTTGTACACCAGTTTGTAAAGATGCCCAACAATAGCGTGCGTAACTGTGTCTATTCATCAACAATTAAAGGTATCATGCCAAGTTGTACACCAGTATGAAAAGGTGCCCAACAATAGCGTGCGTAACTGTGTCTATTCATAAAAAAATTAAAGGTATCATGCCAAGTTGTACACCAGTTTGTAAAGGTGCCCAACAATAGAGAGCTCGTAAACGCAATTTGTTTTTTTCGCTGACTCTCTCCAGAGGAAGCAGTAAAACGCAATTTGTCACTGACAGCAACTTAAATAGTGTATCAAATATATCTTTGGAAAATAATAGTACACTATTTATTATGTTGATCAAACCAGCCGTTTGTAAATATAACCAAGTGCTGGGCGTAGCAAACATGTCACGACTAAGTATATGATTACTGTCATAAATTGCCATTATAAGACAGACATATCAGTGCAATGCATCATTTCTGCAACAAAACATGACTTCTGTAACAATATCGTTATCATTACTGCATCCAAACATACCCTTTGTAACACTATCATTAATGTGATGAACTTCTGTAGCAATGTATCATTATTGTAACACAACATAACATCTGTAACAATGTATCATTACTGTAGCAAAACATAACTCCTGTAGCAATGTCTCATTACTGCAACAAAACATGACTACTGCAACAAAGCATAACTTCCGTAACAATGAATCATTACTGTAACAAAACATAACTTCTGTAACAATGTATCAGTGCTATAACAAAACATAACTTCTGTAACAATGTATCATTACTGTAACAAAACATTACTTCTGTAACAATACATCATTGCTACAACAAAACATAACTTCTGTAACAATGTATCATTACTGTAACAAAACATAACTTCTGTAAGAAAACATAACTTCTGTAACACTGTATCATTACTGTAACAAAACATAACTTCTGTAACAATGTATCATTGCTATAACAAAACATAACTTCTGTAACAACGTATCATTACTGTAACAAAACATAACATCTGTAACAATGTATCATTGCTACAACAAAACATAACTTCTGTAACAATGTATCGTTGCTACAACAAAACATAACTTCTGTAACAATGTATCGTTACTGTAACAAAACATAACTTCTGTAAGAAAACATAACTTCTGTAACACTGTATCATTACTGTAACAAAACATAACTTCTGTAACAATGTATCAGTGCTATAACAAAACATAACTTCTGTAACAATGTATCATTACTGTAACAAAACATTACTTCTGTAACAATACATCATTGCTACAACAAAACATAACTTCTGTAACAATGTATCATTGCTATAACAAAACATAACTTCTGTAACAACGTATCATTACTGTAACAAAACATAACATCTGTAACAATGTATCATTGCTACAACAAAACATAACTTCTGTAACAATGTATCGTTGCTACAACAAAACATAACTTCTGTAACAATGTATCGTTACTGTAACAAAACATAACTTCTGTAAGAAAACATAACTTCTGTAACACTGTATCATTACTGTAACAAAACATAACTTCTGTAACACTGTATCATTACTGTAACAAAACATAACCTCTGTAACAATGTATCATTGCTATAACAAAACAAAACATCTGTAAGAAAACATAACTTCTGTAACAATGTATCATTGCTATAACAAAACATAACTTCTGTAAAACTGTATCATTGCTATAACAAAACATAACTTCTGTAACACTGTATCATTGCTATACCAAAACATAACTTCTGTAAGAAAACATAACTTCTGTAACAATGTATCATTGCTATACCAAAACATAACTTCTGTAAGAAAACATAACTTCTGTAACACTGTATCATTATGTTAAAGAGAGACATCACGCTGTGCCTATTGGTCGAATTAACAAGAAACAGTGACAACAGTTGCTGGGTATTTGTTTTAAAGCGTTGTTTAGACAAAATTAATTAAAACTAAATAATTTGTTTTATGAAATAACCAGTACAAAATTGTAAAGTATTAATTAACCGGAGTGAAAGTAATATATATATACTTTAAAATCTATAATACAAGGTAATGGTAATTGTATTTGCAAACAAAATTCATTGACAGTTTTCATATGTTAATTGCATGTTCACCGTAGTATCGACAGTTTTCAAAGTCGTAAAAAAAAAAATGGTCACGGTTGTAGTGACCACTTTCAGTCAAAGTTATAAAATATATGGCCATGGTTGTATTGATCATTTTCAGTCAAAGTCATAAAATATATGGTCACGGTTGTATTGACCACTTTCAAAGTGAGACGTTAAGAAGTCTGTACATTGGCAGTCAAACTACAGCAAAATGAGAGAGGGGAAGGGGGAATCTTTAATCATTTCCAAAGCACAGCTAACGTGTTCCCAGATCTAATGTCGGAGCCAGGGCACCCAATTCATACAAGAAAAACATTAATCAGAATCGCCTAAGCAGTCAACATTTCTGCCGCGAGTATGCCCAGTTTGCAAATCTTTTACCAGCATCGACTTCTACGGTAGACAAAATGCTAACATACCTCTTGCCCTGCTGTCACTCCTCTTACTTGTGACCTTACTCTCAGGTCGACGCTTAAAAATTAAATGCAACGAGAACAGCTCGATTTGAGAAGAGCTACTTTACTGCTCCATTTTCTTTCGGATTGAAAACGTGTTACTGCACAATGTAAATGGACCCTTATTCTCCACCCCTCGCCCTTCATTCACACACACACACGCACGGACGCACGCAGGCACGCACGCACACACACACAATACTATTGTGTGAAACCAACTCTGCGAATTGATAATTATTGTCATTGTTGACGATGTTGTGTTATTATTATTATTATTACTATTGTGTGAAACCAACTCTGCGAATTGATAATTATTGTCATTGTTGACGATGTTGTTTTATTATTATTATTACTATTGTGTGAAACCAACTCTGCGAATTGATAATTATTGTCATTGTTGACGATGTTGTTTTATTATTATTATTACTATTGTGTGAAACCAACTCTGCGAATTGATAATTATTGTCATTGTTGACGATGTTGTTTTATTATTATTATTACTATTGTGTGAAACCAACTCTGCGAATTGATAATTATTGTCATTGTTGACGATGTTGTTTTATTATTATTATTACTATTGTGCACTCGGTCTTTTACTGAACGAATCTGAAATTATGCGATTGTTCTCAGTACAACTACACATTCTTTGGGCATTTTATTTTTGTACAGGTGCAACTTAAGCAATGAAACTCTGTCTATCATCCAACCTTCTATATTTCTATATATGTGTATCCATCCAGCCTTCCATTCACATGTCTTTAGTAACCAATTCCACTAAAGTGAAAGTGTCATTACCTGTCACGTGCGCTGACTGCCGATGATGTTCGGTCGTCAGTGACGACTTGACACCTTGATAGTCCTGGCAAAACTGCCAAATGAAGGCAGATGTTCTCTGATATAATCTGACCCACAATACTCACTCTCCAACAAATAAACACGCACGTGCACATACACACACGCGCGCACGCGTACGCTGGATAATGTCACGACCAACTTCAAGCTAGGCTGGTTGAAGTACAGTTAAGGGTCACATTACTAGTGCTGACGCTCTCAAGCGTGAATGAGAATGTGAACTTAAATTGAGATGTGTGTTTGCAGGGAAGAAAAGCAATTAGGTTAAATACAATCAACAATACGCACCGCGTCTGACGTCATAGCCAGTTTGCGCACTACAATCAATACCTGCGTGTCGCAACAGGTGCCGCCATCTGAGGTAAGCAACGGGCTAAAGTCAAGTCGCCATCAGAAAGCACAATGGGCTAAAGTCAAATTGCCATCAGAGAACACAGCTGGATAAAGTTAAATCGCCCTAAGAGGACACAGTGAAATAAAGTCAAATCGGAATCATAGAACACAGCTAGATAATGTCAAATTGCCATCAGAGAATGCAGTGAGCTTAAGTCAAATTGCCATCAGAGAATGCAGTGAGCTTAAGTCAAATTGCCATCAGAGAACACAGCGAGCTGAAGTCATACCGCCATCAGAGAACAGACACAACAAACTCTCTTTGAAACTTGCTTATCCAGCAGTGTGGTTAGTTAAACAGAGCAAACGCATTATGAGTGTGTAGCTACATGGAGCCAACTCATCAGTGTTTGACTAGCTACATGAGTTATTGCATAACTACATGGAGCCAATGCATAATGAGTATGTAACTACATACGGGAGTTAATGCATAATAACAGTGTGTAGTTACTTGGAGTAAATGCATAGTGAGTGTGTGGTTATACGGAACAAATGAATAATGTGTGCCTACATGGAACAAATGAATAATGTGTACCTACATGGAACAAATGAATAATGTGTACCTACATGGAACAAATGCATAATAATAGTGTGGTGGAGTAAATTTGCCTATCCCTATTTCTAGACTTAATTGTTATATAAATTGTGAAATTGCTGAAAGGAACCGACGTTGGACACTCCTTATGACAGTATTGTTGTTTGTGTCAGAGTTACTTGACACTTGACATTATTCTATTGAACCCACTCATAAAAGTGATATGCTGTATTTATTATGCTGTATGCATGTAACGGGCTAATGAAACTGTTGCAGCAAACTGTAAGTTGAGACTTGAATGTAAGAAAGAATGGAGTTAAAAATGAATAAACTGGAAACTTAGCATTTGTTCCCTGATTATAATTTTACAGGGGGAAAAAACCTTTCCTTGTTTATCCGAATCTCCTGCTTTACTGACTGTAAACCACTATGACCATGATAGACGTGAGAAGTATGTACTACAGTGCATAAGTGCAAGGAGTACACTGCACTCTGTTGATGTATGGTGGTAAGTTATGCTGACTACATCGAGCGATTTCTGGTACAAGGAAGTTACTGGAAATTGCTACAATTGTTGTTCTGCTTGAGAGAGTTATTATGTCAGAGCACCAGATTAGCCTAGAGAGAAAAGCAGCGAAATCAGTGCTCTACAAAGTGAGGAGGGAATCACATGGAAATAACAGTAAAAACTGAACAATAAACTTGTGGCTTTGTTACAAAAAGCAAGCAGAAGACTATTGAGACAGCTATTATTGCTTATCTCTAATAACTCCGTATCTGTTCTCAGATAACTATCCTGTGATTTGTATTGACACTAATTGTTGAATTGTGTTTTAGGATATAGGTCTGTATAGATATTAAAATTATTTGAACGTGGTTTCATGGAAATATTGATGTGGAGTAATCGTTTTCATTGTATTTGTCATATGTATATTTGATTGTTGATTAAATAAATTTATTGTTACATTTATTGACCTTCTTACACATATTGATAATCTTATTTTGGAGAAGAAAGTGGGTGGATGGGGGCTCGCTAAATATAGATTAAAGACGGATTTGTCTTCTTCTTTAGTAAAAAGCTTTCCACCTACGGAAATATTTATGTGACAGTAAATGTTTGTCTTTAATGTTGTGGAAGAGATAAAACGTTTACAGTGCCCGCATATCCGCCAAGTGAGAGAGACTAGTGGTGTCTAAAGGAGAATTATTAATAACATAAAGTAAGATTTTCAAATTCATAATAACTTGTGCAGTTGAATGCAGTAAATGCACAATGAGTGTGTAGTTAAATGGAGTAAATGCACAGTGAGTGTGCAGTTGAACGCACAATGAGTGTGTAAACTGAACGGAGAAAATTTTTTACCGAAAGCTTGTGACTTGAAGCAGAAACGTAATGTCAGTTTGTGTAAGCGTGGCACACGGAGTTAAATAACGAGCTTGTTTATACAGCTGCACCGGAAGGGAGTGGGGAAGAGAAATGGCTGTACAAAGATGACGTTGAAGTGACCATTAAATTGAGTCTACCAGTAATGGATATCATCATAGTGTGGAAATCCTCAGCTGAACAGGATTAAGATCAGAGAGAACATGTTTAATGTTCGTTTAACTGGTCGCTAGGTTGCAATTCTTCACAACACAGTTTGATGCCTATGAATGATAGTAAATGTACATCTCGATTACAACTACAAAATAGCTGCCTGGTTACAAACAAGTTGCACAAAAGTTTTTTCTCAACCTTTTATTCTTACGTATAGTTTCATTGATATGGTGTTTTTTCCTTTACTAATTCATCACTCACTCATACTGTTTCATCTGAAAAAAAGTGCTTTTCTTCTTCTTCTTCCTTTTTTTACATTCAGCTTCGTCTGTAATTATATTTCCTCATCTGCTCACTTTCAGTTGCCGTCCAAAATATGTACGGAAGTCAGCCAGATATAAAATATAAAAATAAAATCTTCAGTCTCGAAACAGCCGGTAAAATGAACGCATTTATCTTTCCCCATGAACGTGCTTCTCTGCTCCTGAAATATTCGACTTGTGAGTTATCGGCCTTATCAATTCTAGGCACGAAAACCCTGGGCCTAAGCAAAGAGCTGTTTCGGACGGAGGTGTTAAGATTTTTCTTTCTCTCTTTTTTTTTTTTAGGGATATGCTTTTTAAGACTTCAGCTTGTCTTTATTTGGTTCAATGCCAACTTTTCGTTTCACTCTTTAAAAGGAAAAGAAGGGGCATTTCTAAACAGTTCGCCTAAAACACAATCATTGCTTATGCATCCGGGAGGATAGGACCGACGTCATGTGTGGAGATTCCAGATGCATCACAGTTTCGAATTATCAAAATCTCACATAAATGCACACACACACACACACACACACACACACACACACACACACACACACACACACACACACACACACAACCTCTGGGATATGTTTAGAACATAATTGATCCGTTCTTCTGCGTTGGATATAAATAGCCTCAATCGGGTTGAAAATAACCACCAGGAAAACCAGAGATAACGCAGAGATAACTCTTGAAAAAATTAATAACAAGTGTGGGTGATCGTTTCGTACGTAATCATTTTTTTAAAGTAATAAAACGATGCTTTCTTTATTTTTACTTCATAGGAGCTAATTTTATTTTCTTCGCTTTTGAAACAATCGTGCATAATGAAACAGCTCTGCATAACCATTATATGGACTTAGAAACATTATAATTATTCAGACGTTTATAAAACAATCATATATGTTGTGATGGTTATGAAACAATCAAATATGTTGTGACTTTTACGAAACAATCATATCTGTTGTGACGTTTATGAAACCATTCACAGCGTGAAGTTCAATGGGGTGGAGGTGGGGTGGGGAGGGGAAGCTTGCGCAAAGAGACTTTAAGAAACAACCATTCATGAAAATGGCGTTTATGAAACAGTCCTGCATAATGAGACTATTTAAAAAATAATTCGTAAAATGCCGCACATGAAATAATCGTGCATGACACCAATTTTATGAAACAATCATTCATGAAATGACATTTATGTTGTTTTTTTTAAAAATGCAACTCCCCCCTCAACCTGCAAATTGTGGCGATGACCCGAAGACTAATCTATATATTTTTTTAATTTTAAGTTTATAAGTTCTCATGGAAAGTAAGATCATTCCCATGTGAAGCAACGATTTCTGATGTCACAGACCACGTGACCTTTTGTATACTTCTGACAGACTCAATACTGCACAGAATAAAGTTACACGTCAAAGTGCCTCTTGTTTCTGATTGACAACAATGTGACAACATCAGCACTGTACAAAATAGTGTCACAGGCCAAATACCTGTTGTTTTTGATTGTCAACCTCATTACTGTGCAGGATAACTCACTAGCCAAACTGTCATTTGTTTCAACATCAGTACTGTGCAGGATAACGTCACCGGTCAAAGTCACTGATTGACAACAAAAAGTGACAATAACCAAATTGTAACAATAAACGATGTGCCTAGAGTTAATTTCTTATGCTGTCACCACGAGGTGTACTTACTACTGACCCGTGTCTCCTAGGAATGTCACTGAATGCGCAAGCACTACTGAGCTAAAATCTTAGAAGTCTTCGAGAATCAGATCTATTAGACGATGGGGTAGAGATGTCTAAAATCTTAGAAGTCTTCGAGAATTAGATATATTAGACTGGATGGGGTAGAGAGTTCTAGATGTACCCGATTACAATTGGAGAAATCATGAACTGTCAGTTAGGCATTAGTTCCTATGAAATTACCAATGGTATGAGGAAAGGAAGAATCGATTCCTCAAACTTACACAGACGGAAAACTTTTGACCGATATATAGTCAGCTCTTCTCTAAAGGAAAACTTCTGACCGATACATAGTCAGCTCTTCTCTAAAGGAAAACTTCTGACCGATACATAGTCAGCTCTTCTCTAAAGGAAAACTTCTGACCGATACATAGTCAGCTCTTCTCTAAAGGAAAACTTCTGACCGATACATAGTCAGCTCTTCTCTGACCGAAAGACTCGGTGTCAGAGCGATGTGAGCGTTATGGCGTTGAGAAATTAGGACAGGGTTTTAAAATGTTTGCGTCATTCTGCTGTCAGTAATGACAGTCAAAATTAAACTGAGATTTAGGTCGGGTGTAAAGGTGTTGTCAGTAGAAACAGATAGAAACAAATACCATGCAATTTTGGCCTAAAATGGCGGAAAATCCTGAAAATAATGCTGCAAAAGATGAGAAGTAAAAATGCTTTGTTTTTTTTAAAGTAAAAATGTGTGTGTGTGTGTGCGTGTGTGTGTGTGTGTGTGTGTGTGTGTTGCTTCTGTAAGAGAAATAACATTTAAGGTAAGGTTATGTACTTGTATACATGTATATGCTAGCGGCTATTAATATCAAAAAGAATTTTGTTTATACCGGGATAAATATGCAAATGTGAATTTAGCTACAAAGGCAGCATTTTGGAAACGCACAGCCACTGGATTGCAGCAAGCTTGGCCGACGCTTGACAGCGTGAGGTCACTGACAAGAACAGTTACTGTTTGAAACAAACTTTTAAGGGCAAAGGAAACCAAATTCCAGGCTAAAAGGGTTGCTAAATTGATCACTGAGCTATACAACAGACCTAATGTAGTCAGACTACAGTAGTCTGAGCTATATAACTGGTCTAATGCAATAGGATACAGTAAACTGAGCCAAACAAGTGGTCTAATACAGTAGGATACAGTAAACTTGTCAAGATATAGGAAACTGAGCCACACAACTGGTTTAATATAGTAGGATACAGTAAACTGAGCAACACAACTGGTCTAGTACAGTAGGATAAACTGAGCCAGACAACTGGTCTAATAAAGTCTAATAAAGTAGAATGCAGTAAACATGTCAAGATACAGTAAACTGAGCAACACAACTGGTCTAATGTAGACTATAGTACAGTGCACAAGTACTTAATCATGCAATCATAACTACTATGGTTAGTTGTTGCTGTTGTTTGCAGTATGGTTGGGTATTTCTTATTTGTTTGGAAGTGGTGGTGGTGTTGCGAGGAGAGGGGGTATCTGAACCTCATTGCGTAAATAGTGTCTGTTTTCAAGCTAGATAACAAGTGATAAATGTGCATGGCTGTTTGGAGGCACAAATTTATAACAAAACTAGTTCACTTTTTTTAGTTTTGTGTTTAATTAAAAAGGTGAAGAAAGTTAGCGTTTTCCGCATTCTTTCAACAGTCTGTTTATAGAATTACATGAACAGGCGGATTTCCTGTTACATTATTTTAAATTGAGTACGCACTAAAATTTCCCACAGTTAACAATTATTTTACCATGTACACTGACAGTATCCGACTAACCATTTATTACATACAACAAAAGACGAGAAGAAGTAACTGTGACAAGAATTCCCATGCTTACACAAGACAGACGGCGCCATGTCTTCTAGACAAAGATGACGTCAAGAAACTGACTTCGAAAACGTCAGCCAAGTTACAAACACATCGAGAGACAATCAACGCCATTGTACGAGTTCGAGGTCGCGCGCACTAAAGCGTGCATTGGTCATGATACGGGTTTGTCAGTGTAGGATCGGTGCTTAAAGATACCAAGGAGGACTAGCAGTTATAAATACTGAAAGTTTACAATGGAGAGGGATTTTTTTTTTTTTTTTTTTTTTTTTGGGGGGGAGTAATGAGGTCTTGAACTTAATTTGAAAAGAAATCATAATAGAATGAATGAAGACATTTGTCTCCAAAGCAACAGACTTATTTAGGTGCGGCGCCTCGATGGTTAAATTTCCTTGTAAATCTGCGAAATCAACTTGGAAGTGGACATTGCGCAGAAATACATGAATCTATCAAATATTCTGCTCCCCCTCCCCCCAAATACATACTTTTTTTTTTGAGTGGGGGAACTTCGATCTTGATACATTGTGACAAATCATGTTCATATATGAATTAGTGTGACGTTTTTGACAGGGCCAGCTCGCGTATGAATTAGTGTGACGTTTTTGACAGGTCCAGCTCGCGTATGAATTAGTGTGACGTTTTTGACAGGTCCAGCTAGCGTATGAATTAGTGTGACGTTTTTGACAGGTCCAGCTCGCGTATGAATTAGTGTGACGTTTCTTATAGAAATAACAGATGTTCTTCGATATTCGTGTTCAATCTAGAACTAATATCACTTTTCAAAATTTATCTTCAGGTCTAGAAATAATGGGACTTTTATTTTACTCATGCTCAGGTTTGGAGATAATGTAATTTTTCGGTATTCATTTTTAGGTCTAGAGACAATGTAATTTTCGTACACTCGTGTTCTGGTCTCTGGATACTGTGATTTTCGTATACCCGTGTTCAGGATAATTTGACACTGAGTTGATGTGGCATGTCCCGGTGCTGGTATATCTCAATGTAACTCTTAGCTTGACAAATAGTACTTTAGCTTCCAATATACTGTTTGTAGTGCTAAAATAATTTGACAAATAACTGAAATTTTGGAAAGCTAATTGATATTTTGGGAAGTTAGTTGATATTTTGGAAAGTTAACTGATATTTTGATAACTAATTGATAATTTGGCAAGCTAAACGTTTGGCTAGTACAACTAGAATTGTGATCCGAACCGCCAGTAAATAGGTTTTGACTTCCTAATTCTTTATCAGATTTTGCTGAATTAAAGTAACTTTTAATTTGATAAGTTTAATTTATGAACTCAAAAACAATTTAGCGAGCCAAAGTATCATTTGGCATGCTAAACGACATATTTGGCGAGCCAGTGTTTTGTAGAACCAAAATTTGAATTGTGGCACTGGACTAAGGCAACTGTTCCTTGCCACACTGCAATCGGATCATGTTGAAATAGTGGGTTTAAAAAAAAATAAATTAGTCAGATAATTAAAACATTAAATTGACTCTGAAAAAATATTACTCTAATTGTTTCTTAAAATTTTTCTTTAGGAAAGTGAAACTATTTAGTCCTTTCAGATTCTGGATGAAATATATGAGATAAAAGTCTTGACTAAATATATTAAAATTATATCAAGATTATTTAATCTGATAAACAACGGTTCTTCAACCAAATGTGTATTTTATTTATCCAATGACGGGACGTCATGACCTATGATCAACCAAGGAGAGTTTTACAGGATACAGGATGAGCATATCTCGTTACACGCCCGCTCTGATACTCTCTCTTTATATATATATATAATACGTACTGAAACATGTTCATTGCAGGGAAGTTAGGACGCACAGCCAGCAAACAAGAACCACGCCCGATTTTGGCTTTCTTCCTTTGTGACGATCACACACCAATAAAACAATTGAATACTTGACGTTTCATTTCCGACTAATGGTCAGGACACCTTTTAACTACTGTAATGTTTATGACGTGTGTGTGTGTGTGTGTGTGTGTGTGTGTGTGCGTGCGTGCGTATATATATAGTGGAGTGGAGTTGCGTTCCTTTAGTCTTCCTCTCGTCAAATGAACTCCTGAAAGTTCCAACTATTCCCCATGACAACCATAAACAAGTAAACGTCAACAGACGGGTGCCTCGAATGAAGTCAGAGCTGTAGACATCACAAGTAGTTTGATAAAAACAAAACTCAATGAGACACGATCCTCTCGTGACCTCTTGACCTTAGTTTATTAGTAGGTCTCAGTTGGGTTAAAAAAAAATGTACACATGCCCGACTTTCAATAACGTCATGATATATAATAACTTCATAAGCAATGTGAAGTTGAAGTTCAAAGGTGTGTGGACCAACTGATGACCTTCCTAGTAACATCCACAAGTCAACTGATAAGTCTTGCAGAGATAATCACTACAAGTCAACTGATAAGTCTTGCAGAGATAATCACTAATCAATGGTACGAAGCGTAACTTAACCCAATTATAGCCAAGGGCAATTTGGTGAAAATGAGGCAGTTTTTCTTTTTTTTATTTAAAAAAGGTGTAACAGATCAAAGCACAGTAGTGAAGTGTAGTGTTAACCATTACCCCAAGATATGTAGCAAAGTGTAACTCTATCATGGCCAATGTTGTTGGGTGTTTTTTGTTTTGTTTTGTTTTTTTTTTTTTTTTGTTGCTTTTCTTAAAAATATTGCAGAAATATAAATTACAGCAGAGATCACGTGTGTCGCAAGTCAAGAGGGTGTATTAAGTCGTAATCACTGGTCGATGACGTGTGATTTGCATTTATCACTATGCAACAGAATTTGATAAAAGTATTAAGCCATAAGACGTATTTATTAATGATAACCACTGGTACAATGCAAAGGGCACTAGTAGACACATGTCAGTAGAGTGTAAAACAGTTGTAATCACTTTGATAGACACCGGAAGTTTGGTGAAATAATAATGACTATCCATTATTATTTCCACATATTCTTTTGATAGTCTGTGAAGAGTGGTCAGATATTAATATCTAGTCCAGGGAATGGAATAAACTAATAGATCGATAGGATGCTGTTAAGCAATAATAACTAGTCAATGGGATGCTGTGAAGCAATAATGATTAGCAAACGAAATGTTTTGAAACAACAATGACTAATCAAAGAAATACTAAAGTCTAGCCAAAGGAATTTCATGAAGTAACAATGGCTAATCAAAGAAATACTAAAGTCTAGCCAAAGGAATTTCATGAAGTAACAATGGCTAATCAAAGAAATACTAAAGTCTAGCCAAAGGAATTTCATGAAGTAGTAACTATTAATCAAATGAATGGCGTGAAGTAATAATCACCAGTCAAAGAAGCGTCATGAATAATAATTAATTAGTCAATCAATTTAAATAATAATCGTTAGTCACAGAATGTACAAAATACATAAACACTAGTCAGTGGCCTGTTGAGGTTTGGTATTCATTAGTCAGTGGCCTATTGAGGTTGGTATTCATTAGTCAGTGTCCTGTTGAGGTTAGTATTAACTAGTCAGTGGCCTGTTGAGGTTGGTATTCATTAGTCAGTGTCCTGTTGAGGTTAGTATTAACTAGTCAGTGGCCTGTTGAGGTTGGTATTCATTAGTCAGTGGCCTGTTGAGGTTGGTATTCATTAGTCAGTGGCCTGTTGAGGTTAATATTCACTAGTCAGTAGCCTATTGAGGTTGATATTCACTAGTCAGTAGCCTATTGAGGTTGATATAGGTTGATATTCACTAGTCAGTGGCCTGTTTAGATTAATATTCACTAGTCAACATGATGTGCTGTGCTAACAACTGGCAATAGAAAAATTTATAGGAGAAAACATTAATTAGCGAGATAAAAAAGATTGAAGAAATAAAATTAGCCCCCCCCCAAAAAAAAAAAAAAAAAGAAAGAAAGAAAAATGAAAAATCTGTCCAAATAAATATATTTAAACAAAAATAAAAAATCCAAGGCCTGTAAAAAATTGTTTTGATTGGACGTTCTCAGTTTAGGAGCTGGCCTTGGAGGGGCTTTGGTTCTTTCTGTATTCTGGGGTTCCGAACTCATTAGGTGGACGCCACTCAATATCGAAATGCCCCCCCAGTCCCCCCCCCCGAGTGGGGCGTATCAGATATTTCGCTCTCTAAAAAACAACAACAACACATTATAGAAATATCTTTTTATACATAAATTTAAAAAGTATTAATTGAAGCATTTCAAGATAACCACATACAGTCTTCTACAAAATGCCTCAAGATGGACAAATGTGCGAAACCCAGTTCAGAGTTGGAGTCAGTTTGTTGGGAGTGCCCAGACTGGTAGGACTTTGCTAAATATTTCTCTGCAATGAAGGTCACTATCACTCGTCTATTCAAGTACGAAAATATGTGCTTTGTGGGTGGATTGCAAGTCGAGTGAGGTAAAGGGTGGTGGGGGCGTGAGGTGTGTGCGTGAAAGGGTGCAGGGGTGACTGAGCCTGAGATGCTTTTAAATCGTTCGTGCCCCCGCCCCCTTTTTTTTTCTTCTTGTTTTGAGTCCGTATCAGGAAACAGAAAGCAAGAAAAGGAAGAGCGCATAATTAATGTATTATTAGACAAGGGGCCAGAACTCAAGGGAACCTAGTGATAAATAGCTAAATTTACTTTCCGGGCCTCCCACTCAGTTCGTCCCCCCTGGTAGGCTTCGAATAACTGATATTGGTAATACATATACATTTATCTTACAACAGACATTGGCAATACATTATGAAAAAATTATCTTAAAAACAGACATTGCTAATACATATAAATTTATCTTCTACCAGTGACCATATCTCTTCTTTTTTTTTCTTGAAAGCTTGTCTATTTTTAATCATGTATGAATCATGCTACAGTAAAATGAGACATTTTCCTGTTAACAGGAGATTTATTTTATTTTTTAATTCTTCGATTTTCTAATAATCTCAGCCTGTATTCTGTAGGTACACATGTCTTCTCGCTTATTATATGCAGAATGCCATCCATTTTCTCGATCGCCATTTTTTTTAAAACTTCCACTTCTGAGTTATGTTAAATTACCTTTCTCCACGCTAGTGACTAAGCTTATACCAGTGTCAAAACGCCTAGGACTATTTCTACAACAGGCTTGCCTCTGTACATATATAAAATATATATTACATTTCTTGTTCTAGTAAACAAGTTTACAGCTGTGATTACAAGTGCCTAGGATAATTTGTGAGGTGCGTGTACTAGCTGTGTATACAGATGCCTCTGGAGCAGGTGGCGTTTTAAGATGACTGAAATGATGGCCTGAAAGTCGACGAGGACACCACCACCCCGCGCGTGAACGGCCTTGACCCTAGGGACCTGAAACACGAGTAGTGCAGAAGGACCTTGTACCGATAACGCACGCCACGAGAAAGCTGAGTCATCGAATATTCAAACTATCGAGCGCACGTATGACGCTGATTTCATGACCCGATGACTGACATGGGTGTATGGAAGGGATGATGGTGGTGGTGGTGAGGGTGAAGTGAGAATGGAGTCACGGGAAAAGATGTTACTATGGCAACCACGACATTTGAAGCTCTTTCAAGGCAAATTGAAACTAGGTGCACCTAGCAGGGGGTCGCGGTACTGGATACTACAAGTGTTGGCAAGTTGAGGGTGGCTGGTTGGTAGTCGCTCTGGCACCAACTTAAACTGGATCGAAAACGCTTCCTGTTCACAAAGTAGTTAATCCTTCCGCGAAATCAGCTATCCTTGAAAAAGGATGTACATGAGAAGAGTTCACAACAAAGGCGACGATCGACAGACGACAGTGTCCTCCACTGCGCCAATCTCCGTCCAACGTACACACGCACAGTGGATTCAATGAGTCAACAGACCGTGAAGTCAAACAATACAAATAGCAAAACTACTAGACTCAGTAAGTCAGCAGACCAAATATAAATAGCAAGACTACTAGACTCAATGAGTCAAAAGACCGTGAAGTCAAACAATATAAATAGCAAGACTACTAGATTCAGTAAGTCAACAGAGCGTGAAGTCAATGAATATAGATAGCAAGACTAGTAGACTCAATGGATCAACAGACTGTGAAATAAACCATGTAAATTTATATAGCGAGAATACTAGATTCAGTAGTCAACAGACCGTGAAATCAACAATATAAATTGCAAGACTACTAGATTCAGTAAGTCAACAGATCGTGAAGTCAGCAATATAAAAAGCAAGACTTGTAGACACAGTAAGTCGAAAGACCGTGAAGTCAGCAATATAAATAACAAAACTACTAGACTCAGTAAGTCAACAGACCGTGCAACCAGCAATATAAAACTACTAGACTCAATAAGTCAACAAGCAGTGATGCTGTCAGTATAAACAGGAATTTTTCAAGTTTGCTAAGCGCAAAAATAAATTCTAACATAACATTTCAAAACGCTTAACAGACAGATATAACATAACAACAAAGAAAAGCACGAAAGCTTCGGCTATATAGTTGTGGTAGACATTATGGATAATAATAATAATGATAATAATAACAATGATGATGATTAGACTAACTTTGAAAATGCATACGGTTATATGACGAAAGTATCTGACAAGATTTCAACAGATGTTGCCTTGCGGTACATTGAATATGACACTGATGGAGCGCCATACTCTTGCACTGAGTACTGTTCTGTATGAAGGAAGGGTTTTAAATTTCATGTTGTTCTGAGACTATTAAAATCAATTTGATAAAAATAAAAAAATTAAGAGGTCTTTATTAAAACCAGACGGAAACGCTTGCCAGAATGTACAAAGTTTAAGTTCAACATGAGTATTACTTTTCTTATTGTTTTGTTGTTGGGGGGGAAAAGAAAAGATATACGACACAGACAGATTAATAAGTGAAATAAACAGACAGACTGGTAGATAAACAGACTATATTAGATTAATACATAAGCAGGAGAATAAACAAATAAACTGTCAGGCAGACGTAGATATAGTCATGGGGGAGAGAGAGAGAGAGAACAGCATTTTGTCAGTGACAGCAAGTTAAACAATGTATCAAATAAATAAACCTTTTGACAATAACAGAAAATTATGTATGAGGTGTATTAAATTAGCCTTCAAGCAAAAGTAGCAAATTACTTATAAACTATATTCAAATAAATTAAGACTTGTGACAATAACAACAAATTATTTACAAAATGTATCAGATAAATAAGATTTCTGACAATAACAGCAAATTATTTATAAAGTGTATCAAACAACATGTTACAAATAAAACAAAGTAAAAAGTATATTAAGTACACACGATTTTAAATAAAAACCTGTAAAGTGACTATAAATAATATAAGCTGAGATAAATGCTTGTCTCATTGTGACTGAAGAAGACATCACTAATGTAGCAATATTTTTACTAAGTTACTTGTGTCATAACTGTAGCAAATTACATATCGTGACTAGTGTAACAAGTTATCACTAGTGTGTCAGGCATATATTTACTAAATGTGATATATTTCTGTACTAAGTTATCATCACTGTAACAGTACGTTATTGAGACAGACATACTGCTGTAATATCATTACAGGTATAGTAACAGAAATAACTTCTGCAGCAATATCGCTACTCTACAGAATATAACTTCTGTAACAAGGTATCATTACTACAACAACAAAAAATACCTACTTTAATCAGTTTGCTGGATGGAATGAAATATAGCTTTGCAGCGAGATATCATTCTGTTAAAGAGGGATATCGTGCTGTACTTAATGTCAGTGGTCAAAACCACGCTGTATTTACTATCAATGAAGTGGTCAAAACCACACTGTATCTACTGTCAATGAAGTGGTCAAAACCACACTGTATCTACTGTCAATGAAGTGGTCAAAACCACACTGTATCTACTGTCAATGAAGTGGTCAAAACCACGCTGTATTTACTATCAATGAAGTGGTCAAAACCACGCTGTATTTACTATCAATGAAGTGGTCAAAACCACGCTGTATTTACTGTCAATGAAGTGGTCAAAACCACGCTGTATTTACTATCAATGAAGTGGTCAAAACCACACTGTATCTACTGTCATTGAAGTGGTCAAAATCACGTTGTATCTACTGTCAATGAAGTGGTCAAAACCATGCTGTATTTACTGTCAATGAAGTGGTCAAAACCACGCTGTATCTACTGTCAATGAAGTGGTCAAAACCACGTTGTATCTACTGTCAATGAAGTGGTCAAAACCACGCTGTAGCTGTGTCTATGCAAAACCACGGTGTACTTATTGCCAATGTAGTGGTCAAAACCAACAAGTTACAACTTAAAGCTAAAAACTGGTGTAAGCACTTTTGCTGTTGTTGTAAGTTCGGTTTGCATTTGAGATATGGCCACTGATGTTTCAATACAACTTCTGCATTTTTTTTAATAAATGAACCGATTAAAAGTAGAATATGACATTCCTGTCAGGCCGTTTTAATTCATTTTACATTATATTGACGTTAACGCTAACAGTACCGTGTTCCGCAGACACTATTCATACTGCTTGTCGCACCCGTGATATTGTAACCTGTGTGTGTGTGTGTGTGTGTGTGTGTGTGTGTGTGTGTGTGTGTGTGTGTGTGTGTCTTAAGATCAAATGTATTATTCACTGGGTCCGAATCAACCACCTCCCATCCATCTCAAATTAAGCACACACCACCAAATTTGCCCGATCACTGAGACAGACATTTGCCCGATACAGAGAGACTGACATTTGCCCGAGAGAGTGAAACTGACATTTGCCCGATACACTGAGACATACATTTGCCCGATACAGTGAGACAGACATTTGACAGACATATCCCCTACATACAAAGACCTGTGACAGACATCTGACAGATGAAGACCGATTTGCGAAACGCAGAAAGATAGAAAACTGCATTTAGCATACAGGCGAATTGTCAGATGCGGAGAGAAAGACAGACACAAACGGATTTGAGAGATACAGCACTCAGGAAGAAAAGCCCAAAGAGCGATATTATAATTACGTGTATTATGTAGAGGATCATTAAAGTTGACCTTTGTGTATTGCAGAAGCACGGAAACCGACAAATTTTAAGTGGTCCGGTGACTGACAAAACAGGATCTCTTTGCCTGCCTACAGCCAGTGACATAGTCAGTGACACGAAGCACCTGTCTAGTGTCACAGTAGTGACATTAAACACCTGTCGATGCCATTAACGTGGCTCCAAGTCAGGTGTGTATAAAAGAGAGATTGTGAGCAATTTGTGCATGTATTACATGCGTGCCTCAATGGCGCACTTATATATGCAGGTGTGTGCGCGCGCCGTTCAAAGACCACAGTTATTGCAGGCAGTCATTTGTTTATGTTTGTGAATAAGTGCTTAGTGACGTGTGTGTGTGTAAAATGCGTGTGCTATACGTGTAAGTGATGTGACTGTGTGTATGGTGCTTACTGGCGTGTGTGGGTAAAATGCGTGTGTTATACATGTAAGTGATGTGACTGTGTGTATGGTGCTTACTGGCGTGTGTGGGTAAAATGCGTGTGCTATACGTGTGTGTGCGTGTGTAAAGCGTGTGATTGTCAATAATGTTTTCATGTATGCGTGTGTGTGTGTGTGTGTGTGTGTGTGTGTGTGTGTGTGTCCTGTATGAGATCGCCTTTATTTCAGATCTATTTGAGAAGAATATGAGAAAAATGTGTATGTAGTGCGTGTATTCGTGTGTGGGTAAGTTGCGCTTGTATTGTTTAGGTGCCAGTCCGACCTCATAAATGTAACATGACTCACTGATGGATGGGTGATATTTATCTGTTGGGGAGGGGGAGAGGTATACAGCTAACTTTCAATGTCACCCCGTTCCTGAAGACACGCAATCATACACTTGCCATAGGTACCTGACTGATTACAGGTACACACGACTGTATCACTAAAGAGTGACAAAACTTAAGTGACAACGCCAAGTCAGGCCCATTCACTCGTGCGTCGAACCCCAACAAAAAGTAAGCGCATTTGCTACTCAGTCGGTCGATAGATTGGCGTTTGTCAGTTTGCGTCAGATGTCAAGTTAGGTCATGCAAAAAAGACTTTCCTCTCGCTTTTTGAAGTTATGGGGTCCCTTCGGAGACCGTCTTTGTTTAGTTTCAGCTAACCTTGGAACAGTGGCCGGGTTTGATTAAACAACGATATTAAGGAAAAGGCAACCGGGTTTAACTGATGAGATTTAATGTGAATTTAAAGAAGAAATTATTTGTATTTACTGACGAGATTTAGTGTGAATTTAAAGAAGAAATTAATTGTATTTACTGACGAGATTTAGTGTGAATTTAAAGAAGAAATTAATTGTATTTACTGACGAGATTTAATGTGAATTTAAAGAAGAAATTAATTGTATTTACTGACGAGATTTAATGTGAATTTAAAGAAGAAATTAATTGTATTTACTGACGAGATTTATGTGAATTAAAAGAAGAAATTAATTGTATTTACTGACGAGATTTAGTGTGAATTTAAGGAAGAAAGTATTGTCTTTACTGCTGAGATTTAGTGTGAATTTAAAGAAGGAAGTAACTGTCTTTGCTGACGAGATTTAGTGTGAATTTAAAAAAGAAAGTAAAGGTCTTTACTGCTGAGATTTAGTGTGAATTTAAAGAAGGCAGTACTGTCTTTGCTGATGAGATTTAATGTAAATTTAAGGGAGAAAGCAATTGTACTTAACGAGATTCAGTACCGAGGTGAACCGATGAGTTTATTAAATCTTGATTTCAGTACGTCATTAAGAAAATAGAACAGAATTAAGCCGCCAAGATTCAGTATGCTATTCATGAGGAAAGTAACCGCTAAACCGACGTTGATGGGAAAGAAACCGCATTAAACTGGCGAGATTCAATATGATACTAAGGGGGAAATAAGACATCACTAACGAGATTCAATATGATACTAAGAGGGAAATAAGACATCACTGACGAGATTCAGAGGAATTATTAAGGGAAAGTAATCGCATTAAACCGATTACAAACAGCGTGGTACTGGTGGAGAGGAAGGGAGAATAATTGCATTTACTGACGAGAAGTGATTCCGAACGACTTTAGCTTGTAAAACAATATTTATATACTGAATGAATACATAACAAAGGGTTAATACAATGACTAAATACATAATAAATGGTTAATACAAAGACAAGATTAATGCAATAACGTAGATTAATATAATGACCATGTGATAATACAATGATACGGGATAATACAAATACACGGGTTAAATCAACGGCACGGGACGATACAATGGCACGGGGTAATACAATGACACGGTTCAGTGCGAATGACTATTTCATGACGCTGCTAATCTCGCCAACAAATTCTGACAATATCACAAGGGACACACACACACACACACACACACACACACACAAAGTAAAAATATGCAACATTTATTTTTACCAGTAACCTCTTTAAAGTGTGGGCTAAAATCCTCAAAGGTAAGACTGCTCCATACCATAGCAGATTAGAAGAAGGGGTAGGTATGACAGTGTGTGGGGGTGGGGGGAAGCAGTACTGCATTACATGTAACAGTATAGGTATGCCTAACAGCCAGGGGTACAAGCGTGACGAGAATGTGTTTACATCAAGTGCGCAAAAAGCACTAGCACCTGGGTCGGAATTCACTCAAGCGAATCTAATTTACAGAGGATTTTAATTTCATAAACGTGTACATACCCTTAGTGGAGAATAACAGCGAGTAAATATAGTCGGCAGGGTCATTCAAAAAGAAAACATTTTAAAAAAAATAATTAATTATTAAGAACTTTTCTTTGAATGTATCCGACTGCTGTCTGGTAGAATTCTATGTTCACCTCAATTTTTCATTACCTACTTGAGTCAGTTTGATTGTAAAGAGACAAAGGACAGTTAACTCTTTCTAAATCACTTCATACGCGCAGAGTGGTGGGCATGCATTTTATGACAGTCACTCTCCACAGCTTGGAGACTGAGTGAGAGGGTCAGCCTATCTGCTGATAAGGAAATCTGCTGAATAAAGTCCAACGTGTTTTTAACTCGGGGTATGAGGAAGTGATATATATTTTAAATAACAACAACAAGAAGAACCTCAAGTCCAACAATTAAAGAGTCTGTCTATTTTCATTTGAATTAGTGATGACTGACCGCTGAGCTCAGAAAAGAGAGACGGGAGGGTGCCGGCACGAATTCACTTTCCATCAAATCTACGGCATCAGACATTCAATTGCCTTACAAAATGCGAACACGCTCACTTACCTGGAAAGGCGTATCCCAAACTAGCCGAGACACGGGCGTTCTGTTCCGTATGGCGCCCGAGTGTGCGATCTGTTCATACCTCAAGAGGTAACTGGGCTATAAACACCTCCCCGACGGAAAGTTTTTGTAAACACTCCCGAGTGCTAAATTGCAGTTTCAGCTACTGCTGAACGCGTGCAGCACAAACAGTCATTAATAAATCCGTTGTGAGCACATAAACATCGAGGTCAGTGACGGTGTCCGGTTTGAACGTCTTCGTTCTCTAACTGCGCCGTGTCACCCCTCGAGCTGCCCCAGCCAAGTTAGTTCCCTTTACAACTCTATGGCGCTGTTGGTGTGACTAGATTTTAATTTCAATGACCTAGTTTGAAACTCAGAAAGAGGTCTAGCGTGTTTTGGGTTTGTTTTGTTTTTTTTCCCCCGAGGCGGTGGTCGCACTGTTGAAGTGCAGCAGTGTATCATCTTTCAGTTTTAAATTCGTTATAAGTCAGGGCGTTTATCAGTATTTCTGCAATCACGAAATGACAACCTTATCATTTAGCAGACAAAAATAAAACAGGAAAATGAGAAGTTTACACTATAGATGGCTACACCAATTTTTTTATAAATACCCCAAGGTGGGCCACACACACACAAAAATATTTTTAAACAAGCAGATATTGTATAAAGGATTTTTTTTTTAATGTTCCAAGGGAGACCACTATTTTACATTAGAAAGGTTAGCCAACAAGAGTATCTACCCATTGATTAATATTTTAAGGCGTAATATCAGTTCGCATTCTATTTTCCACTGTCCTCCATTTGTAAAACAATTATATTTTTAAACGTTTGTCAGTAATTCGTGCTATCTGAAATTTAAAATTTAGCATAAAGCACAAATTGTAAATACGGTGAGTCAGTTTCCAGAACCTACACACGCACGCGCACACAGGCATGCACACACAACGCGCACTCAATCCACAACACATTAATTAATTTTTTACGTCATGAAACACTGGAAAGTCTTATCTTTGCTGTGGCATTGGTAATGGTTCAGCCATGTCTTTTGCAACTTTAACAGCAATTTTTTTTTTTTTTAAACTGCTCCTTTTAACCCTCTATATTCGAAATGCGTATACAGTTAATGTACACGTCATTGTGTTTTCTTGCACCACTATAGAAAGGGTTGAACAGTTTTTACTGTGCTGTGAATTCGAACTTGTGATCCCAGATTTCTGGTCCAAGTGTTACAGTCTGCTGCCCGATGGATACTGTTTTGCTTTTAACTCCATTCACTCATCACCTGCAGTGGTTTGATTTGACACTCAGGACATCATTATTAGGGTTCAAACCCCATTAGCTGATATAATCCAATATACAACCGTATTGCACGACAAAGTGAATGGAAAGGACACCCCGTGGTTCAAATCCAACTCGACTGTCAGAATACAACCATCTGCAAAACAAGAACAACTCAGTGGGAACAGAGTCAATTTGAATCTCCAGAAACCAAGCAAGGATCTCCAGAAACCAAGCAAGGATCTCCAGAAACCAAGCAAGGATCTCCAGAAACCAAGCAAGAATCTCCAGAAACCAAGCAAGGATCTCCAGCTTGCCAAGTGCCGCCATTACGAGTGCTCGTTACGAAAAACACAAAAACCAAGGTCAAAGGTCAACGCGATATTTCTTTCAGCCCAACATGTCAAGCTACATTAATAATCTGAGCAATTCGTATTCTGAAAATCAGCCATCAAGACAACTACGAACTATTGGCAACATTTTGTGATTCAGAGTTGAGCCACCCGTAAGAAATGCCTTTCGAGCTCGGCCATATTAACGTCCTTCTGGGCAAATTGCAGGAGGGCTCTATTAACCAGGACATTATTCAAGACAGAGACACAGTGAAGACACATAATCATGACGTCATGAAAGTCACCATGT